>VXBW01007314.1:53935-80062 GCA_013400375.1 Thinocorus orbignyianus | reverse complement strand
AAAAAAAAAAAAGAATACATAATCCCTTGGTGACTTACAACACTGCAAGGGGCCTCACAATCATCTAGCCATCTCATGGTACTGTGGGAGGATTAATTATAATTAACCTCCAAAAAATTTAGGTATTCTTTTACAAAGAACCTCTAACAGATTTAAAAAGTAGTTTGACTAAAAGCTACTTCTTCCAAAGTCTGCCCCCTGAATAAGTTTTCTTTGTTGTAGGAAAAGAGATTTCTTTCTGACCTTATGTAAATCTTTATACCCATGTATTTATATATTGGAAAACTTCTAAGAGTATTCTAAGTCCCTCTACTTGCTAAACAAAAAAAAACCCAAAACAGCTATTTTTTCAAAAACAAAAACCCCACCCACGATTAAAAAAGTTGAAAATATTCAGCAGTCTTTTTTGCTCTAAACAGAGTTGTTCTTATTTGCCTTTACATGTCCTTACTCCAGTCAGATCCCCTCTCAAATCCACTGCTACTATTTCAGATTTGGATCCTGTCCTTCAGGGAGCTCACAGACTGTACCACTACAGCACCACTATTTTGTTACTGAAGTTACTAACAAGACAGAAGAAAGAGAAGACACACCCTTAAACTCTTCATTTCAAATGTTCTTTCAGCTGTGCATGGAACTGAGTGTCATTTTTCAATTCGTTGTGCACCTTATGGCAAGTTTAATCAAGAGGTACTTGAAGGAGTTTTAAGCTAGCTTGGCAACCTGCCTTCATTGTATCCATACAGCCCTATATAGGGGTACTAAGGCTTTCAACTAACTAGTGAGGGATCTATTTCAATTTCTACTTCAACACTCACAGGTTAAAGGCTGCTGAACGCACAGAGATCCATGCTCCAATACTCCACTATGATTATTTCTTTTTTCATGATTATCATTGTGACTTATTTTACAGCTGTTTCACAGCAAGTCCCATAGCCTACATAAGGCTTAAGACATGATTCAGTCTTACCTATGTTGTCTATATGGTCTCTGTCACTGCTACACTGCAAAATTTCTGCTTTATTTCCAAAATTCTAAGAAAAATAAATAAATCAGTCTTTACCAGAAAAACCCAGTCACTTTTTCCTACCAATCTCTTTTGCTTACTTCCCTTGTGACAGAAAATCTACTACTGTTAACACAGAAATTAATTAAGCATCAGTTCCTCTTATTCACAACTCGTTGGTAAATTAAGTTAACATCTGTTTAGAGTCATGACCTAAAGAAGCAAACATTCTTTTGATTCCTGTTGTCACCTGGAGATTGAAGAAAAAATGGATGCTGCACTGAACCATGGGAAGCAGAACAAGGCTGGACTAAAATCAGGTAGAAGAGAATACGAAATAAAAGCTTTTGCTATCCCCAGCTGTTCACCATCTTACGACAGTAACTTGCAACCACAAGGTAGTACTGAACAAGTGCAGGGGCACTCTAGAAATCCAGATATTTTGATTTCAGCCTGCACTGCAGTCACTATTAAGTGCTCCTGCAGTTAATATTCGAGTTCCCATTTAGCAGCATAAACCAGAACAGAGGTGAATGATCCCTCCTTATACGGTGTGAAATGCTTTTATTTGCTTCTCTGAAACTCTTTCCAAGGTATTTCAACATTTGAGTCAGTTCGTATCCTACTTCTTTTTATAAATACTCAGTGTAACACAACAAAAGAGCAAAGCTGTAATACAGCTGCCAATGTAGCTTTTTCTCCCCAGACAGGGGGACAAATGCATCACAAAAAACCATAATGTGCTTTAGATTCTTAAACACAGGTTATCACGTACTGAAATACCATATACATTTAAATGCCATAGGCAGACTCAGATTTGTATACATGACAGAACCATACTGGCTAACTTTCAAGAGAAACCTCCTATTCATCACTAATCCCGTGACCATAAAAATATATATAATAAAAAAAAAAGATTGCTGAACTGGCTGGGGAATGCATTTTCTTCTCAGCAAGTCTGCTTAGAAACTGTGAAGTAAGAAAAGAGGAAGACTACCCTGTCCCCCTCTCCCCAGCTTATCCAACACACAAAGCCTCAAAGTGCCAGCAGATACACTGTTGTTAAGGATAGGAAGTCTGATGCATCATTGCTGCCATCTGCTGCACTTTTTTTAATTCTCCCATGGGACAAAGTTATTCAACATATTTGGATCCAGACTTAAACTTACGCCAAGTCACTCCTCTCTTTAGCATTCCCTGGAACCAAGAACAGGGAAAGGGGGAGGGGAGTTACTTATAATAGTTTTTTTGAAGAAAGGCCGCAAGCAAACAATTAAACTATTTTAAATGTCAGCATAAAGTCACAGCACTACTTGCAAAGTTTACAACTATTCAGAAAACTCCCTCATCAAGTAAACAAATAGCAAGATTTTTCCTTCTGTGATGTAACCATTACGAGCGATGTGCCTTCTAGAGAGGAACTAAGTGCCTTTAAGAGACGTACCAGGGCAAAGTCCACTTTTCAGTGCCTTAACAAGCACTTCGGCTATCAACTAAAGGGGAGAAAATGGGTGAAGCAGTTCAGGCAAGCAGAAACTTCTTCCAGTTTTCCCATACCCTTCTCCTTACGTACAAAGGCACACATGGTATTCATTCCTTTGGTTTTATCTAAGTATTCCAGGGACAACTTCTATTTTTAAGCACATACAGCGCACATTTGTGAAGTCACATTTCTCAACACTATTCAACGCTAGACTACCATTAAGAAAACAACAGTAACATAAATTTAAGCAGAAAATATCACACCGTCGTTATACTACATCACCTGAGGTTGGTTCTTTTACCTTTCAAGAGTTAGTAAGTCTTAAAAACCTCCTGGCTAAGCTAAACACCATCACCTGACTTCAACAGCACTTGAACAGAACTAGTGCTCAGTCACTTCAGAGCCCAGCTCACCTGGGGGTGGGTTTTATTTGTTTTGGTTTTGTTCCTTTATATATTTTGGCTGTGGTATATTACACACCTACTCAGAGGCTAAATAGGGTTTCCCTCGCCATGAAACCAACCTGTTCTAAAGCAGCACTTTCATAACTTGAACATGTTTTTTGTTTGCTTGGGGTTTTGGGGTTTTGTTTGTTGGCATTTTTTGGTAAGTATTTTAGTCCTATGGCCTGGGGACACCTATGCAGAACAAAAGAACTCAACATGCTTATTCACAGGAGTATACCTCCCCATCTACTTTCATTTCTACACATACCTATTCCTTGTCAAGAAGGGTTTATCCTTTATATAGCCTTATATAAGGGATAAGCTGTATCTGAAAATATAGTCTAGTTTTGAAGTTGCAATAGCACAACTTAAAACAATCCTTACAACCTTCTAACATTTAACTTCATTTATCCTTTCTCTATAATGAAACCATGCAATCATAACTAGTCCTGAAGAATCAGTGATTGTCCTGCATCCAGGCCATACCTGATGCCATGCCCACCACCAGGTAACAGAAGAGAAGAGCAGCACCACTACTGTAGGCTTTTGAAAATATCTGATCAGATTGTTTAACTTTCCTTCCGATATACCCCGGTTAAACAGACTGTTAATAGTTTAAATATACATTTCACATATTAAAGCAAATAACAATTAGCATTAGAAGTCACCTACAGGTGCAGAACTACTCAGCACTTTTCATATGGTTTAAATTTACAACAATGTGACAGAGAGTAAACACTGAGCAGTATCAATCCTTCAAGATGGTATCATACCATACCTGCTCAGTTTAAGGTCTAATCCTCCCATCTCTTGTTTAAAGCTATCCATTATCTCTTGAATTATTAAGTATCACCTGTGTGTTATACAAACTGCTACTTAACTCTTAATTGGCACATACTGCATGTAGCACTGTGCATTGTCAAATGATGTGAGGGTTACATGCTATAACGAATTTTCACTGAACTGTTACACAGTTATTCTTGAAGGATTTTTCAAACAACATAACCTAAGAGTTCTAAGGCCCAGACATACCTCCGTATTATTTCCTATAACTTCCCAAAACACTTTGGGAAGTACAACGAAGTCCCATCTTAAGTTTTTGGACTTGCTAGCTATTTTTCCTTGTGCTTAGAACCAACAAGATGATCAAAAGCATTGACAAAAACCATCACACTGGTTTGGATTCCCATTCACAGAAGGTCATGGCAGGATCTGATAATTACTCAGGTACAGAGAGAAGAGGTGATGCTCATTTTGCAATCTGTCAGCAAGTTTAAACAACTCCACAGTAACATCTTCCACTGGAACACACCGATTTGCACAGAATCTGTCGCTGCTTGATGGCAAGAATCCTTGTGAAGGTAATTTCCAATGTCCAGATCAAGCCTTGGGTTCAGCCAACCAAGGAAACAAAATTCTTTGGTTCTTGGAAAGTGCTCTGAGAGGCCACGTTATCAAATGTGGGCATGGCAGGGGAAGAGTTGAGGATCAATGAGCAAGGAAAAAGACCATGCCTTTAGCACTAAAGATTAGTTAAGTCCTCTCAGGCAGAGACAGGTCATATCAGCTACCTCCACCGTGGGATTTGGGTCTTGGTCTCTTCTCTAGCAGCAAAGTGTTTCTGATCAAAAACGACACAGAAGTGAGCCAAAGGGAGCGTAACATCTCTTAAGCACTGACTTTCCTGGGTCGTGTCTAACAAGGGCTTTCTCACAAGGAGTAACTGTCAATCAGAATACAAAGAAACGCAATGACAGGTGTCACCTGAAGTGACAAAGTCCACCATTAGATTAAAAAAAAATAATCCAAAAATACCAGCATATTTAACTGCCAAATGTATCAAAGCTAAGAGTTTGATGGTGTCCTCTAAATTATCTACCTCCAATTTGTAGGTGTAAGCTACTATTACCACAAAATTTATGGCGTTTCTTAAGTTAACAACTTCCTTCAATCAACTTGTCTACAAAACTACTGAAATTCTGCTGTTAAATATGACTAAAATCAGCCAAATCCAAGAGGAGCTGTTGTTGGAAATAAAACTGTACTAGGCTCACGATCAACCTACATTAGGCATTAAACAGCATACAGTTTTCTAGCTACTTCAAGGCAGAAGAGGTGACTTTGACTCTCTCACCAAGAGGTTAAGCCTTTGAAAACTGGTAGTAAACAACGACCTCTGTAGCATTAGCAGAAATAACCCTGGAAAGTGACTGCTGAAGGGTTCAATCACAACATCAAAACTTTCACTTTAATTCAGTCACTACTGACTATCTGTTACAACACGTGTTAAGTTTTGTTCCTGCCAAAGAGGACAGACTGACTAAAGTAATTTATTAGGAAAACTTACTTATTGTAAATATTTAAAGATATAAAAAATACTTCATACAATCAACTTCAGAATTAAGACCAGCATACAGGGAGTTATTTTTCCAGGGTCTGCAGAGGTGTGTCAAAATTTCCAGTAGAAAGCCTACAATTTTCCTTCTTAACTACCATAAAAACACTCTGACTGGGTATCACCAGACCCTAGGAGCACAGCATAACCAAAATAGCTAAGCAATTTAATTCAGCCCATTTCTTCAAAGTCTGTAAAGAGAGACCCTAAAAAACCTCACTAGACACCAGGGCAGTATGGCCCCATAGCAACTACACACTGAAGTAGGGATCATCGCAGACATGAATCTATACCTTTACACAGCCTAGCCCTCTGCTCTCCAAATAATTAACATACACCAGGAACAGCAGGTGATTTTCAGTTAACCTGAAGTGTGTACTTGCGAAATGCAATAGAGTCAGGACTTCAGAAGTTTTTCTCCTTCCTATTACATTTTTGGAAATATTAAGAGATTTTAGTTTAGGCGAAATTATTTTAGTTTGCTAACTTCTTCCTACACTCCATGAAGTTTTTCCTCACACTGTATACCCTTATTCCCAAAACTTACAAGTGAATTCCTGAAGCAGCGGCAAAATATATTCATGTAAGCACACCATTACGGGAGGGACCATCCTGAAAACAACACTTTTAATAGCATATACTAGCAGTGATTCTCATACAACAAAACGACATCCTGATGCTGTGCATGTAGGAGTATGATACTGAGATAACTTAAGGCTTAATAAGCTACAGGTCTTATCCTTTTGGAATAAAATATTCAGCAAATGAAAAGCTTTAATCTCAAAATAATTAGTTATTTAAAACTCACCATTATAACACTATGGATACATTCCAAGATATCTAAATTGACATTAGTCTCCTCTACTAAGGGAGCAGACAGATTTTCTGAAGTGGAAAGAAATGGTTATTCTTTTTCTCCAAGTACAAAAGAACAGAAATTAATATTTAGGTCCAAGTGAACATGCAGTTTTATAAAAATGGTAGCATGCCAAATTAAAAGAGCTATCATCAATGCAAAGACTAATCAAAACACCTTTAATACTACTGCACCTGTTGAAACTGCATTGACAGTTCCAAGCTTTTGAAACAAATCTGCAGGAGCCTCTTACTCAAGCTTACACACTGGTTTCTAGGAACTAATGCCCTTAGTACGGGGTGGGGGGGAAATCAGAAATATCACAATAGCTCAAGTTTAAAAAGTATGGCACAAAAGCGGGTTCAACTTTTTCCTCTATTGTCAAATAGACAAAATTCACATCCAAGAAAGGTAAACCTGAGCAGAAGAGAACCCAAAATAAAAAAATGAAAAAATAATAAAAAAAGGAACACACACCCCCCACACACCAGTTTGCTTGGCAAATAAAAGCACAATTTCAGAGTGTTTTGCAAAATGCTCCTTAGGATTTGGTGCAAGTTAAGTCGAAGCAGCAAGCATCTGCTCCTTAGCACAGCACAGGCCAAGCGCCCAGCAGAATATGCACTGGAACAAAACCCTTCAAGATGTCCCAAATGGAAACATTTGTCCCTATATACAGTTACTGATCACAGATGAAAATATAATGTCATGAGCAGAGCTTACACACAAATCAAGTATTCAGTCTTCTTGAAGACGTACATAACATGTACTGCAACATAAATACACCCAGTACTATCTGCCAAAAGCATCCCATAAAGCTGCTTGCTGGATCCTGCACAGTAGCACAGCAGCAGCACGTGCCACTTGGCAGAACTGACTGAGCAAAATTCCTGTTACAGAACACAATTTCCTATCCGTATGGGGTTGTGCTTTTTTCATACAAGCCAAGTGCATTTCCTGCACTTTCCTCACGCGCTGATGTGTGAGCTAGAACCTAAGTCAGGACTGGTAACACAATTCCTGCATAGCCTAAAAAAGCCTTGTACTTTAAATAAGTGCAAGCTGTTGTAACTTGCAGTTTAATTAAATCCCCTATAGAGCTGAAGAAAAGCTAAGTTGAGGCTCCTACTTATTATGGAAAATTAGCCACCTTCAACAGCTCTGTTCCAGCACTTTATGTTGCAATGCTGTCAGCCAACTGGCTTCTAAAATGTTCCGAGACACAGTTGTGAGTAAGACACAGTAAAAAGCCAAACAAAACTGTTTTGTGCAACACTTATACCAGGGGAATATGTAACTGTAATACTTACTAGATGAGAACCGTCTTTAACTTCTTGTACTTGCTGCACCTGCGGTTCAGCCACAACTTTAGTGTCCTGATCAGAAGTCATGAGCTGTCTGCTTTTTGGCTGCTCAGGGAGAACTTTACTGGTCACCTTTGTAAGCTGCAGAAATAGGAAGACAAAAGATTCTGTAAGTGGTTGTTGAAATTCCTCAGAACTCACAGCCATTCCTGACATGCCATGCAGATTCAGACTAAAGGGCCAACAAACTTCCATGCAACACGGTCAGGATCAGGCGTCCAGAGAAGACTCTGTGGCAGAAGGCAAGGATAAAGGAATCTTGCAGACATGCTCAGCCCCCAGTTGCCGGCTGCCCGGGGAGCAGACGAACACTTGCCACAGCACCGGGCAGGGAAATTCCACTGGGAAAGTTTCACTTGAGTCTTATACCTTAATTACTCAAATTGATTTTCAAACCGTGACTTGTACATACCACCTGGTAGATTTACTTAACTTATTAAGAAGCATTTAGTCACAAACCAACCTTTGTCTTCTACGACTACTCTGACAGTCAATCTTTGCAAATTTTAAGAAGCGTGTTACAACAGTCCGGCTAGATTAATAATGCTCAACAAGTTGCTCTGCTCCATCATCCTAAAATGTTATTTGATTAGACAAGTAGAAAACTGAGTAGAGTTGAAAGTCTGACAGCAACTTCACCTTGAAATTTGATGCTAGTATTTAACACCTGGTCTTAAAAAACAAGAAAAGCTCATTTAAAGCAAAAAGTTTCAGAAGTAAACACTGGCATGTAAAAATCAGGGTACTTTTAAAAAAAATTTTCTTCTCTAAAAGGACTATGAGCAAGTTGTAATATGGTTTGTGACTTACTTATTCACCCAGAAATTCCAGTACTTCACCTGTAACAAGGCGTGAGAGAAGTTTATTGCCCTCCAGTTGGTGACACTGAACTTCGGGCTGAGATTCTCTATGATCTCCTTAAAAAAAAAACAAACCAACAACCAACCAACAAGAAAAAACACTGAAAACCAGGTAAAGAGTTGCAGCACATGGAAAGTATCCATGTAATTCTACTCTTTAGCAGCAAAAGATCCTTTTAGGGTATCTTAACTCCCAAAGACTGGAGTAAAAGTGTATTTCTTTCAGTCTATGGCATGACGGTCCTCTGTGGAATCTCCTCTATATCCTTCTGTATTTTCAAGTGCACAAAAGCAAAAACCTTTCATACAACTGACAGAATACAGTCCAAAATTTTCAAATAAAGTTATAACATTCACCTGATTTAAGCATCTGTATTACGAGATTATGCAGAAGATAAGGTATTTTGCACACAAAGTTGAAGAAACAAATATACTGACATCCCTGCTGGGATGAAATGTTCAGCTTAGATGAACAGTTGCTTATTGCTTCATGCCAGCAATGTAAAGCCAGCATGGAAAACATGTTTTTAGAGAAACACATGGCACTGTGTCACTGTCATATTCCCTGAAGTTTTTCTTCCCCCTCGCACCCTACCTTTCATCTTCGAATAGAAACTATTTAAGTAAGGGAGAAATGACGTAGGAAAAAAAAACCCCACAGGAAAAAAAACCCCAAACAACAAAAATATACTGCCCATCGCATACAGTGTTGCATGCATGAAGTCTACACAAGAGTCTACATAGCAGAAATTCTGGAATTCATTCAAGATGTTAGTATTTGATTTAATAATAATTAAAAAAAAAAAAAAAGAAAACCAGCAACAACCAAAAGTCATCCTCAGTGTGAAAGCAATTTTTCAAAAGCAAGTATTAAATAGCTGTATTCTGTGTTGCTCGAACCCACACATGGGAAGCTGTATGCACATCAACACTGTGGAAGTGGTCTGAGCTTCTTGGAGGATGCTTCTGTTAATATTAGAGAAATTGGTTTTAGGCTTTTAAAATTCTGAATTAATATTTTTCTTAAAAGAGCACAAGACTTCTTACACATTTCATGTTTGCTGGACAGGATCTCTGCTGCTGTTCATACTAACCCTGAGCACGCACATTAGTCCAGATTCACAAGCTACTTTACAGAAAGACAAACTGTCTATCAGTCAGCAATGGTGCTATCTATTCAGCATTTCAGTCCTCGAATCCATGCCAAGATACTTCTTTGCATCCCTGTATGTCACCTGTTTATCTCACACATTCCCATTTCCTTCTAGGATTAGCCTGTCCCTAGTCATGCTGCAACATATTCCATCCTCCTGTACATTGTGTTAGCACCAGTACTTTGGATATCCATGGATTGTGGAAGGAAAACAGCTTAAGATTAGATGAGTCTAACAAACAAGAGTAAAGTTTCACTACACATATGTCTGTAAAGCATTTCCTGACTGGCCATCAAACACAAAATATCCAGCTAAATCATTAATTTCAGCTGAGGGTAGACAAGCTGTTAGCCAACTTAACAGATAACACAACTGCAACGTGCACATTGCAACTTCAAATTTCTTGGGCAAGCCACCAGCAGTAAGAGCAGCACATTGCTCTACTGCTTTTCAGGAGCCCTTTAGATGAGGTTACACAAGATACTTATCACAGGTCAGGTCTGGACTGAAACTCTAGGTAACTGTTTGCACTGCTCAGACTAATAATGTATTCTCATTAGTTGCATAGATTTTTTGTGTGTGTGTGTGATACACACTGCACTAAATACACTCACATCTTGTGAACAAATTACTAACTACAATGCCAAACCCATATATTTCATTCGTGTTTTGAACATTAAGGACCAAGATGGGTCTCAAAACAAGTGATATACTACTATACTCCAGGAAAAGATAATAGTCGACCTGCCTTTTAAGTCCTGCACTTTTAAAATTGATTAGCTTTAGCCTTTCTGCAAATGGGCAACCCATACTGAAAGGCCCCAGTGCAGAAGGAGTTTTCTTTGCAATTTTATTTACACAGTTTGTCACACTGCTGTAAGTTCCCAGGACATCAACTGCTCTGCTGCAAAAACGCATCTGTTGTGATATACTTCAAAATGACTTAATGGGCAGGGCTGTTCTAAAAAGTCAGTTGCCATAGAATCATAGATCATAGAATCATAGAATGGTCAGAGTTGGAAGAGACCTTAAAGATCATCAAGTTCCAACCCCCCTGCCATGGGCAGGGACACCTCTCCCTAGAGCAGGTTTCTCCAAGCCCCATCCAGCCTGGCCTTAAATACTTCCACACATCAAGTTTTCCACCACAGAGTTGCCACTTACCAGTCTCTTAAAGCACAAAAGCTGTATGACAGCAGGCTTCCAGGACTGTCTTGTCAGATAGTACAGTGTTTGTGCAAAAAGCAGTGTTATTTCAGGGAGAGAAACAATAAAAACCACAAAATGTTTAAGGCTCTCCACAGGATGCGTTTTAGCATGCTTTTCATTATTATTGATATGTATCTGTGTATACAAGCTTATTTAGAAGAACCACAATCAATATCTGGTAGTGCTAGAAACTACAGATAAGGTTTGATAGTTTGAAGACAGTTTATCCTCTTTTGATGCTAGTTAAATAGCCAAATTAGCAAGTAAGTTAAATGCGGCATTTTAAAGCAGCAGTAAAAATTATCATCCATTTAAAGAGTTCACTTGTTCACCACTTTAAAAGATACACTGAATTGCTGATTAGTAAACCATATCTTTGTATAAATACGCACCGCTGCAATAAGAGAAAAATACAAGTTGGCAGACCTGTTTGGGACAGGGATAGCAATACCTGTGGTGGAACACCGAGCCATCAGGTGTAGGCAGCAATTTCCCCCCGCCCTGAAAATTGTTAAAAAAAACCAAACCCAAACCAACACAAGAAAAGTTTCAGAAGCACACAATCTCTTAAATAAACTTCTAAAAAGGATTTCTAGTCTAGAGCAAGCAGATTCACATAAAATAGCTGAAAAACACAAATTATGCCTAGTCACATAGTCTACAGAACGGTCAGCACTTAAGAGCTGATTTTTAGAAGTACATAATTATAAGATTGTAATATTAAATATAGTTTCAGTTTTGTACATGGATACAGTAAATCTTTATCTTTCCTTCTGACTTGTCATTTGATCATCTTACAGTAACTTAGTCAGGTTCAACAACTTTGGACTTACTCCATCAAGAGCAAAGTTACTCTCAAGACAAGCAAATACTTACTTCCAGAACTAACTAACCCAAGAGAAACAGCATGGATTTTACAGAAGCTTATCAAAAGCAGCTTGAGCTTGATTTTTAAGTAGGCAAGACACTTATCCCCCAGAAGTTTAAAATAACAGGTTAAAACATGTTTTGTTAGAAACCACACAACATTCACTACTGATCTTTATTGTCCCCAGAACTATAACACACTGCTTAGTCTGCTAAATTAGTAACTGCAACAGGAAGGGGATGAGCACCTTAACACAGCTGTTTTCTCATTAGAAGGAAGATGATGGAGACAGTAACTCTTTATTGGTACAGATCTGTCCCTGTGGGCACCTGGTCAGCAGCAGCTCATCTGAGGAGTTACAAGAATATCCTCAGGATGCGCTGAGACTACCTGGCTGAGTGACACAGGCAGCACATGTTCCAGCCTACTGGTTTCCCCCCTGAAATATCCACAACCACCTTCACAAATGAAAAGTCATGGGATTTTTTGTTTGATTTTGTTTGTTTTGTGGGGGGGGTTGTTGTTGTTTTTTGAAATTGACAACACGATTCATTACTGGCAAATACTTTCAAATGCGTCTCGTTATAAGAATTCCATCGTTTCAGAAGGTACCAGATACAAACCAGCAATGGTCCACGAGATGACTACAGGGACAAGTGCCCACAGCCACATGATCATGCTTGTCCGGGTGCCAAGCCAAGCAGAGCCGTGACTGTTCTCATCCAAAACCCGCACGCGTGTGCCATTGTGGTGCCAACATCAGGCTAACCTTTACACTGCATTTTAGTTCAGGTAGCTTATAGTATTAGTGGAGTTAATGTTCCACTGTGTGTGTATATATATATATTTATCTCTACAGACATGTGCTGTAACCACACATACTGCAGCCTTGCAAACACCTTGGAAGAGACATCTACTCGACTGTTATACAGCCAAAAAAACCCTGCTGCCCTGTCGACTCCCCCCAAACCTCTCGAGTGTAGCCCCTGATCCTCTCACCTCCACCTTCATTAAAAGGAGTCTCTAATTTTTTTTAATTCATATTCAAAGCGTGCTTTTATGCAGGCTGCTTTGCTGTCTAATTACGAGAATATGAGTAGCAGCATGTGTTCTCTCAAACAAACCAGTCAGATAGATCTGCTATTTAAAAACATGCAAAACCCCAAACAATGCTCTAGGACTGAGATCTTGCCTGCCAACTTTCAGCCCAGAGTAATCAGCCCTTATAAAGAGATTTACAAATGCAAGTGCTGACAACTAACTTTCACACTGCAAACAGCAACACCATAAAACAAAAAAAGTTCACTAGAATAAAAGATCTTTTCATTTCTCTTCCAGCAAGCACAAACAGAAATAGATTTGAGTTCAGCTTTGTGTAGAACTTTTCCTAGCAAACACTTCAGAAAATTTAAACACAGATTAAGATAAACTTTTCACAAGGCTAATACAGAAATAAACTGCCAGTAACATGAGAAAGCCTAAAATGTTTTCAAAACAGAAGTTCACTGCTTAACATAAGCCTCACAGCAAACTTCCAGATGCAGCCCAGAAAATCTCTTGCTACTGTCAGAGGTAACAGTTTTCTCACCACTTTCCAGGTCCTTATATATCCAGCAGAATCACGACACCACAGCAAAAGGACTCAGAGCTACTACTGACCAGCTTTGAAAGGAGTTTAGCAACTGCTGAGCACACCACATAGTTGATATGAGAAATAACAGATGCCTCTTCCAAAAGTATGCTATTAATTTAATACATTAATTCCTGTTTAAACAAAGTTACCTTTCTTTATCACTTTCAGAAGTGTTTTGAATACCCAAGGCGTATGTAATATGTCAAGAGTTAATTTTTTTCTCAGGCCGGGTTAAAACCACTGATTCAGATATAGGATAATTAAGCTTATAGAGATCCATCTCAAAAAACTGACAAATGCAAATCCTGAAAGGCTGCAAGTTTCCCTCTGTTCTTGGTGTTATGAGCAGTGATACCAACCGGAGGTTGCAATTTTAATCAGATGGCTGTGTTAGAAGACTTTCAAAGAACAGTTTTGGCTGCTCGTTTAAGAGCTAAACCATTATCCTGCTGTATGGGTCACACATTCCCGTTCTGTAGATGGATAACCCTACAAAGCTGTATCCTTATGATACAGAAAGCCTGTGACAGAACTCGGGGCTTTCCATCTTCCCTCTCAAAGCAGGAAATGATTCTCTTTACTGAGCAGATGTAACAAACAATCTATCATTCAAAGGATGGCGTTATTTATAAGAAAATATACTGTGAGGTAGTTACATTATGACAATGGATAAAATAGCTGCGAACAAGAAAAAAGAAAACTAACAACCTCAAAAAGCACATTTGTTGGTGGCCATCTCTGCAGTCGTCACTGTGTCTACGTCAGTTGTAAACTGTATTACACAACAGCAATTAAAAGGCTGACATGACAAATATTTAATCCCAGCACGTGTCTACAGAAGTTAAATACTGAATATGCTACTACTTTTAAAAATCATCACAAGGCTCTGAAATTGTTTAAACTACTAATTAGCTAAACAGTTGGGGGAAAAAAAATGAAATTTTCACCTCTGGACCTTAGTCTAACCCAGACATTTATCAAAATCTGCCAGATGAAGGTTTCAAAACGTAGATGCACGCAGTGTACCCACCAGCACAGAGGCTAGAAAGTTAGATTTTGAAAAACCCCAGCAAAGTACTGTTTGACTTGTTTTAATTTTGCCTTCCTGCTAAGAAAATCGATTATGCCCAGGCACCCCCCAAAGTGACAAAACTTTCTGGTTTGTGAAGAAGCACACGGACATAAGCCCCAGGGGCAAACCCTCAACAGGACACTTGGCAGGGCCAGGGCATTTTAAAACCCAGGTGGCACCCAGGTTTTAGTAAGAAATGCTCTGTGTCAAAAGACCAGCTAAATTTAAAGCTGTATGTTTTTAACATTCTGCAACAGAAAACACCAGTTCAAATGGTTTGGACCTGCTTGCTGCTGCATCTACCTCAAGTTATTTTAAAACAATGCCTGTCCTTTAAAAGGCTGATAGCCTCCAAAACTGTTCTGCAATTTCACTAATTTCCTCTTCAGACTTCACCTCTCCTCTACGTGTGGCTGATATTTCAAGAGAAACAGCCAACCTTGCTGTTTGAAGGGAATGCAGCGTTTCCTTATTTAAAGATCTAGGAAACATTTCTTCATTAGGCATCACAAGCAAGTTGCAAATCCATCATTTACTGAGCTTTTCAACTCATACACAAACTGGGCACCCAAACTGATTAGTCCACAAGTACAGAAATTCAGATCGTTAGAGTAATTAGCTGTCCAAGAGATACCAAGCAATAAGTTACTAAACAAAAGTGATAAAAACCAAAAAGAAACACGATAGTGCTCTTGTACAGAGGTGTACAAAATGCTCTTCCAGTCAAGAGCAAGAAAAATAGAAAGGGCGTAAAGTTACAGCCTCATTCACTCACCTAATCTAAAACAACAGGAAAAAAGATCTTTATAGTACACAAAAGATAACAGGATGACTCCTCACAATAAATAATACTGATTATCTTTTTTTATGTCTAGCCTTTTACACATCGCATTTTAAACATACACGCTTTCAATAAACGGAGGTCTTTTCACTATATTGGAAGGTTTTGCACAGAATTTCTGCAGTCCTCTGCACACCAAGAAGAGAACTTTCACATGCAGGTACTATCTGATGTACACTCAAACATCACTCAAGAAACAGATTAATAAGCCTGTGGATCACATCCTCCTCAGTAACACAATGCAGGAGATGTTTAATAGTATGTAATCTAAAAATATCTTACCATTTAAGAATGCTGGGAGTGCCTACCAAAACAGGAATAACCCACTGGGAAGAAATTTTTGTGCCTGATAAGAGTATCATGTGCCTTGAAGACAAGTGTGATTGTGTCATGAGCAGTTTTCAGTTTGCTTACAGCTTGTTCTCAGTTTTCAAATCTGAAGCAGCACTCTCCTGACTGCAGACTGAAGCACATAACATTAAGAAACCCAACTCACTAATTAACAGGGGTTGCTTCATGTAGCACATCCATCACAAAGCCACAAGCTTGTTTTCTTCACTGTAAGTGGACTAACAGCACACACCCTGTAGGTTATCCATAAAGATGTATATTTAATTTTTATTATAACTATCATGTCAGATAAGATATTCTTTTATCAGATTATTTCAAAGGTAACTGTTAATTAAAATCACTCTTCCACTTGTGCCTTATCTGAGCAATCCCTCAAATGGCAGAATGAACAGCTCAGCCAAACCACGACAAGGTAGCATCCTGCCTTTAATTTCACAATTAATACAAAGCATCTATAATTGTAATTCTCCACAACCCCATCCTCTCTTGAAAGATTGTTTTATCCAGTTGAATGTAGTATCACAAATTCTATATTCACCACTGAGGCCTACAAAAAGCAGAAAACATCTCACGCTGGGTGGAAAAGGTCTTCTGTCTTTCTCAGGAAAGAGATCAGGAATTTGCTACTCAAGCACATTAGGCAAATACCTCAAAGTACTAAGATTTACCACTAAGATACTCCTTCACTTGCCCTGTTAGGTTTATGAGCATTTTGCCTCCTCCCTACCTCCCAGTCCTGATATCTCTTTTTATTTTTCCAGGAAAGAAGACATCACCAGCAAGAACTGAAATGGAATAAATTGGAAAAATATTTTTTCAACAATCAGTTAAACAGAACTACACCGTAACTGCTCACACACACTTCACTTCTGTGACCACCAAAAGAGCAGCAGAGGAGAGGGTACCCAAATTGAACCAGTGCCATTAATCCTTCCCTCCTGTTCTCCAGGAAACCATCAGCAGCAAAGTTCTACAAACCAAGTCCTGCAGTACTGAGTGAAACTTACCAAGTCCGTGATACTCTGCCACTGCTCTTACTCTTACTTGCCTTCAAAGCATCACAAATAGTTCCTACTGCAAGAGAAAAAGAAAAAAAAAAGCAAAACAAAAATGAAAAAGAAGGCAGTAACATACCTGCAGGACTTTCACAAGAGAAATCCCAGCAGAATGCCTGCACTGAATTAAAGAGTGAAAGAACAGGTCAATGCAAACCACTGCTCTTTTGCATTGAAAAGAAAACAGAAAACCAATTAAGCCTGAACACAGGCCAGCGATGCTTCAAAGTACCTACAGAAGGACAAGCTTGGAGTTCCAGACTGCACAGCATTTCACATCTGCCTCTGCTTCCAAGCTGTATAATAGAGAATACATTTATTTAATGAGCCTAAACATAGAGGGAGACTAACTTTTCATACAATCCTCTAAAAAAAGCCAGCCTAAACAATGGTCAAGTATAAACCTCCCAAATTTATGCCTAATACGGGTTAAAAGAAACCGTAGAATGTGATATAAGCTCCCTCCTTCTGCAAGATTTTTTAAAATTAATATATTTTAAAAACTGATGAAGTTCTCATCAGAGCACAGGCATCATACATTATACTAACTCTCTGCTCACACTGATTTCCTGTGATGCTCCCATCCACCTGCATTTACCTGTTACACCTGACTAACCTACGAGGCACCAGTCCGCGCCTGCAGAGTCCAGTGCAGTGGGATTCTGATCTGCAAGGAAAAGTCACAGCTGAGGTAATGCAAAGAAAAGCGTTGGTATTTTTACTAACATACATCACTTTAACAGCTAAAATTGTTTACCTACTACACAAATATTAACTCTAAACCATTTGCTGCGATCTTTGATAGGCTAATTGCATTTTTCTCTGAAAGTCAAAGCTTCTCAATAATTTCAGATACCTTGATGCCTACAAATTAGCTGGGAGACTATTCCAGGCTTTTAATGTAATAACAGTATTTAATGTCAAGTAATGTTCAGTGATGTGGAAATAAGTTTTTTCACTTAATGCAAACATTAGGAAAGCATCAGAAAAATACGCTTTGGAAGTTTAGCACCACCAAATGCAAAACCTCATCTAATTCATCAACCATCATCATCCACGTTGCTGGTCTGCACTGAGGTCATAAGAATTAACAGTTCCACAACACCTCTGTACACATCGAAAGCAGAAAACCAAGACACAATTGCCAAGAAACAGTAAATCGAATTGGAAAGAAAATTAAAGCCTGCCCTGGAGTGGATAAGGCAGGAGCTGATACCTATTAGTACTAATGACTATGGATTTCACAAAATATTGTTCATTTCCATACTATTTTTAAACAGGCACTTTCAGGAAGCTAGATGATAACTTAAAGTCTTAAACTGATTTATTTAAAAATAAGAGAAACTTTTCAGAAACTTTCATGGATGTTCAGCCTATATCGCTCCTTCCCACAGTCAACCAAGATGCACACGAAGACATTAATACGGTTCTCCGGAAAATCCACGCGAAAGACTTCTCAGATATTTTTTCCTATGAACTCTATAGTTCTTCATTTTGACACACGTCTTATTTCCTGCAAGTGAGTTTACTTTGGCACTCTGGATACTGTCTTTCTCATTATATCATATCTTCTCTGAACTCATGCACACATGAGGAATTATTATGCAATGAAAGTATCTTGCATAATAATGTATTTTCCTTGTTTCCCTTCCTTCCCCACATAGCTGACTTGCTCCCACTTAACCAAGGGGGTGTGAGTGGTTTGCTTTTCTTTAAAGTACTGAAGGGAAGTCAGAGAGATTAATCTTCCTATTCCACTGCTCAAGGACACAACAATTAAGTATGCTAAGAGCTCACACAGAGCAAAAAAGTTTCAGCAACTGTTGCACTTTCATCAGGAGAGGCAGTTCTCACCAGGAGACTGAAACCCATCCCTGACTTTGCTGGCTAAGGGACCGGTCAGCATCGTGGTGTGGTGGACTGGTCATTTTATAAATTATGTTTATTTCACAGAACAACTGCTACAGTATTTTACTAGACGCTTCAAATTCTCTAAGCTAAGACGCAACAACTGATGGTCTATTTGGTCCTTCCTAATTTTTCAAATAAACACTAAGTCTCCAAAAGATATGACACACAACAGAGTACCAGCAGCTTTAGCACTTGCTCAGTGGGAACAAGTTAATGATGTGCATGAGGAGTGTCAGTGTAGCAACGCCAGGAACAACGAACTTCCTTGTTTCAATTACTGAAGGTTCCTCCTCCTGATTTACCAATACAATCTTTCAAGTTTTCCGCATACTTCACTACCCTGCTAGCCAGAAAATGGCCAGTGCATCCAGAGTGCTGCCTGTGGCTCCAAGCAGTACAGTTCACAAAGAGAAAAGAAGTGACTAACTCCGCTCTGCCGGGGGGGGGATTTTATGGGCAGCACCTCCAGAAAAAGTCAGGAGCTGGCAGAAGAGGATGCAGTATTTGATGATCAAAGACAAGACTGCAAACATCACTTGAAGCTCTACGTTTAATATTTAGGGCAGTTCCAAGGGTGAGGTTAGAAGTCTGACGTTCTCTAACAGGTTTTAAATAGGCTTATCATCTTAGAATATTGCTATTATTTGGATTCCATGTTTGAAGTCAGCAACCAGTGCTGCGCTTGAGTAAGAGGAGGTCAAAAACTTTATTAGAAACTTCTAGGACACTTAATGCTTTCAATGATTTGAATCATTAAGACACACAAAGAGCTTCACAGCTGATTGCAGAGTTCTTTATCATCACACCCTCAAACCACACAATAAACTCCTAATTCCAGGAAGCAGAAATCTTACACCAAGTATCTCAAATTTAAATGCACACAGAACTAGTTTTCCAGAAATGGAATTCTGGAAAATACTTGATGCAGACTGATGGGACAGCTGTTACGGTGCTCCTAGAGGACATCTTCGGTCAGAACAGCTCTGAGAAAAGTGAGAAAGAAAAGGGTCTACACCCCATCCAATGTGGAAGGCCAATATGGAACCAAATAAGATGCTGATAATCACAGTGATGAATGAAAAGGTACAATACCATGTTTTCTTCCAACAGGAATGCATACAATAATCCTGATTATGCAAAGTTTATTTTCATAAACAGCTGCTCTGCAAAACATACCACCTTGGATGAACTCCCCTCAAACTCTGGGGTTTGGTTTTGGTTTTTTTTTCCCGGATGACTTGAAGGACATTTGTTTACCCCAAAATAAGTTAATTTAAGTTTTGAAACATGTTCAGGACCAAATCTAAACTACTTTCAGAAGCATCATTTAAGGTTTTGTAATATGAAAAGGAAGCTGGTGTTTTTTGCCAACGGTTATTTCATTAACCTCTTTGCCAAAAATAGAATTTAACCCAAATAATCCAGTCACTTCGGTATTACTTCCTCTTTTTAAAGAAGTCAACACCCTCCATTACAAGCTTCACTGAAATCAGAAACAACTCTTGCTTTACTTGTAAAACACCATATGAAAGATTATCACCTACTGGGTGCACATTTGTTCACAATTAGAACACCCCACCTTTTTAGAGTATCACTGTAATCAAAACTACTGGTAATTCAGGTTTTGACTCGCTTCTAGAAGGATGGCCTGTTCCAATATTTGAGCTTGGATTTAAGGACAATAATTCTTCCTTGCAAGTCAAAACAACTGAGGATAGACTCCCCTAAAAATTCCACTGATTCCTCAAATCCAGGCAGTTAAAAAATACATTAATTAAGAAACAGAAAATTATAATAAACAGATTGTAAGCTAAGCTTCAGCAACAGGTTCATGACAAAAGGATCCCTCTCCCTCCTTTATAATGCAAGTCTTTTACACATCTATTATAAAAAAATTGGACAAGCTTTTAACAGGTACACAAACTTAGGAACTTGGAGACATTCCAATGCAGGCAATGATATTTTGCCCAAACTGTTTGTCTTGCTGCTTTAAACGGCAATGTGTTGACCATTTTCTATCCCTATCTATCGTGTAGCAACAACACTGAATGGGAAAGAAACACAGAGGTAAGATTGCAAATTCTGCACATATAGGTAGCTATTTCATAAGCTTTGGTCCTCAACACTGGAAGGAACTGTGCCCTGATGCATTCTTCACTTTGGCTCCATTTTTCTAATTCTAAAAAGAACCAGAAACCAGCAGGATACATCAAAACATTTGAGTATAAAACCTTCAGTGCCAGGGTACGAAAACGCCAGCTACTTTGGACATTGGTCTGTTGATTCATAGGTTCTTTGTTTGAACAACAGTCAGAGTCAGACTCTTGTTGTGGGGCAACCCGCGACAGCATTACAACCTGTAGAAATATGCTTATGGATACCAACACTAACTGCAAACAAACCCAGAAAGCTGCCAAGAGACGTCACTGTATTTCATTAAGTTTCTGACAAGTGAAATTCATCAAATGGTTAAATATTTTTTTCCTCAACAGAATTATCACTTAAATGTTATTTTGTTTCTCAAGAAAACTGTAAAAGTCAAGAAGACTGTAAAAATACTCGGAAATAGATTGCAGAGTATTAGGTCTGCCTAGAAACACAGAGAAATACTTTAATGGAATAACAGAAATCTACGCTTTTTTGAAGTTTCTAACTCCATTACCATGACAGGTGGAAGTCTGTCCTATGAATACTATCAATAAAACATTAATATTGATCATTTTTGCTTACTTCCAAGCTAGTAGGCAAGGGCCAGTATGAAGTTGAAGGAGAATTACATCTAAGCAAAGGTAAAATACTGTTATGATACTTGTACACGAAAATACAGGAAATCTAAAAGCAAAATTAAGTGATACAGTATTTAGACTTGCAAAAAGCCCAGCACAAGCTTTACATAAAATAATCGTGTGTTCTATAACTACACTCAAAACTTAGTACATTGCTGAATAAATCCCAAGTGAAGTGCTGATTGCATCTGAAGCTGCAATTTCCAAAGTCTTTATATTGACAGTGCTTGCTCCTTTCAATAGTGAAAGTGATACAGGCATTTTGGGAAGGAGTCCCTAACAGATAAAGCAATCCTGGGTCTACCTCTTCATTAACTACCATGCCATACAGGCACCTATAGGCATCTCTGCTTCTATCTATATATGCAACAGTCCAGAACTAAAAGCTGTGTATAGCTACTACTACCTTGAGTACACGCACACCGAACTGGAGATATCCATGAACTCTGCGTGGCCATAAAGGTAGATCAGGATAAACCTTTCCTGTAGGATATATTCCCAGAAACACCAGCTCCTTACATGCCAACAGCCTTATGTGAATAAAACCCAAGCTGCTGGAAGCACAGAGGCAGCAATCCATTCAGCTTATGAACGAATGATTCCTTTTGTATTACATCATTCAACTCCCCATTAAGGAGCTGGACTGACAGGATCCAGAACATGCATAGCCCAGCCCTCCATGGCAAACGAGCGTTAGAAAAGATTAAGGCTCAAAGAAATTGGTGATTCATCAGGGCATCAAAACAGTGTTTCCCCAATTCCCTGCAATGTTCTAGGCCAAGTAACTAGCCACATATTAGTAACCCCTGTCAGACTTCCAATTTTGGAGTTAATTGCTGTTCCTGAAACACATAGCCAGACACAAAATACCTGCAGCAGCACACATCACAGAACCAACACTGTCATGGCTATCCTAATCACACAATTATGCTGCATTACAGTCACACCTAATTTAAGTACTCCAAAGTACCTCTGTTGTCTGCAGGTATTGCTCTGTAATGCCTGCTTCCTAATAGAGGGGGGGACACCCTCCTTTGGCAATGGTAGGTAACAGCAAGACACAGAGAGAACACACAAACACAAAAGACCAATGAAAAAAAAGGATTGTAAATCCTTAGCTCCACCACATCACCAAAACTTCAGAAGTACCAGCTACAAACCAACAGAATTCATTTCTCTCTAGCACTACTATATGGAATTTGGCTAGATTAACTTAACTGAATTTCTGGTACAGAAATCAACTTCCAGTTTCCTGTTTCTAACAAGGTGCTCAAGCTTACTGGTTTTAGATAAATTTTTATCATAAGTCAGTCAAAGTCAGCATATCCCTAAAAAAAAAAAAGAAGGGGACTGTTGGAGTAGCAACGGGTCTTCATCAGTTATCAGTATTTACAGCACCAAATTATTTTTATTGACCAGGTGAAATATGACTAAGTTCTACATTCAGAGAAAGCGCCCAGAGTTATTCTATTTTTGTGTTTGACTAAGGATACACAAGTTTGCACTGAATTTCACGCAGAGGAACTAATACACAGGAAAAAGAACGGCCCCAAAGAACTAGCTTACAACAATATTTACATTTTCAACCAGTACCTTTGATAAAGCGTGTTACCAGTTCAGGGGGAAGACAGGTGTGCGTGTGTGTGTTTTCTCTTCTTTGAGGTATCGCATAAAACTAACATTATTTCCAAGTTTAAGTTTTACACCACTTTCCCCTCCCTGATTTAATGACTAGCTAATGTAGTGAAATCCACCTTGCCTAAATTCTTGTTTTGTATGAACTAAAATGATAGTACTGGATTCAGCATGTGGATGCCTTGCTTTAGGAACAACACAGTTCAAAGACATGGGACCTTTACTACAAGAGTAGCTTTTACTCTCATCTTCCATGCAGTTCTTCACATACTATTGCCTCTTACAAAACCGTAGGAGGAGGGGCTAATTTTCTTCCTTACAACGTCCTATTTTGTAATACCCTTCCTTTCCTACTTGTCCCTGTGTGTGCCCATTCTGAATGCAAATACAAGAATCTGGCAACACGCGTATTAGTTTAATATCACAGATTACACACTGGAATAAATGCAACCAGTGATTATTTTCAACAGTTATTTCTAAGAGTTACACAAACTTCTTGTCCAAAAACATGCCACTTTGCTAGGAAATGCTTAAAGGAACAGCACACTATGTAAACCACACTTTTTACAACGTCTTACGTCATGTAACAGCCCCTCAAATGTGCGCGCACACACACACACACAAAAATCACACTCCCAAAGCCTGATGCTCTCCAGAATTGAAACTGTTTCTTGGTTCTTTTTTTCTGTGCCAGTGATAGCCTTCCTGATGCTGCATTTGCTAGTTGACTCTACAGCCACCTTTGCACCTGGCTTCCCAGAGAATCTGAAAAAAAGAACACTCTTCAAGGAGATCAATAAGGCCGCTGCCCTTGACAAAACCTGCTCCTTCCAACTGAGGCACAAGAAAAGCTAAGCCAAGCGCTCTATGTGCTGATTCGTGTAACTTACCTGTTAATTTAAGAGAATGTGAATGTCTGATGAACATATACAGGCACCATGCAATTAAACATTGATAGCACTGAACGGCTAAAAAATCATCTAGTTTTAAAAAATTAAACTGATGAAATACATCTACACCGAATTACTTTGTTCTTTCTAACCCCTTTCGTGCTACCTTTCAGCTGTCACTTTAGATTTATCAAGCACCATGACCAAAAACATGTCTTTTCCATGTCAAGCACACGCATTTTGTGAGGCAATGTAATAAATATTTAACAAAGAGTGTATATTACCATGACAATTATGCTTACAACTGATTTAAAGCCAAAGCCACTGCAGATATGAGACTTAATAACAGAGGCAGCAACAGAACTCCACAGAATATGTACATGAGACAAAACCAACTATTTCTTTTGTATTTCAGGAAAATAAACCGAGTACTTAATTTCACTCTCATCAAGTAAAGCATCAGACAGAAGTTGCCGCACAGGCTACCATATGTCTCATGTCTCAAACTAACAAAAAAATCCCACCCAAATTCCAAAGCCCCTACAACTGCCCCCAGTTCCAGTCCTTCCATCTTTCTCTGTACTGAACATAAGTTCCAGGCACATATCTAAACAATATATACACACGTACATATCAGTCATCCATACCTTCCTACGTGTATATTTGCATTAGAGTGAGCCACAAAACACAAACAACACAGACACCTTTATTCCCTTAAGCCATTTGTGTGTAAACACTTGAAAAAACAGAAATAATTACAAGGGAAACAATTCAATCTAACCCAGAACATTGTGTGCACTTAAGGACGCGATTATATACCATGAAAACATACAATCACTTATTCAGAAACATCCAAGAGGTCCAAGGTTTTATTTTAATTCATTTATGCAAACCTTCTATTTCAGTATCAACAAGGCCTTTTTTCCCAAAAAAAATGTAAGGCCAATTAAACTTAAGAGCAATTTTGGCTTCGATATAAATAGCATACACATACAAACAGTGCACAAACACACACCGTTTTCTTTGTGTGCTTTATCAGGCCTCACCCTAATTTTCTCCTTCCTTTCACTTCCCACAAAAAAAAAATAAATTAGAAAATATCAATGTTCTTCCAATATCTTGAGTGACTATGCTGATTAGCTTCATATCTCAAGAATTAACTTCAAGAAACGCTTACAAGTCAGCAGGACACAAGTGAAAGTTCAACTGATAAAAACAGTTACCAGATCAGAATCAAGACCCTAGAGTTGTGAAATCCCAGCAACTTTAAAAACAGAACACAACATGCTTTAACCTTTGAAAATTTATCCAATCCTTAAAAAACAGACAAGTTTGACATGAAATTTAAACCACATGAAAGGTTAAAACCTTTCAATAGCAATCCTGAGGCAGTACTTAAGGAAGATTCCTACTCCAATTTTACTAGGGATTCAGACGGAGGCCAACAAAACTAGGCCAGACACGAGACGCAGGATCAGAAGCCAGAATTTCCATTGTTTTACCCCAACCGTGACTCAAGTTTAAACAGTGGTTTTGAAAACAGCTCCCTCTCTGTGGCCACAGGCAAGTCTTAACCACTTTGCCTCAATTCCTTTACCTGCAGAATAAAAATAATTATACTTATCTGCCACACAGGCATCTTGTACAACACTGTTTGGCAAGTGCACATCTCTTTAAACTGCGGACAAAGCTACGTGGTAATTGCCAGCATCTGCACAAACTAAAACCGAGAGTGAAAACAACTTCACTGAGCAGCCAGTGAAGGCCCAACGACAACAAAATCCTAAGGGCAAAGCACCGTTTATCTGGCAGCTGCTTTTCCAAGTGGATTTCCCGAACCTGCCAGCACAGCTGGCCCGCTCCCTCCTGCGCCAGCAGTTCACCAGTTCGGGCTGATCCCCAGCAGCCAGCGCTGCCCTGCCCTGCCCCGCTCCGGCCCGGTTCTTCCCGAGGGTCTCAGCTCCCCACCCGCTGAGGGGGGCACAACCGAGAACCGGCGGCGCTTCAGGGGTGCTCCCCTCCCCGCTGCCTCTAAAGGCGGAGCTCCCACGGTGAGATCGTCGGCCAGGCCAAACCGGCGCGGGGGGCAAAGCTCACCCGGTGTGACCGCAGTGCGGGAGCGGCCCCGGCGGCCCGGCCCGGCGACTCGCCCCACCGCCCCACCACCAGCGAGGCCCCGAGCCGGGATCCCTCCTCCTCCCTCTTACCGCTCCCCCAGGAACCGCCTCGGGTGGGAAGATGGCGGCTCCGGCCGCCTCCCCGGTGCGAGGGGGGTGGCGGGCAGCGGAAGGCGGGGGAGGCCGTCTCCCTCC
>VXBW01007314.1:0-52738 GCA_013400375.1 Thinocorus orbignyianus | reverse complement strand
CCCATGGCGGGGGGGTTGGAACTTGATGATCTCTAAGGTCCCTTCCAACTCTGACCATTCTATGATTTGATCGTGAGGGGAGTGCGGCTCGCCCGGCCCCTTTGTGCTGGGAAGGGGCAGAATGGGGCTGAACGGCCTGTTCTCTGGGGGTACCGGGTTGCCGGGGCCTGCCCTCCCTGCAGGGTGTGTGTCTGGGAACGCTTTCAGGCCTCTGCGTTAGCACAGGGCGTATCGTCACCTGAAGCTCTGTCAGCAGCAATGGGAGGATCCAGATGGCTGTCCAAAATTACAGACCCCACCACAGAATATTCTGGCTCTTAATAGTGCAGCTTCTGTGGAGTAACGCTGAGTAGCTGTGGCTTCAAAAGGAAATGGTAAACAGAAATAGGAGGATTGTAGGAGAAGAATGTTTCATGAAAGAGCCTTCTGTTGCGTGGGGGTTCTGAAAACCAGGAGACCATTCTCTCAGTAGGACTAAGTTCTGACTTCCCGGCCTCAGTTTACCAAGTTGGGGAATAGAGTATATCTTCAGTTCTATAAAACTGCAGTGAATTCCAAGAGCTCTTTTGTTTGACCAAATAACATGCAGGACGTGTCAAGCAGTTCTAGTTACTTGTTACAGATCATAATTTGTTTTAACTACAGTTAATTAGGCAAGTGGAAAATGTATGGTTTCTTCTCAGAACTTCACTAGAGTCATCTTCCAGGACTGCTTCCAGTCCTCAGCTTGCCATCTCCCTCAACTGTGGCAAAACTCCATCACCTACCAAACAGCAGGCAATGGTTATCTGTACTGTGCGTTTCTGCCTATCTTTGTATCTCAGAAATGAATCCAGATAGTGCCTTCTGGATCCTGTTTTTAATCCTTACTGATAATGGTCATATTCCTGCCTTCAGGGTATCTGCTAGAAATTCCCGTAGAGACAACACTGCAATTAACTTAGAAGACCTGTTCTAAGGATACCCAAGTACCCTTTGGAACTGTTTCCGAGATTGCTGTATTATTGCTAATCCCCAACTGGTACAAGAAATAAAGCGCTGCTTCGTGTCTGAAATGAGGTCAGCTCTTATCAGACATGAAGCTTTACTGTTCATCCCAGGGAAGCGTGTCTCAGCATTCATTCTTGGGCAAACAAGTGATTCTGTGAGCACAGGTGGTGTTTTCCTTAGTAAGTTTTTTCAGTTTTGCAGAATTGTTACGAGGAAGAAACCCTGAGCAGAGGAAGATGGCTAGGGTAGAGCCTGATCAGGAAAAGGAATAAAGCTCAACTTTGAGAGCTGATATTTAGAACTTCAAAGAATGCAGGAAATATGAATGATTCATTAGGTGGTCACCACACAGCTATAGAAAGAATTGATTACTTAAAAGTCTAAACCAGTAAAATTATTGCTATTGCTATTTTTTATTTTATAAAGAAGCTCGTTGTAATTTTATTCTTTGATATTGGACTGCTTTTCAGTAAACTGCGGTTCTTGTCAAGAAAAGGAAAAAAAGAAAAGTATAATTTTAAGCTCTGAAACATCATGAAGCCCATTATATCCTTGTTCTACAGTGGCCCCAGAATTCTTGATATTTATTCCTTAAGACATGCAGTCTTTTGTGTCTGCCCCAGGCTGTACCCCCATGAAATACCTGGGCAGAAAACCAAACACATCAGACCGATAGGAAGACTGTACTGGATCATTCCTTCTGCTAACTCAGGGTTCACAGTTGCACAGCTCATCTTCTCCCTTTCTGTGACCAAAGAAGCGCGTGAGAGAGAAAATGACCAGTTCCTCTCAAAGACCAGCACATGGAGACAGCCTCATTGTTGGTAGTTTTCTTTAATGGATAGGGTTTGTTCTGTTTGTTTGGGATTTTTTTCCCAAGGCAGCTTAACTGTGTTATTAAAGGAGAAAAATACTCTCAGACTAAATTCACTTCCCACCCAATTTTATAGAAATATTGATAGACATATCAATATAGATCTGTTGGGTTTATAATTTTTCTTTCCTCATTGTTAAGTTTTATTGTGGTTGAGTAACAGTCAATCTAGTGCACTTTTTCCATAAAGTAATAAAGTTTTCTACTTGCCTGGGCCAGTTCTAATTCTCTTCTTAGTGTGGGGCATGTAGAAATTAATCACTGAATCCTTCCAGTTTTTAATGGCACACTGCTGAGATCAAAGAGATTTGAGTATTTCCCTGGTAAGCTGGTAGCTAAGGAATGTGTGCACCAAAATGGGTAAAATATTACAAATCAACAATAGATGCTGTGTGGTAACACAAACTACTCCTATTTCTTTCACAGCTCAAACTCAGCAGTCTGGAGAAAGAATGCATCTCTGAAGGAACCGTGTGCAGGAATGATAGGGCTCTGAGTCCACAAAAATCAAGCAAGGTTAGACCAACTGGTTGGTTCTTTCTTGATCTGTGGTCGAACAGATGTAGAAGGGACTCTGTTAGTGATATATGGTTAAAACATATTTTAACAATAGTTTTAACAGTAATGATAGCAAAGTTAATTAAAAAATATAAGGTTGTTTTTTTTTTTTAATGAGGATTTCTTGCTCAGCAAAAAGGAATGAGGTATTTAGTATATTTAAGAACATAATTTCTTATGAACTGCAAAAAAATAACAGTATTCCTAGAAGGTAAACCAAGAATTGAAATGTATACTGAAATAAATGCTTGGGCTTTACAGACTTTATGATTTCCTCTAAGTATATAATATAATAATAATATTTCCTTCCTCACAAGAGCATAAAGGATTGATTCATTAAAGTCTGTGCCGTGCTCAGGTGTCACCATAAAAACTTCCACTGAAATAGGAACTAGATTCCTGCTTTACAAGGAAGTTCCTGTTTTGGGCTACCTACCTTTTTACTTTTTTTTTTTTTTTTTTTTTATTTTCACTCTTTTAAAGCACACTCTAGTTGTTGAATTCTCAAAATATTTTATCCTGCAGATCTATAGGATAAGGCTTCATGAATCACCAGCATTTAAGACCTGCAGACCTGGAGCACTTGCCAAAACCCACAAACCACTCAATACTTTGCAGTTTTTGAGATCTTATGAGCCGAGTCATATTTTACAATTCCTGCTGCTGTTACCCAGCTTTGCAGGACCAGAAAGATCTTCTCAGATGTCAGATACTAAATGATTGCCTGCAATGGGCTATTGGTGTCACAAAACTGCAATTAAAGTAGAATCCAGTAATCATTCTGCATTGCATTGATTTGATGAGTGGCATTTTAAATAGAAATTATTTCTATGTCTGTATCTTTCACAGGTCACAAGTGAATAGTTGACTGTCTGCAAAGGAGAGTCCCTGTTCCAAGTGGACTGTCAGCTCAACAATCAAAACAGACCTAGATGAGGAGAAGCCGAATACTGCTTCCAGAGTGAGGGGAAAGTAAGAGAGCTTAAGTGACCTGCCACAATATTGTACAAGATGCCCACCTTTGAGACTTAGCTGTCTCTGAAACTCTGTAGTTCAGTGAAATATTCAGATTTCCTTTAAATCTAAATGAAAATTAATTATCGAGCAAACTGATAAAAGTCTGTTACTGCTCATGTAGTTTGATGATCCCTGTTACTCGGTCAGCTCTAACTGTAGAAATGATCCAGATTCAGATGAGGTAGCCAAAGATAAGTTCCAATATAACTTCTCACGTTATTTGCTTTTTAATAGCATTACCTTTATTTTCTCAGCTAAGTGCTGATGTAGAAGTAAATACAGAGTATTCAGTCCTGATAAAGACAGATGTGATAATTTGGATCTGTTTCTGTTGAGGAACAATTTATACAGTAGTGGTGAGGCTATCATGAGACAATTGCTTAATTATATCCAGTGCCAGCATTCAGATTGACTGCAGTGATATTGCAGTGCACAGGTAGCAGCACTCCGTACCTACACGTGTGATTGACAACATGAACACATGCACTTTCTGACTTTCTTGGATCAGCTGCTGTGTTTGGTAGCAAACCCTGGAAAGTGCTGCCATAGAACTAGTTCAAACAAAACCACGCTTCACAGACCTGCCCCTCTAGCCTTGTCCCTTCAGCAGATTTGTCAAATTTTTTTAAGACATAGAGACCCTTTTGAAATAAGGTCGTGGTGTCGGTGTCAGCCATCGTTAAACCTTGGGTTTCATTCCTGGGGTGTACAAAAGTCTAAGCTGTACATGGTGCCATAAATATTAAAACCATTGTTAACAGCAGCTGATTACAAACTTTCAAGTGGTGGTTTAACAATAATAATAATTGTTAATTGGGCATAATCACAGGTCTGAAAATTACCATCCTATTTTATGGAGTTTCCACTATCATCAAACTGTGTGGTTTACAGGCTTTTCTCTGCCTGTGTATAGCAGGTCTGTAGCAGAGCCAGGATTTGAAACCAGATCTCTCACGTTGCAAGTTTGAACAATATACTGTCTTCAATTTACTGTTTGTCTGTGACAATACTTGTTTCTTTAGCTTGAACCCATTTTTAAAAGCTAATTAAGCCTTAATGAGAAATCATATAATTTTTATATATTTTGTGGCTAAGTAAAAATTTTCTGAAGGGATCTGGAATAAATTTTTCTTAGCAGTAAGCATGTTAGCAATTTTATGCCTTTGTACTTATTTTTGTTATTCTGTCACTATTGTTTCTGAGCACTTCACAACATTTCTCAATTATAATTGTAACCACTGCGTAAAATATGGGTGTATTTACCCCCAATCATCAGGTGGCAAACTAAGGCATGAAGACATTTAAGCTTGGTCTTGTAATTGGTCCTTTGCAAAAGTTGTCTCTGCTCTGAGAAATTAATATGATTTTGTATCTGTGTCCTCTTGAGCCCTGTACAAGATTCAGTGGGGACCATATATGTGTATATTTGCATTCCCCAAACTTTCCATTTCAAACATGAGCATCTTTAATTATATTTACAGCTCTTGTTCCCATAGATTCTCATAGTAGGAATCTCAGAGGTTTCTGCTCTTGTTTTCACAAACCTGGTTGCAGTTTTGATTCTCTCCTCTTGAATGATATTGGAGATCTGTGAAGAAAATTGCATGAAAAGTTTAAGGCCACCAGACAAATGATTCACAAAACTAAGGTTATCAAATGTTTCAATTTATACAAAGCATATATTGTGCAAGGCATAATAGTGGGCTGGGATTAAAAGTTGAAAGACAATATTGAAAAATAAGCAAGTACCCTCCACAAGAAACATATTTGTGGTACCTTTGGTTCCAGTTATTCAGGAAAAATGTACACCTACACTGAAATAAACATTTTGTTTGGCCATTACACAATTTAGCATCAGATAGACTTTTTAATATGACCTACCCATCGTAACCAAATGTAGACCAAACCCAGAACTCGGGAAGTGTTTCTTTTTTGAAGTTTATTCAGGCCAAATGAAACAGTAATTACAAAAAAAGGGGTTTTAAAGCAACACTTCCCTGAACCTAGCCTACCATTAGTCATATCACTAGATGTTATGGCGTGTTATAAACATAGAACACAATTTAAATCACAGAGCTCTCCTAAAATTTCAATTTACTTGGAGAAATGTGATTTGCTGATTTAACTCTGCATCAAATAACCTTTTTTTATGACACAGAAATGCAGAATAGTTATTAAAAGACAATTCAAAGGAAGTGTATCTGTTCGGTTATAACAATAATGAAGAACCTTTGGCTCTTATTCATGGGCAGGTATTTCTCAACGGATAAAAACACATCTGAAAATGGTCAAACTTTGTAATGCAGAGTTAGCATATTCTCTGCTTGCTTTTCTTGAACATTCATTTGAACTTGTAGTGCTGATTGCTTATAGAGATACTCCGTTGTATAAATGACTGTACACTGTTGACAGGGAAATTAGAGACCTCAGCTTGTCTTTTACAGAAGTGGGTGTTTTCACCTGGTAGGTGCGTTGCTAGATCTGTGCTGGGTGTGCATCCTACTCGCACCTGTATTTACACACAAGTATCTGCATTAGAATAGGGCAGAAGGAGATATTTTTTTCCCATCAAATTGGGCTATAGATGAATTATGAAGCTGGGCATGAGTGATTTTTGTAAGGGTTGGACTTTGATATTCGTAGGAGGTCATACTTGCAGCATGGTGACAGTGCAGCCTGGCTCGCTAGCAGATAGGCAAGACTGTACTGGCAGAGTAAGTGAAGAGGTTGTCCTTTGCTCCTCAGGGTCAACATTTCTTGTGTAACCTGCACTTGATGGAGACCGTGGTAAATACACAAGAAATTCAGACTCAGTGTAGTGTTTCAAATGCCATACAAATGAATATTACTAATAGTTTTAAAAGTACTTTGAAATACTGTGTGCTAGTTGTAGGGCAGGAGGGGTGCTTTAATGTCAGCAGGCTGGATAGTCCTTTGTATCAGGAGTTCCTAAGGGCATAGTGGGCTGCAGTGATGTCTTTGACACTACTACTTTTTAGGGGCATCACAGCTCAGGACAGAAAGAAGTGTATCCAAAACACTCTTTCAGTACTAGTGATTCCCTGCTATCACAGTCCTTTGAGACCACCAGCAGCTGGTGTAGTTGGGAAGGGGCTGCTCAGGCCACAGCAAGAACAGTGGAATTGCGAAACTGGCTCCAGGCAACTGTTCTACCAAAACTGCTCGGTCCAAACAAGGAGACCATGTATCCTTTTTCAAAGTACTAGATATACAGTGCCTGACACTTCATTTCAGCATCCCCTAAATTGACTATTCCTGACCTTGATGTTTTTTTCACAACTTCAGGACTGATTCACCCTACTGCTTATAATTAAATATATCCAACAAAAGGGGTTCTTTTGAGAGTTTTACACCTTTTGGCTGAATTATGAGGTTACATCTTTCTCAGTGACGTGAAATGTATTTTTGCTAGAAGAGATGGTTAGGGAGGATAGCAGCAAAGGTGGCAGGAAAATCTTAGCTATGTTCATCCATCAGAACTGGAGGCCTTTTTGGTTTGTTTCTTTTCAAATATGCTTTGGAATTTTGAAATGTTTCTAAAGCCACGGAGCTCAAGGTGTTTATTAGATAAGTAAAATAAAAAAAAAAAGTGTCATTCCTGACATGCTGAAATGTCTAAAAGATTATTCTGTTGTAGAATATAAATGCTATATGAATAAAAATAGCTTATGCATCACAAATATGAATCACATGAAAGCAGGGTCTGTAGTCAATGGGAATCAGTAACATTCAGTCCTGAAAATCGACAGGTCATTTTGGAATACTTTTAATTAATTAATTAAATTAATTTTGCCATTAATTTTACCTGCAGTTACACATATATTTCAGGATAGATTTTTTTTTTTTTTCGGTCCAGAGATGCCCACTAGCCTCTGCCTGCTCTCTGATAAACCAACACAAAGTGCCCCATAGTTCTAAGGGAAGGAGGGGAAATGGTTGTCTCTGAGCTCCCTTTTAAGAGGAGCTCTACCCTTGTTAGCTGGGGTGGAGGGGCAGAGCTGTCAGCAGTAGCCCCATGTCTTGCACTTGGCTACTTTTGCTGGTAAATACCTCTGAATTGCCACACATCCCAGTTACTTAGGGATTACCTATGCTAAAGAAACCTCTGCTGCCCTGTCATCAGATATTTTGTGCCCATAATTTACCGATATAGCATAACGTATGTGCATTCTGATTGGGTTCTTGGTTGTGTCTCTTGTGCTCTGCAGAAGCAGGCAGGCCCTCAGAGGAAACAGCAATGATTGCACAAGAAAAGACCACTAGCTGTTGATATTCTGTAAAGTCATGTCTCATCGCTCTTTACACCTCTTCCCCCTCAGTCCAAAAAGATGGCAGGGCCTGTAAGAAAATCACTTCATGCTGCTGAATCCTAGAAATTGTCAAGGTGATTTATTCAATACAGCCTTATGATTCTTTTCTCCCTGTTGCAGAGCCCTTTTCCATGACACGGGAATTCATTTCTGGATTTCAGCCAGCAGAAAGATTCCAGTGAGAGGGAGGGTTTCCACACCTGTTGTTTTCTAATGCTCAGAAAGGTACGCAGTTAAATCTTATTTGAGAAGTCACAGTGCTTTCTTCTCAGCTTAAGCTTCAGATAGTGGTCTTGGCATCTCAGATGTGTTCCTAAACAGAGGTCCTTGATCCTCAGGACATTTTTCAGAGGAAGCATTTTCCTTTATAAATTGCTGTTGCTCTCCTGAAAGTTTCTGGTTGTTCTCTTCCCTCATCTATGACAGAGCCTGCTGTTCGCTGCTTCAAGGCTCTTGAGGAGAGCTCTTGCTAAAGCCACTCTCTCTAAGGAAGCAGTGGGTCAGAGTTTATTCCTCCTGTCTTCCTAATGCTTTCTTCACTCAGCTGTGATGCCAGCATCAACACCAACTCTCTCCTCTTCCAAACTGTGATGGTAACACTTAGTGGCAGCTGATTTACTCAAAAACTTGCTTCCATTCTAGAAGTTTCCCCCTTCCTAGGATCTTGTGGTGGTTTTTTCAATCGTGTTGATGGGTCCTTTCTTTAATCCATGCCTTTCTTCTCCCTGCTAAGTCTGTCATGCTTTATCACAGTACGTGGCTCTTCGCAGGCAGAAAGGAGTGTTCGTGTTCACTGATTAGTATTTGTAGCTCCTGCCCTGTTAATGGAATCATCCAGAGGTTGAGTGAGTGGGGCCAAGCACTTGGTGGCCACAGATTAACTGTGGAGCTCTGCTGGTGCCCAGGTCATTGCTGCCCGTGAAACAAGGACGTCTGACCTGCTTATAAGAGAATGAGTTTCCTCAGTTTTCAGGCCAGTGCATCAAGACAGAACAAAACTGAGCTACAATAAGTCAGAAAAGATGTACTGAGATGAAAATGTACCTGGGGTGTACCAGGCTGAGAGCTGTGGCCACCCCTGAGCGGGTCATGTGTACCAGGCTTTTGGAGTGGAATGACTTGTAAAAAGAGTGGAGGAAACCCCCATAAATAGTGACTCTTACAGACGTCTCATTTTAGGAAACTACTGACACCTATTAGGCATCTGAACTGCATATCCTTAGCTCAGTGTGGAAGTCACTGTGCCCCTCAAGGTACACATAAAGACGTATGCATAGGTTTTGCACAATCTCAATTCTAACTCCCCCTTCAGTGGAAGAGAGGAAATAGAAATCTGTTTTAAAAGCAAAAGCAAAACCAGTTTATATTACAGGGACCATTAATAGCAAGGTCCAGCTGGCTGTTTACTAAGCTAAATGCAACATGGAAAATTCGGTGCGTCAGGGAAATAACGTAGCTTTTCTCTCCTGGTGGCAGGCAGCTATGATTGCTGTTACTGGCATGCTCAGCTAACACTGACTCTGGACACAAACTTAATATCATTCATCCTTTTAGTATAGATGGGTAAAATCACCACGAGAGCTACCCAGCAGTGAAAAATACATGTTTATACTGATTTTTCTCTCCTCAGTATGGTTAGGTCTGTGGGGCTGGGAGCATATACAGTATCTTCTGTGAAATGTGCGGGTGGTTCAATGTTTACTGGACAAGTACGTGTCAGAGAATAATCTGTCTCACTGCCAGGCTCCCCGGCAAAGGCCAGTGACTAGTAGTGAGAAGATGAGCCCCGGTGAGACACAAATGCTGTATGACCTACGCATCTTAGAGATGATTTCTTCAAAACCGGTTTTCTGGCACAGAAGCAAAACATTTCCCTCCAGCCTTCTGTGCCTCTGTGTCTGGTGAGAGGAGAACTCTGAGAGCATGGCTGTGAAATTTGAATAGTACGTGAACTCTGCAAATGCATGAGGTGTACATCTAAACCCTAATTTTCAATACACAATGATTTTTAAAAAATGCTTAATGCTGCTTTTAATGCCTTTTGCATTTCTAGCACCTCTTCTGCTATATGTTGCACAGTAGTAGCACATTTTGGTGTCTGATGTAGTATGGATAATATTTGTAGTCCTACCTTTCTGATTCTGAGTAATAAGTGAGGGGTATCCTGCAGAGGTAATGCAAATTTTCTTTTTAAATTCACAGTAAAAGTAATACTGTGTCTGAGGAAGTGTGTCCTTACATCTTATGGAGGGAGCTGGGTGGCAGGCAGAGGTGAGCGGGAGCTCAGTGAGGAGGAGTATGGGGGATAACTGTGGGTGGTGTGCCAAAGCAGTACAGCAGGATTGATAATCCCAGGAAATCCAGAGAAAACCTACATGTTGATCCGTGGCCCAGCCTGGAGGCTGGATCACAAGTAGGCAAACAAACCAGGGGGGGGCTGAGGCAAAATGGGTCGCTTCATAGACCACCAGGGAAAGAAAAGCCTTGTATGTCCCTGAACAGGGCATGCAGACCTGAGCCAGAGGTATGTAAGTAGATGGAAGTTATATACATGAAAAAGAATCTTAAATAGGATTACATGGAAATTTAAAATTATTTGAAATGCAATCTTCACTGTCTTCTCTTACATTCCCAACGTCTTGCTTTATAATTAAATTGTTAGCTCTTCGGGGCAAAAGCTATATTCAGATATGGAGCAGTAAACACCCTGCAGCAGTAAATTCTTACCCTGATTGGCACCACTGAGCAACAGAAACACTATGTAAGTAATGAGAAAGCCTGAGAGGTGCTGAGTCCTGGATGAACACTGTTCCTTTCCAGTGGTTTACATTATAGTTACATTAATTCTAACCGTATACAAAACCATGCCAGTGCATTGGCTAAAGGCAGGCTGGGTAGTGCTTGGAGGTACAGAGACTCATGAAGAGCTGGGTGAGCCCCATGATGTCCTCTGGGAGGAAAGATGCTCAGGGGGAAGCTGATTTGGAACTTGGAACCAAACTTCCTGCCCTTTGAGAAGGAAAAAATTGATAGACAGTCCTCTTCTTATGTGACATTCAGGGTGGCGTTTATCATATGGATTAAATATCTGTGCATGAGATAGATCCAAACTCCCATCACAGGCAGTGAAATCTGGAGAGCTACCCAGCTGACTGGGTATATAGTTGGTATATCAGTGTCCCATCTATATTCATCTAGTGCCATTTGAGATCCTCTGTAATGGGCCCTAAGTGGTGGGATTGCCATCCCTGGAGGTACTTAAAAGATAGGTAGATGTGGTGTTGAGGGACATGGTTTAGTGGTTGTTTTGATAGTGTTATGTTGATGATTTGATTCAATGATCTTAAAGGTGCCTTCTAACCTGGACAAGTCTATGATTCTGTGACTTCTGTCACTTTGGAAGGAGAAAGGTCATGTTTAATATTTGGAAATTCTGCATAAATGTCTTGGATGTCACAGGCAGAGCTGGCACTGGACATCTAAGCTGACCCAACTGGTTTGTGTGCAGAGAGGTCTACTTCACGGTGAGGTGAACTCCACTGGCTGTAATGGAAGCTTGGGCATCCAGTTCACGTGTGGATACCTACCAGGTGTCTTACTCTGCAAGGTGAACCTTGGTGTCCTTTAAGATGTGCTTCAAAACAAGATATATCTTGGTGTCCTTTGAGATAATACATCAAAAATTGATTGATGCTTATTTTGTGAAAATGGTTTAACCTCCTTTTAAAAAAGAGAGGTCTTAAAATGAGCCAAAGCTGCCTAGGAGAATGTAGGCTTCAGATATGCTCAGGTTAAGCATGCCCCCTCTAAACAGAGGAATGAAGCCCACGCGTGTTGTGTAGAGACACGGGAGCTGGCTGGGCACCGGCAGCAGTCTGGTGGTGCTGGTGTCATACTGGGCAGGCTCACCAGGTGTGTGAGGAGGCAGGGCAGAACTAGCTCACATGAAGAACCACTGGCCTTGCATCATGCACTGACTTGTGCATCTTCTCAGATGATGCTGAAAATGCATTATACATCTCCAGATATTCTTTTCCTTGCTTTCTCCTTGATTTTACCTTTCTTTTTTTTTTTCTTTCTCAGTGTTTCTTTCTGCGTATGTGAACATATTGCAGCAACAACTACTCTTTTTATGTTTATACGGAACAAACACAAGGAGCATCTAGTCTCTGACAGTGGCAAAACAAATTAAAAATACAGATAGAAACCCAAAGTGCAGAGAGAGGTTGTGCACCAAAGGTGACACAGGCCCTCTGAGGCAAGGCTGAGGTCTTCTGAGGTTTGATTCAACACTTCAACTATAAAAATTTTCCTTTCCATGCATGATGTTATATATCAAAAAATTTGTATTTGGGTAGTGCCTGAAAGTTGTTGATTTTTCTAGATGTCAGAAAATGGAGAAAAGAAAGAGCCTGTGACCACAAGGGACTACAGCATGAGGGGTAATCAGACAAAGGAAATGAGAAGGATAATCAATCTCACAGGTATGTTGCCTAAGCGTTGGAGCAGGACAGATGGACTGACCATCTCTGTGTTCACAGATGTTCTCAAAATGAGCAGGAACTGACTACCACTAAGAGTTTTTATCTGGAAGTCAGTACCAGTATGTTTTTTCACCTCATATAAACAAAGAAAAAGAAGGGTTTGTTCTGCTTCACTGCAGAAAAAAAAAAAAACACAATAGACTTCCATTCAGGCACACAGATAGCAACTGTCCTGTGACTTCTCTGTATAAATGAGGATCCATGGTGAGATCTGCAAAGCTTTGGTTAGATGCCTGCGGAACGGTGCTGTGGTTCACTCTGCAGACAGGAGGGAAAAGGTGGCTGAAATATTCCCCTTACAATGAATGAATGAATGAATAAATGCAGTAAGATGCTAAGTGGCTGTTGCATCACGCTGCAAAAAATGATGCCTGTGTTCTCCACCGTTGCTTTACTATCCCTCCACTCTGCTTTTCCAGGCCCATTCAGATGACATGCTAGACTGTGACTGTTCTTGTGGGCACAACCCCAACCAACAGACGCTACAGAAATAGGTGTAAAAACCGCAGCCCGTCCAGGTCTTCCTGCAGGGTGGCTTTTCCTTCCAAAGTGTCCACTTCCTCACTCAGTTTGGTGTCATCAGCAAAATTCATCAGGGTACACTTGATCCTGTTATCCAGATCATTCATAAAGATATTAAACAGTGTTGGGTTCAGTATCTGTCCCTGGTGTACTCCACTTGTGACAGGCCGCCAGTTTGAAAAAGCTATTTACCAGCACCCTCTGGGTTGAGTGTGAAAATCCTTTTATAGATCATACCATTCACCATAAAATTATTAACAATGCCAGTACTGGGTACCAACTGGGGAATATTGATACACCAGTGATAATACATCAAACTTTAATAAGAACTAGTAGAAAAGCTGACTTTAATTGAGACCTGGGTCTGACCTATGTACTTTTTTAAATGTTATGCCTAAGTGCTAAAAATTGAAAATATTATTATAAATGGATTGTCTTATTGCTGTCACCAAGGCAAAGCCCCGAAAGCTTTTGTATATACTTTTTACCATTCTTTTTTGTATTTTGCTTCCATGTAAAGATGGAAAGCGGAGTGATCAGTAAGCATTCTCTTTATTCAAATCAAGTCAGGAGTAAGGTGCTAAACCCAGCTGCTACCGATGCAGCAGCTACTGAAATGTGGAAACATGGTTTAAAAATCTGGTTTAAAAAGTGTTTTCCTGTGGAATCCAGCCAGATTTTGAAATCAGACTCTCATTGTCTTCTTGCATGGTTTCTCCACTTGGCTGTCAGGGCATGCCAGGGTAGATGCTTGTGGCGTGCTGTGGTCCTCACTTCTCCTAGGGAGCAGCAGAAGAGATGCCCCTGCTTGTTCCTCTGGGTCTGTGATCTGGAGGTGTGTTCAATGCGGTCTCCATGGACAGGCTGCCCCTCTAGTTGCAAAGCAAGTATGGGAAAAGGCAGAGCTCAGGAGTGCTGGCAATAAGGACCAGACAGGAGGAGTGAAATCAGATGTCTGGGGTTTGGGAAGAAAGGGAGAGATGGTTAAGATTTATCAGGAGGAGGAGACAAAACAAGCCAGATAGAGGTAGATGTTTGTGTAGTCCTGCAGGAGGGTGTGGGTGTCTGCACGCATGGAGGTGCAACCAAGATGAAGAAAATGCCAAATTGGTTTGCACTGGGGAGACACAATGAATGGCCCCAGTGGTTTTGATCTGTGCTTGTGTGTCTGTAGGGTTAGAAACAAACTGCTGTGGTTTCCAAATGCTCATATTTAACATTCTGGCAAGTTGGAGCAGATGGCAGGTCTGACTACCCTGGGCAGTGCCTGGAAACTCTTCAGGACTCTTTGAAGAGTGGTGTGGGTATGCCTGCTTAAGGAATGGCATCCTGAGATTTCACATTCCCTTCCACCATATCCAACTAGGTTTTTATATCATGCTCAGCACTATGGAACATGTACCCAGCACTGATAGCACAGGCTGGGGACATCCCGCTGGGTTGCAGTGGGTGAACTCACATGCCTCAGGCTGTTCCAACAGGGGTGGTGTGGATCTGGCTCTGTGCAAGCAGAGTCACTCTGCTTCTCAGGTGGAGACATGTGGGAGTAGACGTATCTGGACCATTTCAATGCCTTCCAGAAACTAAATCATCTGTAAGCACTGCTGAAGCGAGTTCAGCATGCTCAAAAAGTAGGACACAGCTGATTTCCCATCAGCGTTCACCCCCAGGAGCAGAATAGAGGAAGTTTCAGAACAGCCTTGGTCACCAACTGGGAGGATGTCCTAACCAAGGATCACCACCAAGTGCACCCATCTTCTCAGTATGACTGATGGACTGAGGCAGGCAACACCAGTTTTGTGACTGCTTCCTTTACTACTCCCCTGGACAAACCAAAGTAAGTGCTCTTTTCCTTTTGCAGTTTGAGAGGACCCGCACAAAGGAGGTGGTACTGGGGGCAGGCTTTGACTTTATGTATGTAGCTTTACACAGAAACCTACAATCTTTCACAAGGCTTTCTAGACTTTGTTTATTAGCTTGTAGCAAATCTCAGTGTGCAACAAAACAGCTACCCTTACACAAGTATTGTCTCCCTGAATGAGGTCTCTAAGATGCTCCAGCTATTACTAGAGAATCCATATGATGAACTTTGCCTTAATGTCTTTCTCTGTTGTATCTGTGCCTTCGGGGACAACCAGAAGCAGAAATTGTCCATCATACCAGCAGTGTGGCAAGTAAGGCATATACTTGGGTTTTGTACAGGTGTTTATCACAGACAAAGAGAGAAAGGAGGGAAAAGGCAAGAAGAACCTGTCAGAAGAATTGAAGGAGAGGCTGGAACTTCTTTACTAAGTTCTATGTTGGGTAACCTGAACTGGTCAGGGAAGGCACTCAGTCACTGGGAGGCTTGCTTACAGCATGGGGCGTTGGGAGTTTCCTGTATGTTCACTAGTAAAACTGATTCTGAAAGAGGAAGTAGAGGAAAAGCAACTTGGGAGGAGAAGACTGTCATCACTGCTAGATAAGACATGATGAATGAAGTAACAGGAAAATAAAATGATGAAAAGTGGAAAAAAACTATTGAAACCTGATAAGTAGAAAATTAATTTCAGCCTGAACCTACCACTTTACCAGGATGAAATCAGAGGAATTCTCTCAGGAAAAAAAGCAAAATGCTCAGAAATCCATGTTTCAACAGTGAAGTTCAAGGTGAGCTGCAAATGCCTCAGGGAAATGATGGGCAGATCAGCAAATAACGAGTTAGAGAAGTGAAGTCAGGAGGTAATAAAAGCCTCAGTACCCCTTTGAGATAACATTTGCTTTTGCTTGGAGAGGCTCCTGAGAGGGTTGTGGGAGCTTGAAAGAAAGCACTAGCTCCAAAATTGCAAGCCATAGAAGCAGGAAGAAAATAATTGCCTCCCAAAGAAACATGTAGGTAAGAAGATGCCTCCGCTGGGAGAGGTCAAGTTAGTAACAACCATGTCTTTTAGTCATCACTGAAGTCCTGAAATCAGAAAGGCAGTCATGCAAGACATTTTTTTTTCTCTGTATACTAAAGATGGAACCAAGCCATGAAGTATAGCTCTGACTAGATGTCCAGATTAAAAATTTGTCAATTTGATTGGGGATTTTGGGGTCAGGCAAATTCATCTGGACCTATCAGAGTTTGGGAATGCTCAGGTCTGAGGTTTTTGGTTGAGGTTTTGCTCTAGTTCACCTAGGGCAGATGCATAAAACCCTCTGCAGAACTGAACCAGGAGAGTACTCGGGGCACATGAATTTTGTGCAGTCATGCAATACCTCTGTTCACGCTCTGCAGAGATGGGATATTGCTGCATCGTCACTGTGCCTGTCCTCATCCTGCTTTTGGACAGGACTCAGTAGCACTGCACGGTTGCTGCTGTTCTTGCAACTCTATGGCCGTGTGTCTTTAATTACAGGGATGCTAATAGTGCTAAATGCTAGTAAGCCTTTGGGGCTGGAAGCATCAATAGAAAGTTCTTTTCTTGTCAAACCCTCCACTCATCAGCTAATTTCATCTTGCTGGGACACACATCATGGAGACTTCATCATGGGAAACCATAGCAGAGGATGTCACAGGAGACAGGAGGAACCTCTTTGCTTTCTGACCCTTTCCACTTCCTTGTATGAGGACTCGAATTTGTCAGTCATCCTGACCCACAGCCATTTTGGGCTCCTTTGATTCCTCCTGTGTATTAAAGAAAGGGAGGAATGCTGCTGGGAAGGAAGCAGGAAGCGTTGGAGGGAAAGACAGTTTGCATGTCCCCACAGAGGAGCGCAAGAGGGAGGAACCGTGCCATCAAGGTGGCTCAGAGCGGGGGTGCACTCGGCGCTGCTGAGCAGGAGCAATGACTGGTATTACAGGTAGTACTGCTAGAGCCACGGGTGGTATTAGTGCCTAACGACTGGTGGTGTTCGGAGCTGTGTCCTTTCAGAGTCACAGCCCTGCGGGATGTCACCTTGTCACTTCTGCAAAGCGTCTGATGTGCAGGCAGGTTGTGCCCCTGCTGCACAGAGCGTGGGCAAGATGGCGAGCGGCTGCCTGCTCTGAGCACTGAGGCAACTCCGTCGCCTGTGGCTCGCTGACGTTATGTCAGGTCACCAGAACATTCTTTTATGAATCATACTGGGATATGACTCTCCCAAAGAGCTGCGGAGCGGGCCTGCTGCTGTGGGGGGTGGGGTGCTGGAAGCCCTTGCCTTGGTTGCAAGAGGATCCTGAGGAGTCCTCCCAGGGGTTTCAGGAAGTGGATGGGAAAAAGCTGCCATGGCCAATATACACGTGAGAACATATAAGCAGTGCTGGAGGAGGGAAGGGGAAGTGGAGGGGGGGAAGTGGGAGAGGTGGTTGCTAAAAAGGTCAAGATATGTGGACAGGAAATACCAAAACTAAAGAGGTTTTTGTCTGGAATATCCTCCTCCTCCATTTCTTCATTTTGGAGAAGGGCAATAAGCCTCCCTTCTAGGTGAATTTTAGCTTTATTGGGTAAAGATTTCCTGTCTTTTTGATAAATTTAGCCAAAAAATGTCAATGAACAGCCATAGCACAAATCCTGCACGTTCGTATAACCTTTATGGTTTGTTCTTGCCACGGGTGGTTTCAGACACATAGGAAGGAGATCTTTTCTGTGTTCTGTCTCGCCAGAAGTGAGAAGCTTTGTCCAGGTATATGCAGGTCATTTGTGGTCTTAGAGAATGAGCTCCAGTGTCCAGAGATTTCAGTCAAAGGTCAAGGCTCTGTTGTGCAAGACAGGATATTTTTCCCAGAAGTTAGTTCCTTCCTCAGAGAACTTCCAGAGACAAAAGAAGACCGCAGCTCAGCTGATGGCAGGGAAGCAGAAGGCACTGGTGAGACACTTATAATTAGTGTAATGAGCATCAATCAGGTGACAGCAGCTGCCTAACCATTGTCAGGTAGTTTTATGGACATTACAGCAACAGTATGATTGTAAAGAGAAACGATAGGGGTATTAAGTAGTGACTACTTTCAGGACAAACCTTTTCCACTCATGGATGCAGGTTTATAGGATACAGTATGACATGAAATGAAGAGTAACACCGATTAATTTGGATGTATCCAAACTTCTGCCTGATTATTGAGTGCTGCAATCTCCTGTCTCATGTCCACATAATGCCTTAATAAGGCCCTGACTCCTGTGCACAGAATCACTATACTCATCCCCATTTATACCTTTTTACATGCACTACAAGACTTAACCAAAATTAAACGTGGTCTTTTTGAGTCTAGAAAATAAAGGCACTGAAACTATTACATTGTGAGAGGAGAGTTTTAGTCAATGGAATTACCCACCATTTACAAGCAAATTTTTTTTATCCAAATCTTCATTGAGATGTTCTAGGAAGGTCCATCCGAATTTCTCACAAGGAGTTCTAGAACATTTCAACTGCCCACCCCTGCTTTACATTCACTGCCACTGACCAGTGTGCTAGATTTTGGCAGTAGTTTTTTCACCTTGCAGTCACTATGTATTCATTCATAATTTCTCATGGGTGAATTCCTTTTCCAATGAGGAATGAACACTCATGCACAAATTGCAGTGGATAGAAACGTACATTGAGCCAACTTGGAACTTGTAGTTTAACAATTTCTTAAGACGTTGACCTGGAAGGAATGTTTGCTGTTTGTACATTGTAAAAAACCTAAGAGAGACCAGGGGAGGGGTATGAATTCACTATTCATGCACGATTTCCTGCTAAAGACCAGTCAGGCATCTTGATTCACTCTGGGCAGTGGAAGTTTAATCAATGCAGGCAGCAGACCACAAAGCACGAGTTGAGTGACCGCTGTTGGTGTCTAGTTTCGGGCGAGCTGAATCCCACCCTGCCTACTAAGCTGGTGGACATATGTGTTCAGGGACACAGCTGCCTGTGAGATGAACTGAAACTGTGCGTTAGAGGTTTTGTATTGTCAGCAGCTCAGAGAAACAATGTGCTTGTGGAAGTTTTATCTCTGCTGCTGCTGAGCTCACTGTAGCGAGGCTATGAAGAAGCAAGCTCACAGGCCATAAAAAGCTGAAAATCATGTTGTATATAACTGAAAGGTCATCTCCCTATGTTTAAGATGAAAGGCACAGACCTGCTATAGCTAAGCCTCAGAAGGTACGATACTTGTGAATTTTTCATATGCCTGTTTCCAGGATTAGTGCATCATTTAATTTATTCTATATGTAATATGAAAAGGTTGAAGTGATGCAGCAAAAAGGCATGCCAAAAGAACTGTATTCATACATATTAATGTTATCTATTAATAGATCATGCTACATGCTAATATGCTTTATGTTAATATTATTTAGCTGAACTACAAGCAATAAATACTGTTCTCTAAGGTACATAAAATGCATCCAAACCCGAAGTCTATGTTTTAATAGATTTGCAGTGTCCTTAATAGCCTGAAGGTCAGATAATCAATATACCTGACATAGTTTAAGCTACCAAGGCAAATAAGAGCTGTTCTGCGGTGCAGTGATTGCGATCCATGGCTGTTACACCTTTTGTCTGTGAATGGGAAAAGAGGGAGGTGGGAAAACTTATCAGCATTACTTCCTTGGAATCATAGAAATACTTTTCCAAAGCTGCAATGCCTTTTCTAATATTTAATATTCACTCTCAGTGCATTTATATGCCTAATTCAGTTTTTCCCCATACATGCAATCTAATACCAGGCCTGGCTGAAATGGGAAAAACCTATTAAGCCCAGTGACTAAACAGTTAAAAATGTCATTCAAGAATTTGCCAGGTCACTGTCACAAATATGTTGCTAGGTGACTGCAGATGTTATCAGCCACTGAAATACATGCATTTTCCAGATGTAATCATCAAATAATTTTCAGTTGAGTGACTCTGTGTTACAGTAAAGTTGAATGACTATTTAAGGGTCTAAATACTTAAAAATATATAAGCTCTTTTGAACTATATTGAAAACTGTTATCTGTTGTGAAAGTAGAGGAAAAGGATTTTGAATTTTGGATAATTTGACTAAGGGTTTCTAGAGATTCAGCTCCCTAGGAACTGCAATTTTACACTATCCTCTTGAGTTTTGTAACTTCTGTGCATACCAAATGCTCACATTCTGCATCTAATTATTCTACAGCTGATCTCTGTTGATTGGCATTCCTATCAGCTAGTGATATGACTCATTAACCCTTTTGGAAAGCAGCCTTTCAAAAGTTAATAACTGTAGAGTTTGAAACTTCAGGCTGACGTGCTACCCAGGCATAAAAGCACATGAACTTCCAGGCAGTTTCAGATGTCATTCTGGGAGCTGATTTTATCAGTCATAAGGAGTCTGGTTCACCTGGCAGGCCAAGACTCTCCAAGGTGGGCTGGATTTCTGAGCTCTCATTCCTGGTAGTAACAAGTCATCCCTTTCACCAGTGGGGCTGGGAGAGCTGCTCTGCTCAGCAGATGTAGGTCTTTGCATCAGGATGTGTACAAGCTGGATTGGCAATTTAGATACTTAGCTCAGGTGTAAGAACCTACGTTAAAGGGTTTTAATCTGCAAGCTGATTCCACACTCCAAATAATTGGTGTAGTTACTGGATACAGTTATTTTTTAGAGTGGAAATCAGTTTAGATGATCTACAGATTGATTCTGGCCTCGATATCTGTGAATGTACATTGAGTAGATGTGAGATAAGGTTGAAAGAATGTGCCATTGCTTGCATTTTTCCTAGAGCTTTGAATCGTGACATCTGTGTGTGTTCCCTGTTTCAATGTTCATCTAGAATGATGAAGAGATTGCTTAGAGTAGTTGGGCAGGGACTTGCGAGATCATTGTCGTGGTTTGAGCTGGGCTGGCCACTAAAATAACCACGACAGATGCTCTCTTTTACTTCTCTCCTCTTCAGAGAAGGGAAAGCAGCTCCCTTCAGGGAGAGAAACATGAGAGAGAAAACAGACTATGAGTATTAAAAGAAACTGAAGTACTTTAATGAAAATATTAATAAAATAATAAAAATAAAACAATGAAATGTATACAATATATACAAAACTGTGCCAAGCTCCCAGGATGACAATCACGTCACCGGCAGGCACTAGGAAAGTCAGAGACAGATGAGAACTGGATTCCGAATCTGGATTCAGGAACACATGGATTGGGATCAAAGGCAGATGAACAGAGGTCTCCTTGGACACTGGCCATTGAAGAAAGAGGCTGACCCCTTTGATCCCTCAACTTTTATACTGAGCGTGGGGCGGATGGGATCGAATAACCCTGTTGGTCAGTTTGGAGTCACCTCTACTTGTTTGCTTCTCCCCACAGGTGGGACCCCTCTACACTTTTCAGCTTCCCACATTCCAGTGGTGCATATAACAAAGTTAGCTGACCTTGGCTGTTCCAGCAGTAAGTATAAGCAGGAGCCTCTCTGCCTACCATTCTTTGGCATTAACACAAACATCAGGCCTTACTTCTGCCAGAAGTGCACAGTGTCTGACAAATATGCTGTTAATTTTAGAGAGTTCAGTTAGTTAGAAGAGGCTTAGCTGAAAAGTAGTATTACTGAAAAGAAGAACGGTTCGGTTTTACATCAGACCAGGACAATCACACCTTTCAGCTCTAACCAACCTGGATCAGAGGTGTCCAGATGTGCATGGGTTTAAGTGTAAACTGTTCATAAAGAGTCCACTCAGAACTGAACATTCCCGAACTCTGACAGGTCCAGATGAATTTGCCTGGCCCAAAAATCCCAAATCAAATCTACAAATTTTGGATCTGGAGATCTAGTCAGAGCTATACAGTAATGGGCTAGTATTATATGCAAAACCACTTCCCTGGATCAGGAAGTTCCTGGACCACCAGTGCTGGCAGACTGGGCATTTATTCTGAGAAGACACCACTATTTATTATTTTTTATATATTCTGCAAATGTTTCCCTAGACATCCACCTTTGGCCACACATCAGAGAGGAAATACTGCACCAGATGGATCTTGGCCTTACCCATGTGACCATTTTTATGTTCTTAGGCCTCTGCAGCCCTGACTGTTATCTGTTATGACAGTATAGGTGACATGGGGATTTCCAGCAGTGTATGGGGTTCAAGTCACTGGTCTCAAGGGAGTAGTGATAGGTATGAGAAGAAAATATCAGAGAATAAATCCTTAATCTTTTTGGCAAAGCTGATGGGAGGACAACAGTTTGTGAAGTTTATGGTCCCTGTAGGTGCAGTGTTTAAATGTAGCTTGGATAGATAGCTGTATTTGTTATACCTAAGCTAAATCTGTTTTTACTGCATCAAAAAAGATTTAGACAACATATAAAATCCATGTGCTCCATTCCAAGAGAGTTAGGCAGCATTTCACAGGCTGTCTGCCAGAGGCTGTGCTGTTAGGCCATTGCCCCAGGAAGAATGTAGAATTGCCCCAATGACACAGTAGAATTGTCGCTCTTTCTCTCTTAGCTTCACTAGTACCATATAATAGAACAAGAGACAGGCCACGAATTGTGGCTTGGGATGTTCGGGCTGGACCAGATGACCTCTTGAGATCCTTTCCAATCAACATTTCTAGAGTCCATAGATCTACATTCATCTGAATAATTAACTTGAGGAAGATATTTAAGAGCATCTCAAATGGTTTCACGTATTTTGTGATGGCAACTGAATCATGACCCCTAGTCAACACAATTCATGGAGACTGATGCAGCTGACCAGCTGTGAGATGAACTAGCATTTTGAGAATTCACCAACCAAGCAGGTGAATATAATCAACACTTTTTGGGATAACCTGGTATATCCAACCTGCCTTTCGGATGTCACTTCAGGAGGGTGTCTATCTATCATAAATTCTGTGTCATATCTATGTGAAAATCTCAGGTGTCCCATGGTGTTTTCAGTGGCAAAATACACTTGTGTTTAGGCAACTGAATGAAGCCCTGGATGTCTCTGGAGGTGAGCAGAAGGGATTTTGCCTTTTCATCTGCAGCAGAGTAGGTTTTAGGATATCCTTTAAGGCTTGTTCAACTTAAATACTTGTTCTCTGTGAGGCTGTGGGTGGCACTTTTAGCTTGCAGAATCCCAGCACCAGGTCAAAAAATTATGCAAGTGCTCCACTACACAACGTTGACCTGGGATAAAGTCCTGCTGACAAATTACATTTGTTCAAAAAATGTAGTTGCCTAACCAGGGCCACAGATGAGAGTCATGTTCACGGTAGCTCATTTACACGTTGTTTGGGTTTGCCTCATTCTTTTTACTGTCATCCAAATTGGAGCTGGGCGGAGGTACTGGGCCTACTGGTTTTATGAGGAAAAGCCACCCTGCAGCAGTTCCCCCAGCAGCAGTACACATAGTGACACAGCCTGTATCCCATTTCCATACTGATGTTTGAGCACAGAGACATACAAGAGTATGGACTGTAGGGACAGTAAGGTGTCTATCTGTCCTAGAATGGGTTGGTGGCATCATGAGCTGGGATGTCTGTCTTGTTCCAGAGTATAACAGATACTCCATGGCAAGACATTATGATCCCTAGAGGATCTCACTGCTGGTGATAAAGAGGGAATGCCCAACACTGATCACTGAACTGCTGTCCCAGATAAAGCCACTGTGGAGAAAGAGGAGATGCCCACTAGCCAGCACCTCTTCCAGTAGGTGGTGTTTGAAGGATTCAGCCTATCACCAGGCCATATGAGGCCTTTCTGAGCCTTTCCTGGTTTCATTTTTGTATTTACTTGTATTTGTATTTGTATGTCCTCTGGAATCCAAAGCTTTTACCAGGCATGTAGCCAGGTTGCAGGCACTTTGCTACCAGGTTATATTAGTACAGCCACTTTTACAGTCACCACCTCCAGCCAAGGAACCTGCTTCCAGGCCTACACCAGCTTATTGACTTTGCTGGGTGTAATACCGCATGAAATCCTGTCCTTTTAAAAACGGAGAGTGGTTAATTTCACAAAAAAAAAAGTGGTATTTGGAAACCCAGCCATGTCAGTTGAGTTGGCATACTTAAGGGGAATCACAGAATCACAGGTTCATAGAATGGTTAGAGTTGGAAGGGACCTTAAAGGTCAACGAGGGAGCATGAGGTGGGGACAGAACTGACTGGAAAACAGGAACAGGAAGGTGGCACCAGGCTGGCAGCAGAGAAGCTCTGGCCACAAGCCTCATTTTCCCACATGATGCTCCTTCCCTTTGTCTACGTTCAGTGCCTTGGTTCATTGAGCAGATGAAGACCATGGGTCATACATGAGGTGCTGCCACACAAGGGAAATACTTTTAGCTTAGCTCTGCCTAATTAGTCCTTTATATTATTGCTCACCTGTAGATTTAAGTTAAAATTACTTAAATCAATTGTTACTAAAGTGCAATTGCTGTATCTCCTTTGTTGTGAACCATTCATAGTTCTTCCCAGAAGCCTCAGTACCCTGGCATTTCTCAGTACGGATGTCGGGATATCTTTATTAAAATAGGTTTCTACTGAGGTTGCTTTTAACGCAGTGTCAGAAGTTTCCAGAAAGACGTTTAAACTCTAGGAATTTAAGCTAACATTACTTAAATTTAGAATTAATTCTTTGTCTTGAATCTTGGAATAGATTGCCCAGATCTTGAAGCAAAACTTGCAAAAGGAGCCTTCCACAACATGAAATGGAAGGGCAAAGATGTGTACCACACATGCCAAAAATGGAGGGTGTATGGCTGGTACAGGGGCCAGTTCCACAGGCCAGCCTGCTTCCCCCACGGATGAACTACCTGAAGCTCTGGTGATGTTAGCAGAGCCCAGCCGCTGCTGTGCCGGTCCCTTCCGCTCCTTTTGGGCCACCTCAGTGGCCGAACTGATGTCAGCTGCCTGGTGGGAAGAACGGTAGCCCTACTACAAAATACTCTACTTTCATTTTCCAGAGTCGGAGTTTAGACCGACTCTGTTTCTTGACAAAGTGCCAAGCACTGGTGGGAATCTTCCATCTCTATTAAGAATTTTGGACACATAATAACAACAACGGATTAATATAGCTTCGCTTGAGAACAGAAGTTAAATGAGGTTATTTAGAAAAAAGCAATCATATTTCTTCAAAGTATAAGTTCATTACATGAAAACATAACGAACTGACATATTTAGAAAATGCATTTTTGTATTTTAAGACTACTTTTTAGCATTTCCAGATTGGATAGTATTTTCTAGAATATGTTTATTCTGAAATGAGCTATTGCAGTTCTAGGTGATAGGATCAGTCAAGAAATTACCAGTCCATATGCTTAACAACAATAATAGTAATAATAATATTATTAATAATAATCCCCAGCTTTTCTTAATGATGAGTAAACCTGAAAATGTTGCAAAAGCTCCATTTTATGTTTTGTCTTTTTTTCTCTGTGAGACAAATATGAGTCTCTGGTGCATCATTTGTTCCTGCCTTACAAGTTATTTCAGTCTACTGAGATTTACAGGGAACTGTTTGGTTTATCCCTACTTTGAGAGATGACTTGATTACAGTATATAAGCATTACTGGAGGAACTGGAAACAAAGAGCTGTTTAATCTAGTAAAGACAAGAATAACACGGAAGAAAGGCTAAGAGTTAAAGCCTTATTAGCAATGAATACTATTTTAACAGCACATGGAAATAAGATTAGAACAGATTACCCAGTGACAATGGTGTCTTCTTCATTACTTTTTGTCTTCAGACCAGGCACTCGAATGTCAAGGTGATGGTGACCTTTTCTGTAACAGTCTTGTATCTGGACCCTTCCATCAGGCTGAGGGAGATCTTGGGTGAGGAGGGGACCTGCCCTGGGGGCAAAGAGAAGAACACTAAACCTTCCTCTTCTCCGAACACAGTTTCCTAATCACCACCAGGTAATTATCTCTCTTAGTTGTCTCTAAAAGGAAAACAAATAATAATTTAGATTAATTTAGCTAATGGTTTTTCAGAGAGGTGGTGTCTACAAGAACTTCCCTAAATTAAGCAAACTGGATGCCACAGTAATATAAATATGCTTTTGGTGATCAAGGCTTCAGTATTTCTGCCTTTGATTCAATGGGTGTGGCCCCCATTTATTTACCCCAGTCTTCTAAAGGGGCTGCACACGGCAGCAACTCTGTACTAACAGCCTGATGGATTTAAAATAAACTGGTTTAATGGTGAGTTGTAGTAACTGCCACAAAATTTTTAAAAGTGGAATTTTTCCTACAGCCCACGAGAGAGGTGTTAAGTAATTAAAATAATGTATGTGTGTTTATTTATATTAACTGTAGTTTAATGGGCCAGGAGACTTTGCTGTTTCAAAACAGAAGGTGATTAATAGTTGAATATGTTTTCTAAAGCTGTTGCACCAGCATCCGCTGTTCAGACTGTTGATACTTTAATATTTTGAAAAGCAAATGAAATTAACTCTCCCATGTTAATATACGGTGCACATCTGCACAGGCACACAGATTTTTTCATTTGGGATGAGACCAGTAACATTTCAGAGAAGTCTTCTCACTGGTTTCAGCACAAGGCACCAAATAATATATAGCCAATGTTTTGGTTTTTTCAGGTGCAGCCCTGCAGTCTGGTTGCACACATCCTAAGACAGGAGTTGGGAGGAGTAAGTCAGCTCTTTCAGGATGCAGTTGTAGCTCCCTAGTTGTGTGTAGCTCATGGTGCTCCCCAGAAGCCTGTCTACTTTTGCTTTTCTCAGTACAGATGTCAGGATATCTTTAACAAAGTGCACTCCTACTGAGTTCCCTCTTAATGCAATGGCAGAAGATTAAAAAAAAAAAATTAAACTGTAGAATCTACAGGAGTGGCAACACTTAAGGACCAAGCCTGTCTAATGCACCCCTGACAAAGACTGCTTCCCCCTCTGCACAGCTTCTGCTGTTACCGAGGGCCATTTTGTACAACAGGAATCATTAAAAATAAAAAGAGTAATTCCTATTCCTAAAGTCCATATTATTGGCCTTATTCCTAATGACTTTTGACATAACTCTGTAAACTTCCATCACTCCCACTGTGCTGGAAGCGTGCTCTCCAGTGTTCTCATTGCATCTGTCCATCAGGTGAATTTAATTTTCCCATAGGCTTTACTTACCAGCGTTTTGTTGCCTCTGAGCCTGATTCAGCATGTGTGGCACAAGGCTGGTTTTGAGAGTGTGTATGGTCCACATGGACTGCTGAAAGCAGGAGAACTACAACAGGTTTAAAGTTTGGGGTGTGCTGATAAGCTGGTATGTAGTAAGGATGGGTGGTGAGAAGTAGGCTAAATTAATGGGAAGACTACCCCTTGGTTTTGAGGTGCTCAGGGGACTGGAAAGTGTGGGCCCAGAGAACTTCTACTAACACACTGATGTTCTGTTAGAGCAAACACATGCTTTGAACATGGTATGAAGTAACTGGGATTTGTTTTTTGGGGGTTTTTTGGTTGTCATTTGACCTGTCTATGCACGTCTAAGCCTCAAATTCCAAACCAGGCTTTAATCCATTCTCCTCTGGAGCCCTTGGAGGTGGAAAACAAAGTTGTGGTAAATCGTATCATTAGACTTTAATAGCCAATGAACAGTAAGTAACATTTTTTCCTCCCAAGGGAGTTATTTAATGTTTAATGAAAATACCAATTTGCATAATACACTTGCAGTATAAAGGTCACCATCAGTCTGTCACTAGGATAACATGGTAATTACCTAAGATAACTATCTTCCAGCCTTAAAAGAATGTCAATTTGTTGAAAAGGACAATTTAAAATGATTGTATTTTAATTATTGTATCATCTTCATTCTGTTTTTATGAATGTCAGAACTTGTGCAGCACAGCTCTCAAAAGCTGTGTATTGCTTTCTCAAAGGCAGTGAATATTGACACCAGACAGACCAGGGTTCTGAACTAGCTCCTGGAAACTTCCATTTGCTCCACTCTTTTGCCTCTGTCTTGTTTGCCTTCCATATTTGGCAGTAAACATCTGCAATCCTAGATAAATGGCAGCATCTGTAAATAGGGGAAGTCTGAAGGAGTTGGAGGGACGACCAGGTGTCTCAGGCAAAGATGTGGCAGTCCCACACCGTGTTCCCTCTGAAGGTGGGGAACGTTCTCACTCTGTGCCGGTTTCAGGAAGATCCTACTCCAGGCAGACCGCTCTGTCACGCTCCATCACTAAACCCATCTGCGTCACAAATAAAATATTATCCAAACAATGGCCCATTTCTTTTTAGGTTGTGGTCTAAGAGGAAATAAAGTGGTTCTTAGTAACGCATGACTAGGCCAATAGCTGGAAACCCACTGAGCCTTTGCGTGACCCAGCCCAACCAAATACTTTGACATCAATATATTCCTATAGGAGGAAGCAGTTTATGGGAACATTTGCTGGAACACTGAGTGAGCCCCAGCTATGGACTCCCCCACAGCTGCACACATTGTGCTGCTTAGGGCCAAGGGCCGCCACTGTGCCCAGATGATTCGCAAGGAAGGTCCAAAACCGGCATCCAGCTGCCAGCTGTGCTGGAGCAGTCTGCATTCCCAAAGGAATATGTGTCCGAAGTGGCCTGCAACAGGGACTTCCTAAATTGTGAGTATGTGCATTGCAGCCACACTCACATGGGAGTATTTGTGGCGTTGGAGCAAATGGTGTCACTTTATGTGTCAGAGTATGGGGTCGTATGCAGTGCTTGTAAAGATGATGCTGTGTAATCGACTCCTCTTCCCCTTTACTTCAAAGCCAGGATGATTTCTCTCTCATGGTTAGATCTCATGGATGTTTTAAACACTGGGAAGTGACCCCAGGAGTTGCTTACATGCTGTTTGCAGAGGGACAAACCTACTTTTTCAACTCAGCACAACAGACCAAAACCACACTATGTTTCATTTAATGATTGCTTCTGCACAAAGCTTTCAAATAATAAGCACTAACCTGTTTTAAACCTGAGCAAACTAAACATTTCATTTAGTATCCACTTGACTCCACTTTAGCTCATTAAAATCTCTGCTGCATTGGAGGAGGTGAAGAGGGCAATATGATTAAGACAACATGATTAGGACAGGGCAGATGGGGTTGCTCTCCTCTGAACATTGAGCAAATGCTTTTCCTCCCTTTCAAGAGATGATGATGCAGCGCTGTTACCCCTGGCCGGGCCAGGGGGATGGAGGCGAGGCCAGGGGGATGGAGGTGAGCTCCAGGCACTGGGATTCTCTGCCTCTTGGGTATTCTGCAAGGTGATGCTCTGGGGATATGCCTTGCTGGGGGCAGAGTTACCCCAGACGTTTACCTACATATCCCCTGAGAGGTATTTCTTAGGGATATGATACTTATAACTCCTCAGCTCTCCTCTGTTGTGATTTAGGAAGTTTCTTAGTGCTTTTACACAAATAATCATATATACACAGATTAGTTAGCACTGTGAAATAGAAGAGATGCAGCATATTCATAAAATTGTGGCAGCTATGAAAAGATAGGGGATGCCAGCTGAGTCTGTTGAGGTGTCCCTGCCACCACAAGGAGGTCCTGCAGGTGTTTGGGCTGTTGTCCTGGCCTGGTCTCAGCCTGGCCCCATCCCCAGGGAGGTGCCTGATGCCCAGGGCTGGGGCTGCCCTCTCTGCCCCCCACCCACCCTGCTTCCTCACAGGGAGTGGAGGCACCACATCGGCTTTTCATGGACAAGGATGTAAATGTGAAATTTGCACAAAGTCTGTGTTCCGTTTATATTCAGTTACAAAATTTCTTTTTCTACCTCCTCCCAAACTGAGACCCAGGACAACGGAATAAGAGTCAATGCTGGATTTAGGCAGATTCGTGGACAGAGAGGACTCTGCTCTGCAAGCCCTCTGCAAGTGAGCCAGGGTATGACCACTCCAGGCGTAGTTTCCACCTCCTTCCCAGCTACCTTCTCAGGAGCCTGTGGAATCTGTGGCTGGTCATTTCAGTTTTGAATACAGGTCCTGTGTGATTTCTGAATGCAGAACTCTCATTAAAGATGATTAGAGCACAATGAAAATAGGATTTATAGGACTGACCTGTCTAGTCAATCAAGAGAGAAACCCAACAACACAGGATAAAGGAAGGTCCTTATGAGACGGTAGTCCTGACACATACACACCAGTGGCTCTTTTGGTATCCTTCCTGACAGTGCCCAGTATCAGATATATGGAAGAAGTTCCAGCACAACATTCCCATACAATATTCCAGCCTTAAGCCATCTGAAGCTTAAACCACAAGTGGCATCTTTGTCTTTAAAACAATTAATGTAACTCAGCATCTAAAAATAATCCCATGGAGTCATATGTTCCCTTGTTCTTCAGCATTTTGATCATGCCAGCTACTCCGCAGTGTCGTAGAACACATCTGGAGAAAGAAAAATATCCCCAAAGTTCCCTAGAGTGAAATAATTAAAAATAAATGCAGCCTCTCACTTCTTAGAGCACATACCTAAGTCACATTGCTTCAGAAAGTGCTGAAGGCTTTGGATCAGGATAGGGAAGTCCTGGCTGCTCCTTGGTGCCTGGAGGCCACATGTGGCCAGAGCCACTGACACCCCACTCACCAACCTCTGTACAATTCAGCCTGTGCCGAGCTCTCACTCATGGTTGTTTTTCCACATCAGCTTGAAACCTGAAAACAAATAAACCAGTAAAAATCTTATTCTTGTCCAAAACTGAGATGCATGGTGGAAGTCATGTGTGTGCTAATGGAGGGGTGGCCCATCAGCACAGGGCTTGGAGCAAGCATCAGAAGTGCTGCTGGGGGAGCGGAGCCATCCCTGCTGTACCGCTCTGCCCACAGCCAAAAATACTTTGTAGCTGGCAACAAATAACATGAAGTAGGGAAGTTGTCCTCATTCCTGTTTATCCACCTTCAGCCAAAAGTATAAAGGAGACACAGGGGCATGGCTGGACCTCAAATACTGTGTTGACTGAATTTGCAAAAGTGTAAATATTTTTCAATATTCTGCTTCTCTCAGATGAGTTTCTGGTAGCCCCCAAAATGATAAGAATTATCTGCAGAATGCTCAAATTATTTATAATAACAGTATCCTGTTCTCATACACTAAAATTTTATATTCGTTTTCTTTATATTCATTTTCTTTGGGAGTGTGTGAAGAAAATAAGGTTAAGCTAAGACCTGGGTTTAGGCATGCATTTTTTTCTTTGAGTACAAAAAGGGAAAAGGTTGAGACACCTCAATTTAGGTATTCATCATCCAACGCCAGCTCCACAACTTGTTTGCGTCAGTGTATGTGTACATGACGAATACTTCTGAACTCCTGAATGACAGGTGGTACCCAAGAACTGAAGCACTCTTGTTTAGGAGGTTGGCAAGTGTTGCCCTGGGAGAAAGGCAGGTCTCTAACATGAAACCCGCGGCAAGTGCTTAGAACAAAACCAGTCTGCAAGGTGCTTGGAGGGAGAAGGAGGCAAAAGCCAGGCAGCATCTCCCCCTGCCCTACTCCCTTCAAATTAATTATGTGATCTGAAAGCTCATGCCTTAATTAGCCTGGAAATAAATTACACTGGCTCCTCCTGGTGGCTAATTGCACCAAGCTCAATACGCCAGGATGTGCTGGTTTGTGATTCGCGCCCAACTTCACTTGGATGAGTAGCCGTGCCTTTCATTTACACTGCAACGGAGCCTGGAGCCTTCAGCCAAAACCACCCAGCCTCCTGTTGTATCTGTCACAAATACTAATGGCCACCACATTTGACCATGGTATCGTTAACTTTTTGCTAATCACTGCCTGTTGATAAGAGCTGCCTTCGGTAGAGTCGCAGGAGGTTGGGGGCTGCAGGGGTGCAGCTCACTTTGGGGATGTAACTGGTGTGCGCTGCTGGGATTCAGCTCCAGAGGATAACTGGAATAACACAGCTAAAAAGCTTACTGGTGGAGGCGGTAACATATATAGTCAAATAATAAAGGAAAGCATCTGGATTATAGTTTAAGCCAGTTTGTGTCCCTTAAACAAGCCCACCTAGGAGTCACTTTTTTTAATGGCACAACTCCCCTCTGCAGTACGGAGGAGCCAGCATCCCCCCTCGTCAGGAGAGGGAGTGAGGGTATGTCAGAGAACACTGTGAATTTTCATGGTAAAATTTGAGTAAGCACTCTGCATGAAAGCAGACCCAGTGCCTGAGCGTGCTGGCAGGCTCGCCCGGAGGCCTGACTGCATTTGAAGGACTGTGGTTATCATTACTGTCACCATTGCTTGCATCAAGAATTACAACCACATGAATTTGGAGCCTCATCACTTTTAGTCAGTGCTTTAAAGTTGTCTGTCTCTTGTGCACGCCCAGTGGTTTTCTTCACCTATTTTTGGACAGTGAGAAATTATTTATTTTTATATCTAGATTTCCCATCCAGCCACGATAATATGATAAACAAGGGACTGGGAGGGACAGGAGAGAGATACCTCTGCACTCTTGCTCAGACTATATAATGCAACAGGGAGCAGCCTTGGAGGTAGTGCTGACTGGTGCTATGGAAAAACATCTTATTGAAAATGCTGATTGGTGCTACAGAATACAGAAAGAGGATGAGGATTACCTCAGGCTGTGTTTTGTCAGATGTTCTGTGAGGAAGAAGAAATTCACACAAGCCAGAATGTGTTATGGGTCTGAGATAGGAGATCTCTTCCAAAACTCTACCTGTTTCCTTTCCATCCCTGTCTTTCCTGGCAGCTGAATTGTTCAGTAATTGACCTGTAACAAAAGTCTATCTGGTTGTTATGGTGAAATCATATAACAACTCAGAGGAGCATTTGTATTTATTCTGGCAGTAGGATAAGTTATTTGGTTTATGGTTGAACAAAAGGATCTGTGCTCTTCCTTACATCCGCGTGTTCTGTTGTAGCTCCAACATAGGTGCTGTGGAAGCAGCCCTTATATATGTCCCCTCTTCCCTCAGAAATGAGAAAAAAAGCCCAGAAAAAGCAGAGAAAAGACAGAACAATGGATAGATGTGGTCACAGATCTAGGTCAGGGACAGTGGAGGACCTATCTGCTAATCTCCTGAGGAACAACATATTTTTCTCACTTTGGAGATGAAACTTGTACCCTAAAATGCATAGAGAGGAAGAAGGTTTCATATAATTTAGATGTAGATTTTAATGGAGAAAGTTTAACTAAAACATGCAAATATGACCCATAGTAGAGGAAATATGTATAAAGCCAGTGGGAAGCCCTTAGAAGTTGGGTCCATCTGTAAAACTCTGCTTCCCCATCGTTCGAGAGGCTGATACAGGAGTGAACACCTCTTCAAGTGCAGTATCTCTTTGAGGAAGATGAGCATGGGCACTGAGTCAGACCAAAGCTCTGTCTAACCTTGGACTCTGCCTCTTTTTACTGTCTTACAGCAGATCTCCAGAAAAGTGTGTGAGAACAAGACAACATGTAGTTTTACCTCCCTGAATCGACTATATTCTGGTCCAGCCTCCAGCAATCCATGTCTGAGGGACTTCCTGAGCCAGAGGTAGCATCTTTACATTTAGCAGTTGCTCATGGACACCAGACTGAGTGTGTTCTCACAGAGCATGGAATCCACGCTGTTCACTAGCGTGCAGATGTGCCAACTCACTAAGAGATGCCCCCTGGTCTTGCTGTCCTGGTGAAGTGGCGTGTGCTCTATTTTCACTTGATCCAGGCTATAAAACCAATATGAATTTTTTATAAAATGCAGCACTGAAAAATTGAGAGGTTTATTTCTATAGGTGTGGAGACTTTGTAGGTGACAGCACTATTATATTTCTTTAGGATTGACTTTGTGTTTGTTTCTGTAGTGTCCATTATGAGGAGATAGTATAGTATGTTGGAAATAGCTCTCTGCTGCAAAATACATCTTTTTTTTTTTCCCCCAAAAGCATATCTGTGTGTCATTCCCTTCTTTTCCATATTTAAAGCAAACAGTCCATTTCCATATAATTGTTATGTGGAGTCAGAGGCAAATATTGATAGATAATGACAGAATTGAATTTATTTCTTTGTTGAAGATTGATTTTTCTTGGGCTTTAACAGCACTGGCTGCTTTCCCAGAAACATCTCTGAATTTATCATCACAGGGTGCCAAAATGAGACAGAAGGAACAAGTTTTAAATATAAAAACTCCTCAAAGCGTGGGGACATTTCACCATGACGAAGCTCCAGCCACAACCCTGAGTGCACAGAGTAAGGACAGCTGAGAGGAATTGAGGCAGTGAATTCACAGTGTCAACGGAGGGAGATCAGCTTTAGAGAGGGGGATCCCTTTCTGCCAAGATGTAATTACTCCTCACTCCTAACTTTTAGTTCATGCCATGGATCATCTTCTTCTCTGTGACAGTTGTGTCTAGGCAATGAGTGAAAGAAATGCAAGTGTAACCTAAGGCAGACTTGCCCATCTGCAATATTTTGCAGGCTTCAGCACTCAGAGCCACCATATACAGCTGCTGACATCGTTGATGGGCACAAGTCTCAATTCATACTGCCTGGCAGAGGAAAGATCGTGGCCTTGCTTTCTCAGTCTTCCCTGCTGACCAGCCTTGTGAGCTTTAATAGCTTTCTCCTGATCATTGTTTCTGCAGGGAGGCAAGCTGAAGCCCACTACCAAGGCATGTGCAAGGTGACATTCCTTGGAGGCAGGCAGAGATGCAGTTGCTGATGTGATATGCACTGTAATTATCAGCATGAGTCACTGGAGCTGTACACACTCTAACACAGCTGAGCTTAGCCATGCTACTCATCTAGTAAAGCATAGCTTCAATATCTACTCTTAGTATCATCCCACAAGACAAATTAGGAGCTAATGCAAACTAAGTTGAATTTCATATTAAACTGGAAACATTAGATACTTGATTGGCTTCATTGGACTGGACTTAGAATGAAGAAATTTACTGCCAGGGTCATAAAATCATAGAATCATAGAATTGTTTAAGTTCAGAAGGTCACCTAGTCCACCCCCCCTGCAATGAGCAGGGACATTTTCCACTAGCTTAGGCTTCTCAGAGCTATGTCCAACCTGACCTTGAATGTTTCCAGGGGTGGGGAATCTACCATCTCTCTGGGCAACCTGGGCCAATGTTCTACCATCCTCATTGTAAAAATGTTCTTCCTTGTATCTAGTCTAAATCTTCTCTCTTTTATTTTAAAGCCATTACCACTTGTCCTGTCACAACAGGCCCTGCTAAAAAGTTTGTCCACAGCTTTCCTATAAGCCCACTTTAGGTACTGAAAGGCTGCAATAAGGAGGAGCCTTCTCTCCTCCAGGCTGAACAACTCCAACTCTCTCAGTTTGTCTTAACAGGTGAGGTGCTCCAGCCCTCTGATCATCTTTGGGGCCCTCCTCTGGACTAGTTCCAATAGGTCACGTCTTTCCTGAGCTGATGGTTCCAGAGGTGGATGCTGTACTCCAGGTGGGGTTTCATGAGAGAGGAGTAGACGGGTAGAATCACCTCCCTTGACATGCTGGCCACACTTCTTTTCATACAGCCCAGGAGATACGATAGGCTCTCAGGTTGTCCACAGTGGGTGAGGAACAGGCTGCCAACAGTGGTACTTGTAAGCACACATCGCACCCTTTGGGCTGTGAAGTGAGCATGGCATCTTTCTGAGTAAAACAGTAACAGCTACTCCTTGTTAGTTTGATCTGGCTGGGCAAGCTCCCAGCACATCCTTCATGCAGGGTTCACAGCGGGGGGATGCGGAGCGGACACAGCAGAAGTAGAGAGGAGAGGTTGTAGAGCAGTGTCAAGAAAGAAGCCCTCTTTCATTGAAAAAGATCATCAAGGCAGTTAACAAAAAGTCTGGGTATCCAGCAAGATCAAACCAACCTCCACTACTCAGTCTGTGCAGAGATCTTACCCTCCTTGCAGCAATGCTGGCCAAGCCTCTCACTCCATCTAACGTTAGAACAGTCTGATTTAAAAGGACCTCCAACTGTGCCAATCTGTGGTTTTCAACACCAACGCAGGGTGCCCTTCTCACTTCCCAGGTGGGAAAATGAAAGCTCACAGCCCAAGCTCTTCCCTAAAGAAGTCCTTTTCCTTTATAGTGAGCTCTTGTTGTGATGAACCCAGTTTCCTCTGAGACACAGGAGAGGTCTTCACGCTGGCAGAAGAACCTGGTTGTCTCTCCTCTCAGTGAGAACCACCTCCCAACTGATTCATCCTGTGCTGAAGAGAAGCAGCCCTCTTTTTGCCAGGGATCTCACCTCTCTGAAGACTGTTCTTTATATTCTGCTGCCCTCTGAGCAGTAGTGCCTGGTGCTGTGAAGCAGAGCAACCTCTGCTGATAAGCCCTGCTCCTTGCAGATCTTCCTTTCTTTGAACGTTTTCTGTCAGGAGAGCCACCAATCTGTATTTCCTACAGAAATTGTGTCTGGTTGCCAGGCTGGACAGGCTTTTCACTGATAGAAGTGACACTGTTGTGTTTATACCAGCTTGTGGCATCGAATGAAGCAGCATGTAATGTAGAAAAGGGAGAAAGTAGTTTGCTAGCAGTGACATCTGAAGGCACGGACTACCTGGCCTGTCCCCGGGATCTGGTGGGGCAGCAGCGCTGGGAAGCAGCACCACAGAGCCAGCTGCAGCCCACCCAGGGCAGAGCATCTCCACCTGTGCCCACCTGGCTCCCACTGCCTCTGGCTCCTGCCTGCCTTCCCAGCACAAGTGCAAGAAAAGGTAATTATTTGTGGCTGAGCAAATTATTGTCAGTTAATTTGCACCCCTCTGGTTTCATGCACAGCTCGGGGCTGGCACGTCAGTGCGCTGCTTCTTACACTGATTGACAGGCCAGTGGTGTGGTGGTGTTGGGACATCAGTCAGTGCAAATGCTGGTTCCTGGGAGACCTGGAAGACCAGCAACCCACCTTGGGTAGGTTCAGCATCACATTTACCTTTCCTGGACATTGCCCACTGATGTTGGGACATCAATAACTCACTTCTGGTGGGTTTAGCATCATATTTAGCTTTCCTGGGCAATGCCACTGCCAGCTTCTCTGAACTAGAAGAAGGAGGTTCATCTATATGCCAACTCTCCAGCTACACTTCCAGACAAGCCTGCAGCCCTGAAAATCCCAAATAAATACTGTCCTTTGCAACACTAGGTCTGAATATCGACTGCTGTCACGTTTTAGATGAGCAAGATTCAGGGCTTCTTTGCTTCAGAAAATTTAAAAGGAATAAAATGGAATTAAACATTTCTGCCCATCTCAGGCTGCTGTTCCTGGCACTCCTGATTATTCTTGCAAAATCAGACCTGGGGGGCTACTCCTCCAGCCTTTCCTGCCTTTCTCCAGCAGCTGGATCCTCTGAGTGAGCAGGGGACTGACTCACTGACACTTTTTCTCTTCTCCTAGCATTAGGCTCTCCTGTTAAATTTTGAATTCTGACAGCACTCTGCTGTAAAGGAAATGAGTTCTTCCATTAACCTCTGCCCTGCTGATGGGAGCTGCAGGCCCCACCAGCCCCTTTGAGGGGGGAAGGCTGGATGAAGCGGGGGAGCGCCGGTACCTTCCAACCCTGGAGAGATGAATTCCAGCCAGCCCGTCGTACCACCAGCTGAACGACAGCCACTGCCATCACATTAAGTTGTAAAAGATAGGAAATGTTCTTTATTGCTTTGTCTGGCAGTTTTCTTAAAAAATATAAAAAAAAAGGAGTCACTCTAGATGTGCTGCTTTTACTAAGTTGAATGCGCTGCCTGGAGATCCTCCGTGCATTATGGCACAACCCTGCTCTCTGTTCTGGGTCTGTTGTGCCTGGTGGTATCAGTCTCTGCACTTGGTCTATGCGAGCATGTGAGGATACATGGTCAGGGGGACAAAAGAGACATTCCTCATGCTGGAAGGTATAACACATGTTTTTGGTTCGAACTGACAAAGTGCTGGGTGGGTCTCAGCATGCACGAATGAGAGAAGTCCACACCCCCAGGTCTTAGATCCTACATTTGCTTAGGTCCTACGTGATGCTGGTTGCAGCACACTAATACAGTATTGGAAGCAGGTCTTCTGAGATGCTCAGTCTGACTGAGTATATGGGCAATTCTCTAGCTAACTTCTAAAGTATGGGGTAAGATTTCAGCTGTTTAGGTAACAAATACATGTCCTGTATGAAAAAGTCCCCAATGACCTGCCTGTGTACTAGAGTGCATCTTTAGGCAGGTTTAAAACTGTACAACACATCTTAATGCTTGAGAAGTCACGTAAAATGCAGTATGTACAAGAAAATTGGAGTAAAGAAATGGTAGTATACTGTAATACTGTAGCATCCTATAAAAAAAAAAAAAATCATCCTAGGCATAATCTTTAATACCTCAGAACTTAGCCCTCAAGAATTACCATCAAGAGGGATAATAATTCACTAGCTATATCAGAGCATAACAAGCTCACACAGAAAAATTCATTAAGGAAAACTCTTTCTTGATAAACTACAGTGAAAATGGCTGGAGGGATTCACGCTTGTGCCCTTGAGATGTGTCAGTTCCCTGGAAATTTAATACAGAATTTAGTGTTCTCAGGCACCTTTCTCAGAAATAGCAGAGATAAATCACAGCTATTCTACGCCTAGCCAGCAAGCTCCATTTCTTTCCTAAATTAAGTCCTGGTGTCCGCAAAGTGAAGAAGAGGTGAGCTCCTGGAGCTACCTGGGTGTTTGTTCTCTGAAGGGGACAGATCCATGGCCAGAGACTCCTGTGAGCTGACTGTTAGCCCCTCGGCTGGTGCAGAATTCATAGGGTTGTCTCGGCAAAAATGAATGACAAAGTTTCCACTATAAGGTATGTAGGAGGTCAGACAAAGCAGAGGAAAAGAACAGGGGGATGTCCACAAAGATTTTCTTACAGTGAGATCAGCAGGACTGTGGAGGAACACTGGGCATATGTGGGAGACCTTTTCCATGCACCACTTACAGCCTGCACCCGAAAAAGCACTAACACGTGTGCAATCAGAATTCCCTTGTGTGCCCAAAGGCAATGGCGTAGCTGTTCTGTATACCTCTTCCATCTCAAATGTCAGACTTCCAAATAGATTTTTAAATCCTTTTAACCACGTAAGTGGGGTCTACAGATAGGGACTAGCAATGTTACTGAAAATGGTTTTTATTGGGGGACATTCCTGGAAAAAATTGCATTAATGTCTCAGTGCAAATATTCAATACATAGAGATATATTTGTGAATAGATTAATGTACATACGAGGTCCTCCACTGAAATCAGCCAAAATCAGTACATCTGTTTATTTATTATTATCTGAGTATTCAGGAGTCCCTAATCATGTATGTGGATATACAGTTCCTTCTAGAAGGGGACCTAGCCCTTGAATTCAGTAGAACCAGGATTTCACCTTAACTCTTTGAGTTTCTCTTGAGTTATGTTTTACCTAAATCCTGAGAAGAGGGCTTTAAACCATGCTGGTTTTATCAGGGCCACAGGAGGAGAGCAGCAGTGTCCTCCTCAAATCTATTTTCTAGTGTGCAAAAAGCAAAGTTAATGATGGTGGTGGTGAATGTCTAGGTTTTGTGAGATTGGTGTAAGGACAGTACTATGGTATTTCTACAGATTCATCTGGTTATCAGCACAGGTTGTTTTATCACTGTTTTGTTTCTGTTGAAGATAATCTTCTGGCACAGGCTGTATGTTCACAGAGAACTCTGTGGTCCTTAAAGATGATCTCACCCTAACTGCACACACCCAGAAGCTCATCTTTCAGTGTAAAAACACAGTAAAAACATCATGAGATCTAAAATGTCATGAAGTATCAACTTCTACTCATGCATTTTGGCTGCATTTCTTTCTCAGTTCTTGCACTGAGTTGAGTTTTCACCCTGTGGGTTCCTGACAGAAGAACTAGACTCGTATGTGGTGCAGGGGCAGAGCTGTTGCCTGCTGGGTTTTAGCGCTGAGGCTGAAGTGCCCAGCCCAGCTTCCTAAATGTGGGCTCACAAAAAGGATATGGAATGAACACAGTGTGTTCTTCTTTGATTAAAGGAGATGTAACTGTTACATACTAGTCCTCCACCTCCAGGTGGTAGATGCCAGCAGTGGAAAGTGGGGGGGTGAGGGTAGGCTGGGTTATTCTTGCTCCAGTCTCTTTTTCACTGGAGACAGAGCCAATCTCTACCTCTGTGCTGTTACAACATGTCAAGAGACACTGAGCACCGCTGAACTAAAACACTCAAACTGGATTTTACTGATAAACAAACAGTCTTTCTTTTCTAATACAGAAATGACCAGATACATCACTGTCATCTGATGTCTTTCTCACTCAGCCTTCCACATTGTGGAGCAAGGGACTGGCTTTAGGGCTGGAGGACAGTGCCTTGCTCGTGGTGTGTCCTCAGCAGTTGCACCACATGCCTGAACAACAGCCGGGCTCTGGGACAAGCTAGCAGCAAAGCTGGTGCAGGTCCTCCCTGTGCTGCAGGAGGTCCTTGGAGCAGAGAGTATCACGAGAGCATCGTCTCCGTTCACTCCCAGATTCCTTTAATCAAGCGTCCTAAAAAAAAGCATAAAAAAAAACCTGATAGACAAACCCATCCAATGTCCATCCCACTTAGTGGTAAGTGAGCAGGGAATGTGTTCAACCCACACAGAATTTACAATAAACAGCTAGTAGACTCTGGTGTTGTTGACTGGAAAATATTGTACTCATCACTCCAGTTGTTTCTGATTGCTAGTGACACACATGTGTTATGAAATACCCGTTTACTTAGGCATTGTGGGTCATTTGACAGGGAAGATGAAGGATGTCATCAGTTTTCCTTTTATTTTTTCCTGGATGAGTGATGTAGTGTTGCTGACATTAATATGCAAGAATTGTGCAAGATCCCTTCTCATGGATCTGTTGATCTGCATTTGAAACTGTGTAACATCAGCACTGCTGTCCCAGGCCTAATTGTTCCTGGAGGAATTGCTTTTAAATGGGCTTTTGTTAGTGAAAGGTGAGACTGAAATTTGAGAATTTGATTTAACTTGTGGCCATACCCTGAATCTAAATTCAGATCTCTCATACAGAAAAAAAAAAAACAAACCAAACCAACCAAACAACAAAAAAATCCCTCCAGTATCTTGTATTGCCTATTTCATTATGTGGTAGTTAATAATTAAAAACATGCTGCAACTGCTTTTATGAATTCATAATGTGGAGATGAAGGATTACTGCAAGTTGTAATTTGACATATAATAATCTTTGCTTTATTTCAGTTGTTTCCTAGAGCAGCTTAATTTATTTTTTCAATTTTGATAATACAAAGAAATAATTAGCATCTGATCAGATGTTTCCCAGTACTTGCACAGTTCTAAAAGTGCCTTTATTTAAAAGAAAATAAAACTGTATACAGTTTGCTAGACCACCTCTTCAAAGCCCATCTTACATGGTATTGTTATACAACACACTCCATCATCCCTCAGATGGGACTGTAAAACTGGCTGCCTTGGAGACTGCTGCCACCAGTGTGACATACTGGATCCCTTCAGACCTTGGGAACACAACCTGATCCCTCATGAACTTGAGGGGACTTTATGCCCTGAAATTTTATCCTTAGGTGGCCTAGACAATTCTATGATTCTATGATTATGTCTCCAGCTGTACAAAGACCACCAGTAGGCATCTAACCCTTGATACAGCCACCAGTGCTGGGCAGCTCATTCAAGCTATGATTGCTTGCACCATTTGAGGGCCCAAGCAAGCTGAGCTTGGTACTACCAGACACAGAAAGACCTTCTGCCCAGCAGCTTTACTGCAGGGTAGAGAAGAGTGCAGACACATAAATGGACTTGCCCAGGGTTAACAAGAGAGCCTGGTTTTCCTGAGTGCATTGTCCATGCTGGCTCTCACAAAGAGGGGCTCTGGTCCTGCCCACTCCCCGGCTTGGGTGGAAAATCGAAGGAGCCAGAAATGCATGTCTGGGCTCTGGTAGCACCAAGGAGGTGGGTAAAGACAGTGAACCCACATGTCCAAGCCCCTTCAGCAGCACAGCCCATCATAGTGCCTTACTTACACAGCACTCCCACTCAAGTGTAGACAGACATTTGTGATGTAACCAAATCCAAAGCCATTAGGGTTTGGGGGTAAAACCAGTGTCCTGGTTTCCACCTGTGTGCTTATACGGAGCCTGGAGCAGCAGGAGGAATCCATCGGATGTGCACGTATTATTATTAGAGAGCCCATGGCATGCACTCTGCAGTGCCAAGGCCATGTGCTGGACCATGTGTGGACCTGGCTGTGGTCATAGCAATGAGCTCCTGATGCCTGCTGGTGACACATGGGGTACATCTGTACTAGTACATTGAACAGTGCCGGGGAACGTACCCGGGCACCGCACCTACACCACTTATGATGGGTGGCCCAAAGCACGGCCTCATACATGGACATGCAAAGCAGTCCTCTCCCAACCAGTTTCCAGCTGTAGTTCAGAAGCGGGTTAGAGGCAGGGCACATTCCAAAAAGGTGACCCATGACTGCCCATGTTCTGGGAATTAAGGAGCTTTTAATCACAAGGAGATGGGACAGCCTGTGCCTGAGAGGGGTGCTAAGAATGTTCAGTTTAATAGCACAGCTATAGTCTCTGCGGCAGGAGCACTCTGTGGTGGAAAAGCTGTTTCTTGCATATTGCACTTTGAAAACACCAGGGTGTTTGCTCTGCGCCCTTGGCATCTGCCTTGTCATGATGATATTAATGGCCAACATGATCAACATCAGAACCAAGGCCTCTCATCTGCCAGCTCCTCACATTGTGCCAGCTCCTACTGCTGATGGTCACTGAGGTGAAGATTGGTTTAGTTACCGTCATCCCTCTCTTATGGGATGGCACACAACAATCAGTGGTAGGTGAGGAAGTGCGTTGGGTAACAGACCTCTGCCTTGTCCTGAACAGTAAGGAAGGTCATATCTGTCCCTTCCAGGATGCTGACAAATACCTGCCAAGTCTGTGGCTGGAGTGAGAAGTACTACCTTCCAGCAACCACTTTCCCAGAAGACTAGCACTTCCTGTACTATATCCCAGAGGGTAGAAATCATCCTACAGATTATGGCAGGTCTATCCTCATTTGATGGTAGCTGTGAGGTACAAGACCAGGGTGGAGGATATAACCATTTGATTCTGTTTACTCTGAAGAAAAGAAGTTGTTAAAAATGAGTAAGACCAACAAACAGCAGTATTAAATCATTAGCACCATTTGCAAGCAAACAAGGCAGGAGACCACTCCTGTGAGTAGACAGCAGTTCTCCTGTGTGTGATGGCAAGTTAAGGACAAGGTCAAGCACTTTTGGAAGGTACTCTTGGGGCAATAGATGCAGCTGGATCATAGAATGGTTTGCACTGGAAAGAACCTTAAAGATCACCAGGTTCCAGGGACACCTCCCACTAGACCAGGTTGCCTAAAGCCCCATCCAGCCTAGCCTTGAAGGTTCTCATCCTCTGGCTGCCAGGAGCTGCCTCATTAAGGACAACTTGTGTGTCCTCCTCTCGCTCCCTTTTATCCTACAGTAACATGGATATCCTCATGAAGAATGTGCTGAAGCTATATGTCTGCTCCATAAGTTGGATGTGCTCTTAGCTTTCTCTAGAAACGGACTGCTTCCAAGGATGGTGGGGAGGAGGGAGATAGAACCTGCCCAGTCCTCTCTATTCCTCTCCCTCTCCCCGTCTTTCTCTTTTCAGCTGCTTTAGTGAGTGAAGGGTCTGAAATGGAGGATGTTTGTCATTTGTCAAGCTCTGGCATGCAGCCTTAATTGCAAAAGTTGCTGACCACATGAGGTACCAACACGGTCTCCCAAGTACCACATGCAGTTTGGAGAAAAAACTGTCCATTCCTGGCTGCAGCCAAGGACTGGTTTCTGACATTTCCATGCCTGTATACAGCTTCCAACATCTTTAATGCAAAACAGCACCAGTCAGCTGTAAAAAGCTGTCTGTACTTTATATCTTGGCTGTTTCTTCATATTGCTGCTGGCAAGTCTTCTTGCCAAAGAAGCTGCGGGTGCAAGCACGGTCCCTGCAGATGTTGACCACAGGGACAGTTGCTTCCTGGCTAGCCAGGCATGGCTTTTTGCAGTGTAATTCTGGATATGAAGCATTGTAGATAATGGCAAAGTGTATATGAGATTAGGCAGAGGCGTGGGACACAATGAGGCTTGCTTTATTTGGCATACAGCAAATACAAAAAGTCAATGGGAGTTTGAGCTGAACATATACTGCAATGATGGGATTTTTGTGCTCTCTAATCTACGTCTAAGTTTCCCCGGTCAGGAGACAACTTACTTCTCTTCAGAGTAAGACTGGATGTGAACCAGCACTGTATGTGCAGGTCAGGCAATCTGGCAAGCCGGCACCCTGCATGAGATGGAAATGCTCCAGCAAGACATTGCCGTGATCTGCTCTGATGTCCTGCACAGTATGGACCATACAGTTTAATCAAGTTCAGGCTTCCTCAGGCTTGCAGCTTCTTCCAGAGCTAAACTATATGTCACAAAAAGTTACTCATTACTCATTTGCAAAGAATTCCCCAAGTAGAAATCTCTAGTTACATGCCCTCAATGAACCCTGCTTTCAGTCTGAACTTGACACTTTCAGCTTCTAGCCTTTTCCCTGTTAGCTTAGAGTGTTCTACTGCCAGGTGTCTCTTTGTACAGGTATTTATAGGATCTTCTCTTTGTTGAGATCGAGTTCATTTGGTTTCTCACTCGAAGAAATTATCCACATCTCAAATAATTATTGTAGACTTTTTCTGAACTCTTTTACACTTGCTAACATTCTTTTAAGCAATGAAAATGGGAAGTGAGGAGCCAGTACTCCAATCAGTACTGTTGCTTTCAGTGGAAATGACATTGTTTATACCTGACATTTTGCGTTTTGGCTGCTGCAACACACTGGGAGCTCATGTGCTTTTAGTGACTCATCAGGCCTTCACAATTATTTTCTAAATCATTTTTTTCCTAGTACCAATCTATAACTATGACCTACATTTCTGTTTCATACATATATGACCTTGCCTTTAACTTCCTTACAGTGCCTGCTGTTGAGGTGAGCCTTGGTTTCCATGATCACTACATCACTCATGGGAGCTGACCTTATTAATTATGGTCTCACTAGCTTTTGGGTCACCTGCAAACTGTTATGGTTAATGGAGTCATCAACTGATTTTTCAGTTGTCTGGCACATCTTGTTGCTCACACTAGAGGTGTGAATGCTGTCATTACAGCCTGGCTGACTCTTTGGGAGCTCTGAAAAAGCACTGCACTTTAGAGGAGCATCCCACACCTGGGCTTTCTGGGGAGGAAGCTGCTGAAGTCTGCTCCATGTGCTCCCCTTTGAGGTTCTGGCTTTCTGTTTGCGGTACCTGAAGCCATGGCTCAAAGGTACCAGAGCTCACTCCGAGATTGCCAGAAGGACTCAGAGGCAGCTTGAATCACCGTCAGGCTGCGCTTCTAGGTGCTGTCAGAGTCCTTCTGCAAGTGACTGCAGGCCCTTCTGCACACCCTAAAGCACACCATTTATCTTTTGTGCATCTGTCTGGTTTTGCCCTAATTGTAGCCCCAGTTCCTGAGAGTACCTAGAGTGGATATTCAGAGAACAAGAGCTTCACACAAGGGCTTGAGATTATTCTCAAAGTACAGTGTAGATGAGGCCCCAAGTTTCTTCATATCACCTTGAGCGTTTGCAAATGCTGTTACTCTGACTGCGATAGCATCCATCTGCTGCACCTTCCCTGGTGTGGTGGGTGACATCTGGCTTGAGCGTGCAATGTCAGCAGCTACTAGGATTGTCCTTTTACAGCTGAGGAGAACAAAGTGGACACTGAGGCAGGCAGAGGCAGGGAAGCTGAATCCCTAAAAAGCCTAGTTCCATAAAGATAGTAGGTCTTTGCAACCACACTGCTGCCTGTCCCCCAGATCCTCCAATGAAAGACGTCTCTCGGTCAGCTTAAAGTGAATTTTCCAAAGGGGTCTGCTCCTACAGAAGCTAATTTCCTTAAAGCAGCAAAAGGGGGTGGCTGAATGGAGGACGGAGGCTCTGCTTGACACCTGCCTGTAGAGCCTGTGGAAAACAGCATGTGGAAAACCACTGGAAATGGTGTGAGGAATGAGAGCTTTCAGGAAATTAACTGGGAGCAGATGGCAGCCCAGGCTTTGTAACCCAGCAGGTCTGGGATCAGCAGTATGGCACTCGCCTGCTGGCTAAGTGGAAGGGTTCTTCTGTATTGATAACTTGCACATCAGTTGTTTAATTTCCAACAAAACACCAGTAACTGAATGTCTCAGGATCATTCCTCTGTCACATACACAGGATAGAAGTACTTCCTGATCATTAATGTTAATACATTAAGAATAGGAGCAATTGAGCACTAATTACCCCTCTGTTTGCACTTCAGTAAGTCTCAGGGAGCACACACTCTGCGTCAGACCCCCAGCACACAACTGCAACACCACTCTGTGACCACTACAGCTCCATCTCCTTTTGGGCTGCTTGGAAATCTGCTAATTAAGGTATTACTTGAGAATATAGCACTTACTATGCAGGAATGGGAATGTTGCAAAGATTAATTAATTAGGGGGCTTTTAAGTTGAGAAAATGACAAGTGCTATCTAAGTGAGCCTAAGTATTATTAAGTAGTATAAAGTAATGGTGTCATGGTTTGGGCAAATGGTTCACAACCTTGGGGTTTTTTCTGATATTTCTTTGCAGCTTTAACTTTCTAACCTATACCACACCAATTTCAGTTAACAGTAATAGCTCAATACAAAATGTGTAAAGTAAATTCTAATAACAGGGACTGTTTTGGCATTCTATAAGTATATATATAATATACAATATATAATAATACATACATTTCATAGCGTCATGGTTTGGATTGGAAAGGAACCTTAGAGATCATTGAGTTCCAACCCCCATTTTTTATATATATTTTTTCTGTTGTTGCTGAATTAATGCACTGAAAAGTTCTTGGACACAGATGTGTGGCTTACTGAAATATAAGAAAACCAGAGAGATGATTTTCCCTCCCAAGTTATATGAGGCTACTTGAAGTTTGCTGTTGGAAAACTGAAGCTACATTGCGTCAGTTCCAAATATAACTACTTATCAGTGAATAAACATGTTCTTTCATAGAATCATAGAACGGTCAGAGTTGGAAGGGACCTTAAAGATCATCAAGTTCCAACCCCTCTGCCATGGGCAGGGACACCTCTCCCTAGACCAGGTTGCTCCAAGCCCCATCCAGCCTGGCCTTGGACACTTCCAGGGATGAGGCATCAACAACTTCTCTGGCAACCTGTTCCAGTGCCTCACCACCCTCACAGCAAAGAATTTCTTCCAGCTATATCTAATCTACCGTCTTTCAGTTTAAAACCATCACCTCTTGTGTGTGTATACACCCACACAGTCACGCACGCACGTATGTGTGTGTATAGATATGTGAACGTATGTGTGTATGTCTGGGCTCAATATGATGAAGGGAAGTTTTAGTAATTCTTCACAGATGACGCTGTGGTAATACATCCCTCCAGGAAAAATATGCAGGTCCCTTTATGTCCACAACTCCTATGTTTCTGACACTACCTTAGCAGCAATGATTCATGGCAAATAGGATATTATATAGTAAATAATACACATTCCATCACTCCCCACCATAGTTTGCTACCGAAGGCTCTCCTGGATTTCACCTACTATCATTTAAAGAAACTGTGAAAACGTTCAGGCACTTGTGAAAGGCTCTCTAACAGCTCGGTGACAAGGTGACCTTAAACAAACCCAAACAGAAACTGGCACGGAAGGATTTTTTTCTTTCCTCCTTCCCACTGTGATACAAATGCCATCTTTTCAGAGTACAGTGTGTTTGTGTGCCATTTGCAAATCCCAGAAAAGCGACAGCAAAGGAAAGCCCAAAATGCTGAGTACCAATTCACATTTATGTCTCGGGGAGTTGGGCTGATTTAATGGCTGAGAAAAAAACATACTGCAAGGACTTTCACACTGAAAGAGAATCAATGAAAGGTTAAAAAAAAAAAATTGAAAAAGAAATTAATTCATAAAACAAGGAGTGATTCTACAGGCAGACCATTAGCAGGTATTTTTAGTTTTTCTGCAGGAAGAATGCTAGTCAGCGTTTTTGTGATTGAAAAGGTCAATGGTGGTGTGAATGATATATGGATCTGCATAGCTGGGAATGAAAGATGTGGAAAGATGGGGTTTGTGACGGGTGGAGAGACTGGCAGCTGAAGGGCTGTGGGAGAAGGAGGTCAGTGAGCAGAAAGTAAAAAAAAATACAAAATTCAAATTGTGGAAAGCAGACTGCTTTGGTGGCCTTGTGTTCCGAGGAGGGTAAGCCCCTGTCATCCAAGAATTCTCTGCTCCATCTTAGGAGAAACATTCTGTCTTTTCTTTTGCTTCTGTGGTGGCAAGAATAGGGAACTGCAGAAATCTTGCTGGGTGGCTGAAAACCAGGCTGCGACCAACCTTCTCATGTTCTTGATTACAGCGGCTGTGCTTCGTCTTCAGACTGCTGATGGCCTGACACAGTAGAGAAGCGTGCAGGGCAAAAACCCAGTGGTGCTGGCAGAAGCTCTGATGATCCTGTGGTGGGATCTGCACCAGACAACACAACTGACCGTTCCAGCTGTTGCTACCCAGACGCACGGTGGTTAGAAGCACGTAGGATCCTGGGGCCACCTACAGAAGTTAGGTCCATGCAGGGCAAATTGTATCTATAGCTCACTATACAGTATTTGGCAAAATTATTACTACTGCACCTTATGCTACAACCAAAAGATCCTGCAGAATGCCGTAAATCTTACTTGAAACTAGCAGGAGAATCAGACGGGGTTGCTTTCGGGAATGTGGCTGGCCAGGCTGTGACTCAAAAGCACCACCTGCTGACTCTCCATACAGCAGCAGAACTTCCCAAACTGCCACCTTCATCAAATATTGTTTTATCTCCTTGCAGCTACTTGGCTATTTCAATGGGTTTAGCAATATCAGCGTGATCTTTTTAAAGTGTCATTGCTAATACCTTTTAAATATATGCTGATAAAGATTTAGTAGTATTATAAAACCCGAAACCTGCTATCTTCAGCCTAGCAACGTGATGTCCTTTTGGAAAGGTCATCAACTAAATTTCCAATTTTATGTCAAGAATACACCTGTAGAGTTTATGTCATAGCTGATCGCAGGGGCATTCAGATGCCAAACCACTCCCTTTCCAGACAGAACAAAATTGCATCTAACTACAACAAAACGTGCCTGCAATTTTATGTGCCGGCAAAGATGACACCTGCAGATGTTCTGAAGTGCAAAAATCTGAGAACACTTGAAATCAGTTCCAAACACGTGAAGTTTGAAAAAAGTAGAACATGAGTATCTATTATCAGTAGAAAGCACATCCTGCTTTCGGAAGGATAAGGGGTATCGACTCAGTAATCTTGGATCCTCCTGGTATTTACACTTCTGGATCTTAAAAGCTTTTAAGACTTAAATGAGGGCAAATACAATCATAATTCGATGAAATATTAATACAGCCCTCCTTTCTGTTACTTCCCAACATTGCTGTTACTCTTTGATCTTTTTTTATTCCTCTGTCTTTTCTCTCCTTTCCCTCTCCCTCTCTCTCTCACATGCAAACTTTCCCTGATTCCTCCCGTCAACATTCAGGGAAGGAAGGCTGGCAGAAGTAATTAGCCTTTTGTGAGTGCAGTTCAGTGTTAGTGCCAATGAATTCCATACCTTGGGCCTCTCTGTCAAGAGCCTCTGAACACAAGCAGTCTCAGTGGCATCTCTGCCAGCGCTCCATTTTCTGCAGAGCTACAGCGAGTCACGGAAGGGTCAGCAACCTCGGATGTAAAGGAATTTAAAACTAGGCTGGTAATTCAGTATGAGAAAGTGAGCATAAAACAACTCTTTCGAATCTAAGAAATAGGCGATATCCTGCCAAGCCCATCAGGTGTCTCGGAGAGCTGCCCAAGGCACACTGCCTTGCTCTGCACGTTGTGAGCACCTTCTTCTAGCAAAGCAAGGCTGGATGCAGCTCCTTCTGACAACGTAACCCACTGATGCTGCTCTGTTGGGGCCAGAGCGCTGACGGAGCTGACACGAGGCACTATTTTTGCAGAGGAATTACCTATTCCTTAAAGCACGATGAAACTCTGCCAGCCCTACGACTGAGTGTCCATATTCAGAAAGATTAGCGAGGTGACTCTTTCCTGACCATAACAATCACCAGATTGCAGATGGGTCCTGAGGAAATTCTTTTAATCTCACGAATGTCTGGTGCGGCAAGTGCCAGGAGGTGATCTGCTGCAGCTCTCTGCTCTTTCAGTTAGGCTGTTGACTCCTCGGGGAAGGTGGGTGAGACGAGATGTTTCAGAAGCTCCTCTTCGGGCTCTTTAAGGCTTCTGGAGGATTCTCACAGCCTGTGTTCTTGGTGGAATGCCTGCAAGGGAGTGTGACTGACTTGCAGCACTGATGTGCCCCTGCTTACCCTGATGCAGAGGGTGAGGGGCTTCCTCCATAAGGCCACCCCCTCTAGACTCCAGCAGGGGCACCTGCCAGGCACAGGGCAAATCTTCCGCTTGCCACCACTGCTCTCTGCAGTGCTGATGCCAATCACGTAACAAAAGGATGTACTCCCCCATCTCCATTTCGGTTGAGCACTCTCCTTCCTCCAAGGAACGTAAAGAGGAGTGGCTGGGAATGGCGTAACACAATATGCCTTTGTTGCACTTCCTTTAACTTGAAAGTTTGCCCAGGACTACACAGTAACTACAACTATTAACATGCATATATTGCATTCCTGAGAGTGTTTCTAAGCGTGTCCTACCCATGGTACCAAGACACATGAGAAGACATAACTCACCTGTAGCAGTTTGTTGCTCTCCAAAGCTCTTTGATCCATCACCGTGCCTGCCCTTTGTAATGGTAATTTGGTAAGAGAGCCTGATTCTTAATAATTCAGTTTTGGAACTTCTCCATACCTGCCTTTTCTGTGCTGATATGAATTGGCACCGTTTCAAAATCAACTTATGTTCTTGATATTTCAGATACTGTAGGTATGTATACATACGTAAAAGCCTGAAGTTAAATCTCGCTACTTAAGCACACTTTAGGAAAGCAGCCTGAAGTGGTTGCATCAAAATGTTTAGGAAGCAGCACGCCCCTTCATAATAGGACAGCTGCAGCACCACTGAGAGACTACAGGAACAGGGATGGCTCTGACAGCGTGTTTATGATCAAACAGTGCTCAGACAGTCATTACCGAAATTAATTTCTGGAAAGGATTAGCTACTGGCTTGGCTGATTAAAAGCCAATTCTTACTTTTCAGATACGTTACACATTTCCAGTGAATTGGAAAGCCGTTGGGAGCATTTCAGCAAAACCAGGAGTGCAACGAAATAAAGGAAATGTGGAAGGAGTTATGCATTTAAATTTCTAGTACCGTAGAAAAATGTGTGATGACAGAGTAATATGTGACTAAATTCTCTCAAGTGGAAAATGTCATGCCTGGTGTGGAGAGGGGAGAAAAAAAGCATGGTTGCCAATGGAATTCTTAATTTTTAATCAAACTTGCCTTCCAAAGTATATCAGGTTATTTGTAATTTATTTAAACCTGGTCGGTTTCAGTGCATGCCCACTTACTATTAGTGTCAAGTAGAAAACAGGGATAGACATGCAGACTGCACTACCTGCCTGCACTGGCCTATCTTTCACGTTTGTGATGCAACTCTGTTTGGGTCTCACATATGCTGGAAATACACGAAAGAAGGGCAGCGCACAGGGTACAGTCAAAATTATGAACTGCTCCAGAATTCACTTTACCTGAAAGAATTTACAATTTAGTATGAGACAAGCCAACAAAGGTTAATATTAAAAAAAGAAAAGAAAAAGAATAAAAAAAGCCAAGTAAGAGTGCGTGTTTGGGGCTGGGAATCTAGTAGCTTGGCAGAGGCGAGGCTGCTGCAGCTCCACAACCCAAGGCCCAGCTGAAGGACGACTAGGTGCATACCTGCAGTGGGAACACACAGGCACAGAGCAGATATGCATGTACACACGGCCAGCCACACAGATTATCCAGGAGCTGGCCCTGGAACCCCTCGTGTCCCAGTTGCCTACACATGCTATACACGTGTTCATATATACAGACAGTGACACGCAGCACGGACACACTGCAGTTCCCCGAGTTCCTGGCACCCCAGGCACATGGCTCCCGTGAAGCCTTCACCCCTTTTCCTGTCGCAGGCTCTTGGTTCCATAAACACATGCACAGAACAGACAGCCTGGTCAACCAAGACAACAGTTAGAAATTGAGTTTAATAAGGCGGGATGGACTGCATTGTGTTGGGTGTGCGGATCGCAAACATACCAGCCAGCCTGTTGATGTATCTACTGGCCTCTTTTACGCCTTTTTCTCTCCAGTGTCCCTGTTTTTTCCTCCCTTACCTACCTCAATTCTTCCTATTCGCCAGCTCTGGCCCTTTCTCTAAACATCCAGCGCCTGGAACAATCCCCAAATGCCCCCCAAAGCATCCCATCAAGAGTCCCACACCCCCAACGGGGCACACAACGTACTGCAAGCAAGCCACAGCGTGAAGGCCTGCTCATGGTTTGGGGTTTCCCCGGCAAACCCCTTAACTCAACTCAGTATCCCCAGTATGCCAGTCCTCATGGCGCGGCCCTTCCAGCCGCCCCATCCCAGGGCTCAGGGAAGCCAGGGAGGGTCCCCAGCCGAGCGGCACCAGGTCTACCCAGCCCCAGAGCCAACCTGGGAGGTCGTAGGCCGCCCCACAGTGCCCGTACCCCGGCCGCCCTCAGCCTAGGCCGCAAACCTTCACCCTACGCCTACGGCCCTGCTTCCCCGGGGCGGAAGCGCCGTGTTCTCGCGAGAGGAAGGGCCCATCTTCTTCTTCCTCTTCCTCTTTCTTCTCCGGCGGCGTGCGGTAGGGCCGGGGCGGCCGACATGGCGCTCTACAACTTTAAGAAGATTACGGTGGTGCCCTCCGCCAAGGTACGGGCGCTGCTCCCCGCTCCCCCTCCCCGTTCCTCAGCGTGGGGCCAGCCCTCCGCGCCAGGCGG
>VXBW01007313.1:14290-25701 GCA_013400375.1 Thinocorus orbignyianus | reverse complement strand
TCCATGACTACATCATAGCTTTCCTGCCACACAATGGCTTCGAGCTCCTCCTGTTTGTTGCCCATGCTGCGTGCATTAGTGTAGAAGCACTTCAGTTGGGCTGCTGGTCCTGCCACCTTTTTGCTTGAATAAGCAAACCTATCTGACTGTTCCCAGGCACAGCCATAGTTTCTAACCCACCAATGACCCTTATGTCTCTGTTGCTCCCCCCTTCAAATTAGTTTAAAGCCCTTTTGATGAGCCCTACCAACTCCTGTGCAAAGATCCTTTCCCTCCTTTGAGACAGGTGTACTCCATCTCCAGCCGACCTGGTGTCATGTAAGCCATCTCGTGGTCAAAATATCCCTCAAAAAACATATGCTTGTTTTTGTTTGACATTATCAAAAGGTTTCTTGAGAAGATATTAGATAATCTTCAGCTGTTACTGAATATCCACAGACAGCCAAGATACTTGTTTCTGACCAAATGATTACTGACAAAATATAATACAGTTAAAAATCAGCCAGAGAATCTTAGCTAAAAATGAATGAGTCTGTAAAATAGAATAATGGGGGGAGTTTTAATCTGGGAAGCTTTTCAAAGCGTTTTGCCATGTATAGTAGAAAGTTCTACAAACGTCTAGGGATAGAGTATTTTTCCCTTCTCCATGTATGGCTTAAAAAAAAGAATGGCAAGGCACAGATCTGATTCAAAGTTCAGCACGGCTCTGTGTTCATAACTTGATGGGTGGTTTCAAGTTTGTAAATCAGCCTTTAACTTTAGCTAATATTTACACACATCTAATCTTTAGAAGGACCCAAAATCACTTTGCCTTGAATTTGCAACTATAGTCACAAGTTCCTTATTGTTATTCACTGACTTCTCATCTTTATAAAAAATCAATAAAAGAAAGCTAGAGAAGTCTAGTTTTGCAAGATGCTTCACAAAAAACATAGCTATGTTGGGAGTAAAATGGAGCGAGATCAGCAAGTGAAACAAATGAAGTGCTGCACAAAGAACCTCACTTTTATGAATCAGAGTGTCAGGGGATTGCTTTTGGATTTACTGTCATTGTTTTTGAACATATGCATTGAAATTTAAGCCAGCTCAATGTATTGTATTAAAAAGTTAAGGCATTTTGTATAGTTGCAAAATACAGCATGTAATTTTCCATTACTATTAATATTTGGAATCTGAACTTTATCACAGAAATGTATGACTGATGCATTTTCCCAGCCTTGTACTCTGATTAGTTTAAAAACTGAGCCACGGGGCCTCACCTAAGAAAAAAGACCTTCATTAAATATAATCAAATTAAACCTCAAGTTTTCTTCTCATAAAATAAAAGCTCCTATATAATCAGTATAATACAACCAAGATCTTTGCAGTGAACAAGCAAAACAAACACCATGATTAATATCTGATTTGTGACTATAGACACATCAAGATCTGCTTTTACCTTGCTCTGTCATGGAAAGATTCTCAGCCTTTGTCACTGGAAATATCATGTGAAGCTGTTCTTGTTTTGCATCTTTAAAGTAACTTAATAACATTAACAAGAACAAAACATTGCTGACATTTAGTTTTTAATATAAAATACTACAGGAAAGTTGCTCAGAAGATAATTAAACTGTAAGTATATTTAAGAAACCTTTATTTGATGCAAACAACAGTTTGGTAATTTGAAAAACAAAAAATGTCTCAACCTCTTCTTTTGTGTTCATTGGTAACATTCTCATAGAACAAAAATAAATTTCAAATTTCAAGTAATTAGTTTAAATTTTCTTACACAAAAACAGTCAAGTAAAACAGTTGAAAATGTCAAGCAGCAGAAAAGTTCATTTACCAGAAGCAAATGTGAGGCTCTCCCCCATTTGTATTTTGCCAAATTTACCCTTTGTCTAGAAGAAAAGTCAAACCAAAATTTTGTAGTATCAGAGAAATTGCAGGCCCCCATTTTTACACATTGCAATGCGTTGCAAAATGTTGTTGCAAAAACAATTTATGCAAAACAGCTTTAGATTTTCCAGAAATAAGAATTACCTGATCAAGCATCCAAGCCCATGAACTAAAGCCAGTTTCAGACTTTCAACAAATTGCTCTGACAAATTAGGTAATAAATTTCCATCATTTACATGTGCCAAAGTAATCTTTCAAAAGTGAACTAACTAAACAATGCACTCCTAAATCTTCAGACAAAGCATCATATTTCTGATGAACCAAAATACAATGAAAGTAGTAGATTTGGTCAAGTTTATTGCTGCTTCTGCTAAGAACTCAATGTATAACATGTGAAGTTCACTGTTATTATCCAGACAAGACTTAAGAACAACTGAGAGAGCAAGAATCAAAATATTTACCTTAGTAGCAAAGACAAAACAGGAAATAACTCAAGCAGCCTCCAGGCAAAGCAGTGTGCTGAAAATGTCTCCTATTGTACTGGTAACAGATCCACACAAGAAAGGACTCTGGTGTGCAAATGCTGAATTTCTGCTGTCTACCAATAGCAGTTTATCCAGCATCTACTTCTGAAAAACTAACACCAAAAATTAAGGCCCCAGAGAGTATGTACAATGCCCACATACATCTCAACATATTTTTTGGGATATGGCAGATGCACCATGCCTAAAAAAAAATAATCATAGAATGGTCAGGGCCAGAAGGGACCTCCAAAGGTCATCTAGTCCCACCTTCCCCAGGGACACCCCCAACTAGACTAGGTTGTCCAGGGCCTCATTGAGTCTCACCTTGAATATCTCCAAGGAAGGGGCCTCAGCNGTCCATCAGCACCCCCAAGTCCCTTTCCTCAGGGCTGCTTTCTAATACCTCATCCCCCGGTCTGTATTGATAGTGAGGATTGTTCCAGCCCAGGTGCAGAACCCTGCACTTGCTCTTGTTGAACCTCATGTGGTTCACCTGGGCCCACCTCTCCAGCCTGTCCATGTAAGTAGGAACAATCCATGCTAGAGAACTGAGACCTTCCTAGACTACTGGATTTAACTGGTTATATATAGTTTGGTTTTGGCTTTTGACTAAACAATGCCTGGAATAGTTTTCAAACTATGAACCTGTTCAGTCCAGAAAGGTGAAAAAAAATTTATTAGGGCTAAATGTACAAAGTGTATCTTAAAATGAGTCCTCTGCAAGTCCAACATATCTTTAAATACTTCTACTGCCATGAGGGACAGCCAGCTCCTCTTCTAGATTAGTTAAGTTGAAAAGAGGTAGTCACTAATATCTCAGAAAAGAGAAAAACTGGGAAGATTGTAGAATGCTTATGGAAAGTGATGTTTTTTCTTCAAATTCAGTTAGAGATTAAGAGAAGCTTTAAAGACTTCACCTGAGAAGAATAATGATAAACTCCTTGTTGTAAACCAGGAAATATATCCTTTACTTCTCTGAAATGTGTCATAATTTACTAGAGAACTTCAGAGAAAGTTATGACATGCTTGATACACCTGGCAGTACATGCAGATGCAAGATGCTTAGTGGGTTATTACTCTGGCCTCCCACATGCAAATTCAATTGTTACTAGGATCTCTAAGACAGTGATTCCAAATTTCAGATTTGTGGAATTATGGACTTTCACAATGGTTATCTTTACAAAAGTACAATCTATAGTAAGCAAGCTGAGTAGCAGCCTTTTCCTTTCCAAAGGAAATTTGCTTTTACTCCAGTTATTTCCTTGCAGCACAACTGCTTGCCCCACTGATTTCAGTGAATACAACAGTATGTCTGTTTCAGCATCAAGAGATTGTTATTTTGGAAAGAAATTTGAGTTGAACTCGAAAGTTTTCTTCATGAGTTAATAACCATAAGCTATTTTTCTCAAAGGTTTGCCAGTTTTATCTTTGTAGAAGTCCTATCCATGAAGGATTTAAACAAAGGTTTAAATTGATATTCCCCTTTTTGTCTATGGTTTTCAGCTGTATCAAAAAGTATTGGTGAGTAGCTCCACTGTGCTGCCCAAAAGACTGTAAGAAGTATCATATGTCAGCTCACAGAGCAAACACAATCTGGATACAGCTTTTCATCCTGGAATACTCTCTTTCTTGTCACTCTTACCTAGAAAAATTTCAAACCTGTCTATAAAATCTGATTTAAATGTTACTTTTTTTTTTTTACAGTAAGGCTTATCCACGTGCACAATAAAGGTATGATTTTAAAATGTAAAGTTTAATGAAACAATGTAAAAAGTTGTATAGACTTTCAGTATACATAGCATTAATTTTAGCTTAAAACAAGTCAATTTTAATGAGTTTTATAATGAATGGGCATTAGTCCTTAGGATAGAATGACACGCTAAATGATGTTTTAAACTTTCTGAATCTTATTTTAAACTGCATTTCAGATAAATCACAGCAATGATGTTGTATGTGACAAAGCCAGGAGAAGACTTTTTCTTGGAGGAGGGATGGATTAGAAAGGAAAAACAAAGGACAAGAAATACAAGGAGGTAAAAGAAGGTAAGATAAAGCAAAATATATTAAGCTACATGGAATAAGAGGGATGTGAGAAGTGGAATAATGATGCTAAAAGGCAACACTAGAAAAGATTTGCTACAATCTATTAAGAAATATATGATGAAATAAATAAAGAACATTTATGAAAAATATATCTTGTAGTGTATTAAAATGTTTATAACTAAAAGTGGCACAGTAAAACAGTGAATGCTATTTCTCACTTGGAGGGAGGACACTGGAAATTACATGAATATTTTCTATATCAGTCAGCTGATGACAAATAGACTTTGGCTTATGAAGATCTATCTTTATGAATTATGAAACTTTTAAAACACAGTTCACCTAATTATTTAGCATAATATATCCTAGGAAGTAGGTTACTAAGAAGTTGGGTAAAAAACCATAAAATTAAAAATACACATGAAAAATCTGAAGTTCAAAAATACTTTCTCCAAAACCTGCTTGGATGAACACTCAAAACTTGATTTTTAAGAGAAACATAGCTACAAGATTATTCTTTCCATGAAACTTATTTTTTGTATCATTGTAAGAATCCAAATATTTTTCCCCTGGAAAATACATCCCAAGTTATTTCAGAATATGTAAGAAATGTAGCTTCAGAAAATACAAAATACTCCAAAACATTGCAGAAAAGCTATAAACCTGACTTTAAAATTAATGCATTGCTCACGTGTGACAGCTACTAGAGTCATGCCAATTGAATGAGTCATTAAAACCTTTACACATTACTAAAATATACTATATAAATAACCATATTCAATACAGACTACAAAAAAGTCTACTTCAGAAACATTTTAGTAAGCATACATGCACTGTATATAGCTCTGAGGGCTCTAAAAATTACTGATTTTCTGTACTTAGAATTGCGTGAATTCAAAGTCTATCTTTTTGCGACAAGAGATGAATTCCATCAGAAAGTTTTCAGTATTCCCTATCAAGAATGCAAAAGTTTCACCTGAAATCTTTAGACTAAGCTAACAGCAAAGATGTCATAATTTTGTGTCTGACTCTAGATTTCTATTACTAACCTCAAAAATGGGAGAGGTGAAATGTTCAAATTTTAGGATTAAGAGAAAATATTTGACAAGACAGCTAATATTTTACAAATAAGTAATACTCATCCTGAATTATTAAGTCTTTAAGAGTCAATACGATCAAGTTAGTAGAGAACAGTCACAGCACAATAAATTCATTATACAGGTATTAACTCTGTATACATGCACATAAATATAATTATACATTCATAAAGGTGATTTCTGTATCATTTCTTATCAGATTAACTTCATAAGAAAACATTATCATTGCTCATGAATTTGAGATGATATACCTGGAACTCCATTAATAAACAATACTGTATACAGCTGAAATCCTCTCCCTTGCCACTTTATCTATTTTTGAGACATGACAGCTCTATAAACATAACTATGTATGAAATTTAAATGATTTCAATGCTAAACATTAAAAAAGAAAGGAACCCTGACCAGTTAATTTCACATTGTGAAATCAATGTTACTATCTACTTCAGTCTCAAACAGAAGCTAAAATTATAGAACCAAGAAGAAAAGCAATTGTATAAAAACGTGTTAAATCTGCAGAAGAGACAATCACTCAAAGATCAAACCTACAAACTGTTCTGAATAATTTCCTACTGATATTACTAATTTGAAAATGCCAGCCCATTATTTACCAGTTCCTTTTCTCTTTCTGCATATATTGAACCATAGAGACAACAATATCTTAATTCTACTAAAGACAGAACCTTTTTGTAAGTTTATTGTCACAAAGCATAAAGTGTGGAGGCTTCCCAACAGTTGTATTTGTAGTGTAAAAGAGGCAGATGGGACTTTTTAACTGCCTTCATATTTCATCATGTCAAAACATCCCTTGGAATAATTACATTTAATTTCCAATTAAAAATATAAAAGAATATTAGGGCTTGTCTACATAGTATTTCCCATCACTCCAGCTACACTGATTTAGTTACAGTAGTAACAGTCCCTTTTACAGACACACTTAAACCAGTGTAAATCATTCATATAGCAGTTATGCTTAACTAGATAAATTACCAGATTAAACTAATGTATCTGAAGTACAATTTAAGACTATTTAAGTGTTCCCACATTAGGAATATTGGAGTAATCAAATCATTTCAGTTACACTGTAGCAAGATTTCCAATAATGACAATCTCATAGACAAGTTTCACTTTGTTCCCCAGAATCACCATACAAGCAAGACCATAAACTAACAAAAGTTTGTGTTCAATTTCCAACCACCGGAGTAGCAAATCTAAAAGAACAGAAGTGTACAAGATATAATGCAATTAATATTAAAAAACTCTTACCTTTATTAGATTTGGATGACTTGTTCTTGTTAGGTTTAAAACAAGAGCCCCTTGATTTATCTTCTCTATCCTTAATAAATTTCTGCACATCATCCAATGAAAGCTTTTGAAGGACAACTACAGGCTTAGCTCCTTTATTTAGATCTTCAGCTAGCCCAATCTTCTCTACTTTCTCCTTCTGTTCACCTTTAAATTCAGTTTTCCTTGACTCCTGAGTGACATTGCCATCTTTATCACGCTTGATTTTTGGTATGACAAAATGTTTCAATGCGCCAGATCTTGCCCCCAACAAGTAACTGGGAAACTCTGCTTTATTGTCAGTATGTGCTTTATTACTATCTACTTTACTCTTATTACCATCTGTCCTTCGTTCATCCTTGCTGTTGGGCGATTTAAAACCAGGTTTATCAGGTCTTGATTTACTAGAATCTCCTTTACCTTCCTGTTTAATGCGAGGACTCTCAGGTCTTGATTTCTGATCTCCAGAAGAAAACCTTTCCCTTGATTCACCAGACTCATGTCTATGTTTCCTTTCAAATTTCTCAACTTTTGAACCATCAGATTTAATACCATGCTTAGAATCACGTTCATTTTTATTTGAGGATCTCAAACATTCAGGCCTTCTAATCTTGAATGGATCTCCTCTGTGTCTCTCTGATTCCTCCCTGTCCTCAGATCTTTGTTTAAAGCTATCATAGTCACACCTCAGTGCATCAGGAACTGAACATCCATCAGGCTTTTGTTTTGTTGGATCAGATCTACTTTCAGATTTTATCCTTGAAGGATCAGATTTCACATCTAGTTTATGCCTAGATATTTCAATTTTCTTATCTGACAATGGTTTACTGGAGTCCCTCCTGTTATCATGTCTATGTTTTGGTATTTCGGGCCTGCCTTCATTCTTCTGTTTCGGCGTTTCAGAACTCTGCCTTAGTTCTTGTTTGCCATTATTCTGTTTTCCCTCATTTTGTTTCATCTCCATTTGCCTGCTCTCATTTTGTTTTGATTCTGTCTGTCTGTTCTCATTGGCTTTTGCTTCCATTTGTCTGCTTGCATTCTTGCTTTCATGTTTAGCTTCTACCTGTTTGTTCTCATTGTGTTTACATTCCAACCATCTGCTCGCATTTTGCTGAAATTCCATTTGCCTGTTTTCATTTTGCTGGATATCTGTCTTTTGGCTCTCAAAGTCTGATGTCTTCCTAAAAAGGTTTTCAGGTTTAAATTTAAGAACTCCAACAGCGTCTTCTTGGGGAACACACACAAACTCATCATTACACTGCTTAATTTCTTCAGGTTTTTTGATGGTGTCAAAATCCTGAGTTACTGTTGCCTGAGAGTCCACTCTTCCTGCTTGCTGCAGATCAATACTAACCATCAATGCTGGTCTCGCCCCATTTCCTGCAGAACCTGTCTCCTGAGAAGCTGCTCTATTTCCTCCAGTAGCACCTCCAGCCTCCTGTGCTTTGTTTTCTTGTTTTCGCTTCTTCAGAGGCTTATCTGCAAATTAAAAGAGAAAAAAAATCACAAATGCTATACATAAAAACAGGTAAATGTCCAAGCAAAAATGTCCATTCCTCTCCCACCCCCACCACTTAATCCTCATCAGCATGTATGTGCACACACACCAAACCCCATTGAATTTAAAAGCAAGAATAGAACTTCTCTAACTAATACTTTTTAATGTATTCAGACTATCATTCATTGTCAGTCTACCACATGTGCCAATTAATCATTAATTAACACCTTCAAAACATATAAAATCAAAGTCCCCTTATAATTCCCAAGAGAACCATCTAATAAAGCAGCTGCAACACATAATGACCAAAACCAATATTAATCAATTCACACTTGAAGCAAGTTTTGAGAAATACTACTATAAGATTCTGTTCTGCAGATTCAGCCTGCTTCATCATACATGAACTCAGCAAGGATCTGCACTGATTAAGACAGAGGTTCCCCCTACTTGGTTCAGTGCATCAGTTGGACTTCACACATAGTGTAGCCAGGGAACACACAAACAATGAACAAAAATTATTAAAATAACTCCAACACTCCATGTTTCTTTTTGAAGCAAGGAATATATCAAGAGTTGGAGTCTATACCATAATACATATGTATTAAATGGGGGTCACTACATACTTAAAAGCTTGAGTATTTTTCCTTTGCAATCATAATGCTTTTCATGGATGAAATTAAAAGATCAGTGCTAATTTTATGTAGTGTCAAGAGCTTGACACTGCAACAATACTTCCAGTTTACACTGAAAAAATAAATCTTTAAGAGCAGAATACAGAAAAATAAAAAGTGAGCCAACCACACCGTGTAATTTGGTGGAATTCATAGAAACGAGAAGCACATAGAATTATCAAAATTAGTAGGTCCTATTCATTTAAAATACAACCTATTTATATTACCAACATGGTATCCTACACTAAAATTAATTTCTGCCATGAAACTCAAAAGCCCTACCTGCACTATGGCTTATATTCTCATTTCTTAACTATCATTTTGTAATTTGTCAAAACAAAAGCAATGATTTTCTCTGTAATCGGGAATGTGATTTTAAGTCTAAGTAATGACCAAATACAGGTTGGAAATTCCACTGTAGATCTATTTTCCGAACATCTAGAACACAAATGCAAAATAAGAAAAATAAATTATTTTGTGCCTTATCACCAGATGCAATGAGCCAGCTCTCTTTTTGGGAGCAGGGGAAGGGTAAGGATGATGCAATCAAGGAAAGGGAAGTAAACTCTAAGAAAAATAAAACCCCAACCTCTTAAGTTCTAAACCAGAATTATAATATATGACTTCTAATTTCTTTTATATTTGTAGAATATTCTTATTCAGAAGAATTAAATCTTTGAAGGATCATATCCAAAATTAACATTAGAACACAGTAACAAGCAATAACATGGTCAATTCCAGTGATGTGAACAAGTTTGAGGTTTTTTCCATTTTCATTCTCATATCTATTTGTATATCTTTAACTTTGTAAAACTCCAAAATAACGTACAACATTTAATGGCTAGAGGACAGTAAAGACAGATGCAATAAACTCCATGCAGAAACTGGTCAACTGCAAATAAGGAACTTTGAAAAGTTAAAAAAAAACTGTAGGAACATCTGCCAACTTTATGGTAGACACGTGAAGCAAAATTAATTTACCAAATTGAAGGAACAGCTTTTTAGTATGGCTATTTTTGCTTTTTCTGTATAAGAACAACTGCTGGATTCATATAAGAGCTTATATAGATTAACTTCCCTAAACTACTTATAAATGTATTTATTTAAAACTTTCATGCAGTGACAAAAATTCTTTTTCTCCCTGTGACTAAGAGTGCTTTGACCTCACTGAGCTTCATGGTAGGTCTTAGGAATGGCCATGAAGTAGAAGCTTCCAGACTGACAGATTTTGAATTTGATTTATTTTTTTTAAAAACATAAACATTAATATACATACATACACACACATCTCACTACCTTATTCATCAATTAAAAACTCTTTAAATTTCAAACTCAAATCGAGAAACTTGTGTTCTCAGGAAAAAGTCAGACAGCTTTTTCATTTTAACCCAGAAATGTCAGCCACACTGAAAAACTCCTGTAAAGCTCTGACGGTGGATGTAACAGTAACCAGTTATCTGCCCCGTTCCTTTAACTGAAGTTACCACCTTTACCAGAAGAGAACACACATTCACATTTCCACAACTGCATTTCATTGTCCAGTGCATCATCTTAAGGCACTAGTGAAGATGGTTTGCATTAACCTACCAGACTGAACAAGTCATCTAAGAGCCAAGCAAATGTTTTCTTCTGCTACCCCTACTATAGGAGCGAGGCAAATGGCCTGGAGCTGTGATGCCTTAAACTGCTGTAACTGGATGAACCAACAATTACCTTTCAGAACCCTAATACTCAGGAAGGTAATTCAGGTAGGACTAATTTTCTCTCTTGAACTGCATCCAGCTCTGGGGCCCCCAACATAAGAAGGATATGGATCTGTTGGAAAGGGTCCAGCGCAGGGCCACCAAGATGATTAGAGGGATNATCACATCAAAACTTGGCATATTCCCTCTAAATACAGAACTCTTTTGATGCACCTTCTTTATTTCTCTTGATAACCGAGTACTGATGTTTTAGTAAGTTATAACCACAACCTGTTGACATCTTATGTGAGAAAAAAGGGATGCCTTCAAAGTTTTCTTTTCCTAAATGGCAAGGTGATTGCAGATGGAGTTACAGATTACTCATAGATTTCTTCATTTTTCCAGTGCATCTTGATGGTGATCCGCAAAATTAGACTTGATCATTACTGCTTTGCCTCTATGAGATTTCTGGATCTAGGACAAAAAAGCTGGCCCAAGTATATGAAAATATCAGGTTGAACTAGGGCATCAAAGGTAGGATGAGTACATAGTACCACTATCTTCATCGAGCATAATGGACAAACTCCACTGAATGAGCACAAAAAGATTTTAGGTTGCCATCATAGCTGTAGAAATATGAAAGATGAAAAACACCATTGGGCTTTGCATGCTTTATCAGATATTGAACTCACTTTGAACTATGAGAATAATCAATAGAGTATCAAAGAAGTGAGGAG
>VXBW01007306.1:301807-381580 GCA_013400375.1 Thinocorus orbignyianus | reverse complement strand
CCGAGGCTAAACCGTGACATATGCCTAGAGAGGAATAGAATTTTTTAAAATCAGAAAATTAGAGAAATATTGTCAGTAATGAAACCAAAATGATTTCATTGTAATACTCAGTCTAAACCATCCACGAAACCTATAATTCTCTAGAAACCAATTATTCTGTATTACTGACTTTTTGAAAATAACTCACTGATTATTCCTTCTTATTGATTCTGATGGGGAGCATAAAATAGAATGTCCCAGTTGGTCTTTAGAAATTGCATTCCTATCCATTAAAGTACTGGAATTAGGCAGAACTGCATTACCATATTTTTAGACAAACTATTGGTCTCTGGTAAACAAACTTTAAAGTTAACAGGACACTACTACTAATATGTCCTGACTGAAAACTTTTCACCTGAAAGAATAAGTCTATGCTTCTTGGACCCACAATTACAATGCCATCTGGTAGACAGGATTTCATCACCAACTTCTTAATGAGATAAAGGTTGAGTCAAGCATGGATTGAGGGTACAAAAAGAGTTTAATAATGTTTTATTTGTCAGAGTGAGCATTTGCATATACTTTACGAAAACTGTTCTTACAAGAAATGTTTTACTTCCTAGCCTTTTTAAAAATATTGTGGCATACAGTACTTTCTGAAATATCCAAGGTATTCTTTTTTCTGGTTTGGTTTTTTGTTGTTGTGTTTGCTTTTTTGTGTGTGTGTGTTTTTTTCCTTCTATATTTAGACTTTTGTAGTCATCTGTTGGGACTCAAATTTATGTTAAAGTAATTGTATTACATCACAGATAACTAATTGCATTTTTTAAGATCTAAAGCAAGGACTAGTGGAATAATGAAGAGCCAAGGTTCTTCTTTTCCACTCAATTTAAGGTAGCACAGTCAAACACTTGAAAATTTAAACTCCGAAGTCCACCTATCTCTTGCATTAAAGAAATGGGTAAATTATTATAAGTTTAATTTGCAGATATACATATGAATATTCACAGACACATGAGAATCAGTAGTCTGCTCAAATTCAGATGGCCTGCCAGTGCAGCATTGTTAAAATACAAAAGTTTTTTTACCCCATGTCACACAAGGAAGAGTAGTGTCAGTGTGTCTGATCGCTCTCAGCTTCCTACAGCTGGTGAAGGCTGAGGGTAGTCTTTAGTTTGATTTGAGGTGAAACAAAGAGATTTAAACAAAAGGACCTTGTGCAGGCATATCATGTACACCGTCTAATGTAGCTGTGGGCGTTCTCATTATCCACATAATGGAAAGGCTCTGGTTATATGTAATGTTTCTGTCCATGTTTGAATTAATTGTGTAAGTTCCATTACAGCCAATGGAGATAAAGCCAATACGGTCAATGGCATCTGGAGAGCAGTTCATCTTGTCCTAAATTTGGTCAGATGAATTGTTCTTTAAACTTCATTAACTGTATTGATTAGCTCTCCAAGACTGTAATGGAGTCCAGACAGTAAGTCTGTTGTAGAAAGGCCAGATGGTAGACATCTAGAGTAAAACTTTCATGCCCTCTGCTAATCTTTACGACTCTGAAATCTGGTTGAAATACTGGTGATTCTGGTGTCTCAAAGGCAATTCAGTCCAAGAAGAATACTCAGGTTATGAAAGAACTTCACAGAGGAGTGGTATTTTACCATCACAGCTCTGGCTGCCTAAATATCAAACAATGTTGGAAGAACTGATTTCTGCTAGCTCTTTTGGAATGGTGGAGAGACTCACAGGATTCTTTTCCACCCATAATCTCATATGGTTGTTCAGGCCAGTATGTTCACCCTCAAACATGAAGGAACTGTGGTGACTGCCTGAATGTTTTCTCCATGTCTTGTTCAGACACTGCAACAAACTCAGTAGGTCACTCACACAAAGCTAAAAACAAATACTTCATTGTCCTTCTCTGCTGACCGGCCTTTTCAGATTGTGTTGTCTTCATAAATTCTGAGTTTACAGGGCCCAAAGAAATTACTGTAACCACCAGCCCTCCTGACAGGCTTGGCCATGAGATTTCCCTGAACAATAACTGCTTGAACCTGGACCACATCTTGATTTAAAAAACAACCATTGGTGAAAAATCTATTACTGTCATAAATAAATAGCTCTAGCTAAAACTTTCCCCCTTGTTTCCCACATGAAATTTTCTAGCCTGTACAGTGATTCGAGCAGTGTGCTAGAACAGAAAGTTCTCTATTATCGTGTTCTTCTTCCTTTGGCGTATAGTTATAGACATGTAAGGGCTTTCCTGCTCACTAGATAGGTTCAGTAGCTCCAAGAATATAGTGTCTTTTTCCAAGCTGTCTTATTGGAGCTGTTTCACACCAGATACCTGATTAAATATTTACCACAGTAGGGGCTTGGGTCTCTTGTTTCTTGCTTCTCAAGGGAATACAATGAACACTGGGTCAGCCTTTAAGTAGCTGGCCCAATGGATTATTTATACAGAACGTCACAGTGCTGAAGAAAAAGTATGAAAGATCCTCCTCCTACAGCCGGGATACTCAGTTGGGAGGCAAAAAATGTCCTTGTCTGAGTCAGGCAAAGGACCTTAAGCTAAGGACACTTGTATGCATGTAACTGCACAACTGCAGAGCTACGACTGCTCTGGGTGAGGTCCCTTTTCTTTTCTGACAAAAAAATCCAGAGTGTACCTAAAGACTCTTTCCAATGCAAATTCAATTCCTGCTGTGTCCATTTAAAAAGTTTTTATGGAGGAGAATTAGCATTTTCTCCCAGAAGAAGGGATGCTGAAAAATTTTCGATCTGTTTCTTTCAAGCTATCTCTGTTGATTACAATCCCCACAACAGGAAAGCAGTTTTTCAGAGTCAGTAGTTTAGTTGAAAGTTGAGTGAGTAGATAATAGGCTGGAGGGTCACATTCAGGTGGGATTTTTGATAGGTCTTTGGTTTTATTGGTGAATAACCTGAGACAAACTTGTACAAATTTTAATTCTAATGCTTCTTATTTTATTTTTCAGTTGCAATTCACATATATTAAAGACATGCAAGTTGGAATATGCTTTTGTTTTGAAGGAAATAGGTGATGCAGAAAAAATACTTTCACTCATCTTTCTACTTGATTTATGAACTAAGCCCTATAGTAAATGAAGTCTAATTGACAGAACATTTACACATAATAGGCTTTTCAACAAGATCCCTAGAGAATGTGGATATTCATATTTCTTTCTTTTCATTGTGTTCCCTGGTACATTTCTAGCGTGTTTCAGAAGCAATAACTTATATCAGAGACTGTGGTCCATATAGTCTTGTACCAGTCCTTAAAGTTAAAGAGGTGTAATGCAATAAAACTCTAACAGGCTGGTTCTTTTCGTGTAACCTATAGAAATTAGAAATAAAAATTTGCAGTTGAAGCCTATTTTTGGTATCAGAGTGAAATAAATGGACATTTTGGCTAAGACAAAGCTCTGAATATTCATGTATTATAGAATATACCTCAGACATTAATATATAATGTTCACATATATGACATACTCACATGTAATGTAATACAATTTTTGTGTATTATGGAATATAGAACGCTCAGAATGAAATCCAGATGACTGAAATCAGATGAAATGTAGTAAACACCATGCAGAACACCAAGAACCAGACTGGTCCTAAGAGTAAGAAGCATTACATTTTTATCTATCATCTCTCCTCTTCCTATGGTATCTATGAGGCACCTGACCTACAGATGTGAGGATCTGAGGAGAAGCATGGTGCTGCACTTCAAGGATGCTTGGAGAAAGTGGGAAGTTACTTAGTTCCCTCACACTTCCACACATCTCAGGTGGGGCTGGCTGGAAGAGAGGGGAAGTACTCTGGAGTACCTGGAAGAGTACTGAGAACTAACAGGATATTTCCTGGAAGCACTGTACGCATGGGACAACACCTTTTGTACCTTCAGCTTCAGGTAATAGTCAGGGCCAGCCCCACCTGCAAATATTTTTTGAAAAAGTGACTAAAAAACAAAGAAAGAAAGAACTCAAATTCCACTCACAACCAAGAAACACTTCACCATCTGGGTTTACCAAGACAAACTCAAATTTAATCCAGTTTGAATAATCTTCTCTATTACGGGTAAATATTGTTGACTGAAAGATAGGAACTTGTTGCAGCTATATTTCAGAATACTGTATATTTGTTCTTTTACACTTTATTTTGATTGGAAAATTTGTCAGACAACTAGTCTGAAAATGGAGCAAATTGCTCTGGGATGTATCACAATACCCTAGTGGGTTGCTTCCAACATGTAGGATAAAATATTAATATTTTCTCTCTTTCATTAAAGATTTTAGTTGTTTTTGGACATATCTCAGTACATCTATTAGATTTGGGAAAACAAGCCATGAAGATAAAATGCGCTCTAATTGGATGCGAATATGAAGTGAATACTTAATACACTGTATATAGTCTTTTTGAAGATTATGGTCATGCCCAATTCATAAAGAGTATACACTTACATGATTAATTGGATGTGAGGTCAGAAGATTGTTTTTATTTGTAAAAAAATCCGATCTCTAAATACAAAGGGCCAACAAAAAACCCACAAAGCACAAACTCCACTTTATTTCAAAATGCATGGTAGTTCCTTCTCAAGGGGAAAGTATCAAGAGAAGATCCCTCAAGGCCAGTAGTGCAGGGGAGATATTCCACAGGGAGCCTAGACAAGAGAAGGAAATTTTAGAAAGGAGCAGGATAAAGAACAGCTGGTCATGGCACTACTCAGCCTGAAGAGACTGGGCATAAGTGTTCATTTAGTCTTTTGGCCAGTTGTTTACATCTCTAAATAGTCAAGGTACACAATACAAGTATGGCAAGCATGTTCTTTTGAGCAAGGCTCAGAGAATTCATGGTAAAATAAGCAAATGTAAGTGCCACTAGCCATGGAAGCCAGTGAAACTAGAACATTCAAGAGCTGTGGACATTTTGTAATTAGCTCTGGTAACTGAAAAAGTGGATTATAACATGCACATGGGAAGGCAACTGCAGAGTGAATTTCCACTTATAATTACTGTCCACATAACTTATTTAGCAGCAAAATATGTTCCCAGTGGTTTCACAGGTCATATAAAACGAATTAATGAAGCAGATGTAGCAAAGGAAATCATAAAATCATTTAAGCCGACACACGGGCTACAAGAAGACTCTCCTTCATTTGATACACAACTATTGTTTTGTGACTAACGCAAGACTGAGACAGAGTAATAAATACGTACATTATTGTAGTAGTAGAAGAACTTTCTCACTTCTGTCGCCAGCCTTTTTCCCTTTATTGCTTTGGTTTTCTTCTGCTCCAAATGTACTTTGTCTCTGATATCAGTTGGGCCCCGGTTGCCTGTTATAATATGCCCTGCTCCTGGACGCCGTGCTGATAGGTGCCCTAGAATTTCAAGAGTGAAACGGCAGATTTATTTCTCTGCCACATTCAGAGGCTGTACTTGTTGCTAGGCTGGGGGCAAAGGAGAATCTCTAGAATAAATTTCATAGCGGAGTATGACATTATGAACAGATCTATGCACGTTTGAGTCGCTTGCAGCTGTTTTACACTTTTGGCTAGCAAGCAGGTGTAAACCGTGGAAGGTGATAAATGCTTTCCTTTCATCGACTCTAAGTTGTCTGCCCTTGGAGGCCACCAGGAAGCTGGGTCTGAAGACAGTTGAACAGAGCATTATACAATCTCAGGAAATGAAGAGCTGCATTTCCAGTCGCCATCTGGTGGTTTCCTGCACAACGGCAAGTAATTTGGCAAAATCTCTGAATGGTAGTTATTATTTTTAAGGGTTGCACCAAGTGCAAAAGGCGTTGATGCAAGCATTTTACTGACTTACCGAGGTGGTATGTGTGTTACTAGACCTGTAAGAATAGTGTCTACTAACTGATCCTTCTCAAAGTATGTATAAAAAAGACCTGACTCTTACCGGCTGAAAATTTCTCTTTGCTCAGTTAAGTACTTGGTAGCAATTGTGAAATCACAGCATGTTTACTACTGTCTGAGGGAACATGCTTTTATGACAATACCTACTTTTGTGATAACCCTGGAGTATTTTTCCACTTTGCTTACTATTTTTTTTGCTTCATTTTATGGAAACCTTGTTTTATTTAAAGTGACTGATTTTTTCCAGGTGCTGACATGTTTGCTTAAGATCACTACCCTTATATTTGCATTTAATTGCATGAATAAATGTGCACACTGTTTTATAACCCTTCAACTTTCATCAGAAAGTGTCTTGGAAGCAAAAGGGACACTTTCTGTTGGAGATTCCCTTCTCTGTTGGTGTTTAATAGGACACTTACTTTCCTACTCTTTAAGAATGTGATGAAGGCAAATGACTACTGAAAATCCACGTTTAGCAATTAACAAACCAAAGCATAATCACCAAAGCTGAAATTTTTACTGGATACTCAGTCCCTCAGGAAAGATTAAGGTCTTGGTATTGAAGAGGCTGCGTGGTCACTGGTCAGTAACTACAGGAAGAGGTTAGTGAACCAAAGCCAGACTATTGATTTACAGTAAACGTAGGTAGAATAAGCTTTGTCTAGTAGAGAGGTTGTGGGAAAACTATGGGGGGAAGCGAGGAGGCCAGATATTTGGAATAACCATAAGAAAGACATGGTAGGTCTGTGTGGGATATCACCCCCCAAACTGGGAGTGTTTAGGGAAGGGCTTGATTCAATGCAAAAGCTAAGCAGTAGGGAAATAATAATAACATGATGCTAAATAACATTTAACCACTCCTAGGTAGGAAGTAATAGTAAATATATAGAAAGCAAAGGCATCCAACAGCAGCCTGTCAAAAAATGTGGGGGAGAGGGAAGTTTTACGGTGTTTTGGGAGAAAATTTGAGTATTTATAAATAAACAAACCTGACTCTGCTTACTCTCCAACTATTTTTGCATATTGTTACTACATGATTTTATCAATGTACGAAGCAGAGCAGACAGGTATAAGCTACACAGACAGAGTAGAACTATGTATGTATTTCTTGGCTTCTGTTATAACAAATAGCAAGAAGTTTTTAAAAGAGAAACATTTAAAATATATCATAGAAAATTAGTCTTTTCCTAAGTAGGCATTTTAAACAGCGTCAATATACATCAGGTTTGGTATGGTTTCAGTGAAATGAAGGCATAGTATTTAATGATTTTTATACTGACTCCTTTTGCATCCTAGCATAATTTTCCCTTGAAATCACTTTCAGCCATAATTGATTGAGAGTCCTAATAATCTTTTGCTCTTTCACACTGATTCTAACAAGGTTCTGACCTGAATCCTCATGTGTTTCACATCATTTCCTTCTGGAGATTACCAGGCCAAGCCGAAGAGTAAATGAGTTGTAAGGTCAAGAGATTCTCACTGTGAGACAACTGCTAAATTCCTGGTAGCTATGATTGCATCTTTCTATTACACCTTAATCACTATTTGTCAAATTCCAATCAGAGATTCATAAATTAATGTGTCTTCTTTTAATTAAGGTAATAGGTTGTTTCACTACTGGAATATTAAAAATACATAGACCCTGAAAACAGTAAATACATCTTAAATGGATGGTAAAACGACAGAGCTTTAATTGAGGGTGACTTCTACAGATATAATCTCTGATTTATGAGTGGAAAAAAATTATCACCTAACAGTTATAGGAGAGGGAGAGTAGATTTGAAATCAATATTTATTTATTTTTAAATCTCTGGATAGTTTTAAGCCTTTACATACAGAGAAATTAAAATAATCACAGAGGAGAATTTAAAATGACTTTACAAAATTCACTATAAAATACATTTATTGCATTGCTTACAGATGAATGTAGGTTATGTGAATCGTTATGTTCTCTCCAGAATTATCTCTTATGGTGGTGAATAGTCTAGGAACCAAGTAATCAGATTCATGACTCCTTACTGTACACATTCTTTCTGGCATTTCTACTAACCAGAATCAATGATTTCACTTCTTTTGAAGCACAATCGATCCTAAAAAGAATAGTTCAGTTTTGTCTCACCTAGTTTCTTTGGGTTGACTTGAAACAGTCTTTTATGGAAGCAAACTCCCAGACCAGTACATTTTAACCTTCAGAACTTCAGTGAGGTTGTGATAAGACACACCAAGCTCCACAGCAGTGGGAAGGAGACAGACAAGTCTAATACTTTCAGGCCACTCTAAATAATTAGGTATTAATTTGCTGTTCATATCTGGCAGTGAAAACAGTGCAAGGTTCTGATTCTTGCCACCGTATCATTAGGAGGAGAGTATAATCACTCTTTCATCAAAGCACTGCAGGAAATGTACCCCAAAATTTCTTTTATTTGCCCGTCAATGCTATGCATTATATTAAGATCCCAGCATTTGTTGAAGCCTAAATTGATTCAGTTTTGCAGCCCTAATGATCAGGCAGGAAGATGTTTGTTGTTTCCATCTTAGACACAGAAGATAAAATACAGCCTCTACCCAAATTCACGTGACAGTGTGCAGGAATAAAAGGAATACAAGGATTACTTTGTCTCATAATACTTAATTTTCCTAGCAGGATCAACACTCCATTGTCTAGAGATTAATGTAAAGCAACCACCTTCGTGAAAACTACGTGTTCTATAATAAATGGAGTTGGTTTAAAGCACTGGGCAATAAAAAGATCTTACTTAGTTTATGATTTCACTTAGACAAATGGCTATAAATATTTATTTCTAAGGAAAAATTCTGTTGACTTTAGCTCAAGACAAACAAGGGATGTCTTTAACGCTGCCAGACTTCTTGAAAATCCAATGAGCTGGTGAAATAGTTCCACTGACAGTATACACTACAATATCAATTTTCATTCAAGCTTGCCATAATCCATGTTTGCTTTAAAGATTAGAGACATAGTTGATGTGGGAATCAAAACCCAAGTATAGGTCAAATGATGATTTAAGTTACTAAACCTTTGTATCTCTCTGTCTATCAAATCCTTCAGTAATATGTGAACTCAAACATCTATAGATTATAGTACAGCAGTTGAAAATTAATCCTTAAAAAAGGTGGGCCTAAGCTTGACTTTGATACAAATTTAGAAGCAGAGTTTGTGTGTAGATATGAATATGATTTCAGTGATTAGAATTCACAGGAGATCCCACTCAAGACTGATCTGGAAAGCGAGCATGTAGAGTGTAGCTGGAGGAAGACAGTTATTGAAATAAAATCCATTTTACAAAATGACTAAAATTTGCTGGTGACACAAATGATTGAGGAGGGAGATATAGACCAGAGAAATATGGTGCCTTAGCTACAAGTAATTCATAAGCAGATGACCGATACAAAAGACCTCCATTCCAGAAATAAAAATATGTGGGCCCAGGAATAGCTTTAATATTTGCAGGTAAGGACCAGCAAACAGGTATGTCCTATTATTATATGAAATAGAAGCTCCATTCTCACTCTTACCAAGGATTCAAACCAAACTCAAAATACTTTCTTGAGAGTTCAAGAAAGGCCAGTTGAACTCATTAAACGATGAAACCCAAAGTATTTCTCCAAGCTGCATGTTGATGCTAGATACATATTTTTCCTATCTTCTTTGTGTGCCATCTCTATCATAAAAATTTGCTAGCCAAATTGCAATTTTCACGTCCATTTTCATAGAAGATGTCATGTCTAGCATGGTACACAGTGAAACCTTGGTGAGAAGGATTTAGCGTGGCAGTGGTTGGGGAAGGTTGGTGTCTCTCTTTTTGCTACTCTGGGATATGTTTATGTTGCATATGTAACTTGGATCAGAACTCTCAGCATTTCCCTGTAGAAACAGCCTTGCAAGCATGGGTCTCCTTGAAACAAGGAACACAGAGGAAACAGGTATTTACAGAGTGATTTACAAACAACTGATAAATGATATTAGTGCTCTGCTACAAAGTCACTTGGTGTTTGCTGTCTCAGGGGGGTTCAGCTAACACACTGATGAGAGATCCTGCTGTCAGCAGAGGAGGGATGGTCATTCAGAGGAAGATGGAAAAAAGAAGTTGAGAGGAGGATTTTGGGGTTACACAATATTATATTGCGTTCTTAGGGAATACTGATGATTCTGTGTTCAGCTCTTTTTAGTAATCAGTAAAGCGTTAAACCTCATTGCCTTGTGCATACTAAAAAGACTAACTTTCTGCTACGTGACAAAATGAAAGACTTTAAAACTCTACAGAAGCTATGCTTGCCTTTTACCGCTTGATCAGTCCAGGTGATGACTTGTGATGAGGAGGCTGAGCAGTGGTGAGATACTGGAGAAATCCTGTTTCTCAGGGGACAGTTCAAGTGGTAACACTGCAATCCCAGGAAATAAGGAGAATTACCCTGAACATACTGAAATTAGGCTGACTTCTGCATGGCAGGACTGGAATGGATTGATCTAATACTATTTACCCTGTTTGTAGGTCTGAGGTAGACCATGCCATCCTGGGTTGAATTCAGAGGCCTGGGGCAAGCTCATGAGCTGTTTTAGTGTTTTAACAATGCAAACAGAAAGTTTAGTGAAGACTGAACACTTTTCTTCAGTTTCCCCAGCTGTGAATACTACAGCCAGCATGGAATCTGTAGTGTGCATCCAAAAATAGTATTTTGACAAAGTCAGCATTTAGACAACTGAACGTAGCCTGAGCCAGCCGTCTTCCAGATACAGTTAGGAAGGAGATGCTACGGTGGTGGTAGGTTAAGATATGATCACTTTTCCTTGTATAAGGTGCACAATAGAAGCATCCTTAAATTCTTGAGTTACTTTTCCTTTTTCCAGATGATGGAGTGCTGCACTATGTCATGATATCAATGCATAGACAGACTGAAATAGCATTGGCTTGCTTTTGCTGCCGTATTTCATACTGCTGTCTAAATTGCTTTCCACTATCACTCCTGTCTTGACTGTCTAGGTTTCTTTCTGCCTGTAAAATTTATGTTTTATGTTATTTTGTCCCCATCTAATTGTATTAGCCTGAATTATTCTTCTTTCCCTCTGTGCTGCCCCGACCCCCGCTGTGTCTTGTCCACATTTATAAATCTTTTACACATTTTTCCCCTCTACCCTCTTGTCCTTTCCCGTACTTCTTCCTGTCTTAAGGTCATGTCTTTGGTGGAGATAGGTAGCAAATTCTTCTACAAAATTATCAGGTTTAAAATTTTAAAAAATTAGTTAATTAGTTTTTTAGAATTAATGAGGTCATGGGGCTTACTGAGAAGTGATCATGGGAAAAAGACTGGACATGAACAGTCTAGAGTTTCTACAGTACTTCTTAAAATGTAAATTATACAAAAGCAGATGTGTGGCAAAGAGCAATGCCTGAGAAATGGAAGAAACTATTTAATAGGATATACCGAGAAGAAGACCCAAAGAACATAGAGGACACCCAGAATTTATTTTACTTTACTTAAATACAACGATTTTCTCAAATTTGTATCTCAGATAGAAGACAATAAACTGACAGAGGGTAAATAATGAGTAAAGAATATTGATAGTTGATATATTGGTATATTGATAGTTGTAGATACTCATCACACTACACAGTGAGCGATGAAAGCCCCCAAATCTGTGATGCAAACAATATTTTGACTACTAGTTGGTTAAAATTCAACCATTTTTTGAAAATACTAAAAGGATTGAAAATGAATTTGCAAATCCAACAGTAATGATTCCAGTTGATTTCTTAATAGGGAGCTGGACTTTGGACAGTGAAAACTACAAATAAATTACTGATCACAGTATCTACTTTTGGAAAAGGGAATGTCATTGTGAGGTAGTTCAGGAAACACTGGCTCATTGCAGTCTGAGAATCTATTTATGCATGCATCCCTTACATAACAAAGTAAGATAAAATATACAATGGTTTTGTCTAAGGTACTTTCTACCAAATCAACATAATGCCTGTTAATATAACTGATTTCTTTAAACAGTGGTAAATTAATGAACTTCATACAACTATGGTTAAGAAAAAGCATTTGATTTAATGGCCACAAGTAATCATTGAAGTAGAGATAATGGGATGCAAGGATTTTATTGTACGATGAATAAAAAAAATGGCTAAAAGAGAGATGATAATTCATTGATACTAAAAAGAAAGAAAGAGGGTTAGTAATTTGCTATTTTCTTTAGGTGCTGCTGTTGTGGTTTTTTTCACCTCTGTTTAATATTTTCAGTGATGAGTTTGGTAATGTAGAAAAAGCAAGATGATACCAATCCAAGCCTTACTACCAGTTTGTGGAAAGACAAGATTATCATATGGTGTAACTTCAAGTGATGGAGGGGTAGAATTAAATAGATCAGGTCAAATACAAGATCATGTATGATGGAATGCACAGCATAACTTTTGGTTTAAGCACAAGTAGTTCAGTATAATGTGATGGAAGAACAAACCTAAACAAGTAAGATGATGATTTAACATCAGCCATAGAAAAAAGGTGGGAGTTTTGCAGTGTATAATGTGAGATATTTTCAGGAGAAATATTATTCCAGGCACTGTATAGTTGCTTTACAAGGCTACTAGTAGGAGCACAGTGAAAATACAGTAATATTGTGCTAAGTAATCTGTGTTTAAAACAAACTAAAATATTCTCTAAGGCTGGAGCAGGAGCAAAGGAGGACTACTTGTATAACTAGGGGAAATGGAGGATTTATTGCATATAAAGAGATTAAAGGGGATCGGTTTGTTCAGCTTAGAGAAATAAAAGTTGAGAAGGGTTTGATTATTTTTCATAAATACATTCAGGAAATAAATGCAAAGGCATTATACTGAGGGATAGTACATACAGAAAATTAAATAGATACAAATGTACAAATCTAAACCAGAAATTTGAAATAGTTTTCCAATCAACAAAGGAAGATTTGGAAAAGCTTACATAGCACTGGAGGAATCTAAATTGCTTCCAAACTTGATGAAGCTGGTGAGTTCATGGAAGGTACTTGTAATACTTTTGGTGCACCTTTATTTCATTAGTCTTGCTTCACTGGAAATGTTTTTATTCCACCCAATATATACGTTGTTTTAACAACAACAACAAAAAAGTAAAAGGTAGCATGGTAAGTAAACTACACAGGACAAAGTTGAGATGACCATGCAATGAACAAGATACTTAGATAATATGTATATATACAAATGGAGATAGGTTAGAAATGCTGAGATTGTGGGTACCATTGAGGAATTATTTTGAGTCCTGCATTTTGACATATAACTATCAGTAAAAATATAAGAAATATGGAACTGGAGCTTTTGTGTATCCAGGTACTGAATAGTAGCATCTAAATTATCTAAATCCTACTACTGAAAATCAGACATTAGATGGTTTGTATTTTGATTGGTAAGATTTGCACTTTTTAACATGATAGATACACTTTGATAATATGCAAATAAAAGACTGCATAAATGGAAAGTCAATATTATTAGATGTTCAGCCATGGTTGATGTTTTCTGGAGGAAAACCAAAGAGGGAAGGGAGCAGACTGACTCCAACAACAAAGAAGAAACAACAGAAGTCTGTTAAGCTACTGATTGAGCAATGAATTCTGACCAGAGGATTTCATGATTCATTGAAATCAGAGGTTCACCTTTGCTGAACTCATTCCAGGTCTGCAACCTTAATTTTGTATCATGGGGTATTCCTGTGCATGTACTTGGAATGTGAAAACAATGTAAGTTTAATATTTCTGTTTAAGCATACCAGTTTGACTACGCTTGCATAATCACGGGGAGTCCTTATTTGGAATTCAGTGCATAAGGGAAAGGGTTGTCACAGTGTTTGAACCTGACACTTTGGCACAATGCAATTTCGAAGAAGAGACTTCTGTCAGACGTGCTGATCAGTCACTTCCCTTATTAGAACTGACAGTGCTAAATAAAAGGCTTTTACACCAATCTTAATCATGAGAAAAACCCTTGCAACAATATGCAAGGCTACAGCCTGTCAATAAAGAAAACAGCCTCTGAGTGGAAAGTGGTAGAGTGATACCCACAATATTGTCTGTCACACTTGCATTAAGAAACAGTACAGTGTTTGCTAATAGAAGAAGCCTTGCCTTATTTTTACTGTTCTGTTTTGTTTTGTTTCTTTTTTTTTTTCCCCTAATGGTTCCACAGTGACCCTGAGATCTGGAGTAAAAAAATATGTATATATATATATGGAACTACAGAGGGGTTCATGTAGTCTTCTTTGCTGGGTCTTTTTGTTTCCTTCCTCTGCCCTTCAGAATACAGTATTTTCTTTCATCTGGTAAAGACAGTATAATTTTGCCATTACTTAGCAGAAAATATGTTTCTATGTCCTTTGAAAGTGTAAAGCTATTTGGAGAGCATAAATATATCTTTGAACATATGGTAATACGGGTTTTGGAAATCTGAAAGTATTAACTGTGGCTGGCTTTACAGCAGACTGTGTTGCCTTGAAATGGTGTGAAGCTTGGCGGTTTTGCTTTGCAGGGGTCTGTGCAAACGTTATATTTGGCTTTGATACACTTAGAATAACATCTGCTAATTTAAATTTGAGTTTTCTATTGTCTCGGTAAAATTCTGACAGAAGTCCTGGATTTCTCTCAGTTTTACTTGCCATCAATGAAAAACTACAAATTTGATGTGTTACAAATGCATCGTGTGTGTTCTCAGGCTCAGAGATTCATGAATTCCAAAGTATATTCTTTTTAAAAAGAAGAGTTTTACACTTCATAAAATGACTAAAAGGTGAAAGACATTTTAGTCTAGCCTGCAAATGGTATGTAGATTTTTGTTGTGAGAAGGAAAGGCCAAGTTGGTAGAAAACAGGGACATGAAATGATTTTAAGCTAAGATTAGAGTTACCATGGATTTTCAAGAGTTTAGGTAAGGTTAGGGACAAAAGGCCTTAGAAGGATAAAGTAAATACCCACGTATGAACTATTAGAAAGTAAATTAGACAAGACAAGCTAGTTATATGCTTTGGACATTCCTAATTAGGGAATTCTAGGTAACTTACCCAGCCTTACAGCATCATTGTCCTCATTAGTGTTCTGTCACCATCAGCAGCATCTCCACCCTACCTAACACCAAAGCCTGAGGGATTTGCCATCACACCATTGGGCATCCCATTTCCTTGATTCTCAGATTGCTTTGAGACACTGTGAATCTCAGCTGCTATTCCCCAAGGAGCCTATTTAAAAAGCAGAGCACAGGAGGGGTACTCTGTTGTTGGCAGCTCTTGTGGCTTACACAGATGGTCTACTGCACTCAGAGCCTACTGTGTCTTTTAAAAGTTGGTTTCATTCCTACATGCAGAAGATTAAAGTAAGAAAGTGTCAATCACAGCTGTGCAGATTGCCAAGTCTGACTGGCTTTTGAATTCCTGGGTAGCAACCACTCAGGTATCCAAAACCAAAGGGAAACTAATTGGCAGAGGATGTATCTACACCATGACCATGCAGACCTTGGAAAAATGAATTCTGATGAGTGAAGAGCAGAGACACCCTTGCTTGGGAAAAAGCATGTCTGCTAGCCTGGGCTCACAAGCAGCAATCCTGTGCTCAAGTTAATAATTGTCTCAGATTTTTTCACTGAGATGTGTTGGTGTGAAAACACATCTTGGCTGTGTAAACTTACTGGTTCTTCTGAATTTGGCCTTTGGGGTGCATCTCCCCGTGCACTGTGTTGCCTTCTGCAGTGTTGACCTGTTGCAAAGTTCCTTTATGCACTTCAGCCGTTCAGTGTTCCCAGTGTTCCGAGAGTTACCCATGTTTATTTTAATTTTTACAGAAAAACAAATGCAAATATAGGTAAATGGCAGAGTCACTGGGTTACACTTTTTAAACTCGTCAGTTCTAAGGAATTATTTCCATTTTAACCTGCCATAAATTAAGGCTATATCACCAGGATTTGAAATACAACCCTCAACTTGGATTAGGAATAGCTACACAACAAGTAGTATTGTTGTTTCTAGGGGATTGTTTTTCAACTTGTCTTAAACAGTAGAGGACTTTCAACTGTCCTCTATTGGAACAATTATACATTGGGAAAAGGTTCATGCATTCAATAAAATCAACACCTCTCCATCAATTTCATTGCCCTTTATTTCCAGAAAATAATTAAAACGTTTTGTTTTGATGTGGCCGGAATGATTATATTGGTTTATTACATGAGAGTTCTACAGTGAATTCACTTCCAACATCAACTACAGTATAGCAGAAAATGAAAAGGTTGAACCCAAAGACAATTTTGGAGACTTACTAAGGCAGAATTTATTTGAGGTAAACATATTTTGGAGTATTTGTGGGAGGAGAAATTCACCTTTTTATTTATTTTTTTTTTAATCCCAATTTGGGGAGACCAAATTGTTCATGAGAAATTCTGTTTGACCTGCTCTGCTACTGAAGTAGTAAATGAATGCTCTGAGGGAACGGTGACCGTGGAGCCAATTCTTTCCCTCCTGTCTTTGTAATTTGGATTTAGCCATGTGTAACCCCACACATTATGGGCAACATGTGATGTCAGCAAAAGCAGCTGCCTGATTAAGTGCTACCCACTGCAGAAACTGGGCCCTGGGCTATGATTTGTGGGGTAATAGTCGTGACAGTTAGATAACTACAGTGTTTACTGTAACTTGGAGGTCATACATAACATTTTTAAAGGCAAAGAGAGGAGGAATGTGTGCCTCATTAATATCTACTTGGTAAATTCTCTGAATATATACCTGTATACATATTTGATATATCTCATCCTGTTATCTTCAAAATGCTCCTAGTTTGGGTGAAGCTCCAACTTCACTCTGACTTAATAGGATAAAGCTATATTTCAAAACTACAGTGTCATCAGAGAGTTGTTTATTTCACTTGAACTGATATAAAACCTCTCCAGTGTCATCTGAGATATAAAAAATAGCCAGAGTGCCACGTTTAAAAAAAAAAAAAAGAACACAGAAACATATTTTCACTTGGAAACTGGCATTTTGGATGTCGCTGCTTTAAATGTGTGACGAACTTCTGGTTTTGCTCGGTAGCAGTGTTGGTTTTGTGAGAATTAAGGTGCAAGATGATGACACTCCAAGTCTGCATATGGGAATGTAGTAATTTTTGTCTTACAGTTTCAGCCTTACTCCCTGGAGCAGGCAATTAGACCCACTGAGTCAGGCTGTACTGTCGCCTCTCTGCCTTCCCAGGTGAACCTCCTGGGTTCTTAGTTGTTTCTTGAGGTCTACAACAAAATCCTTGTGGATTTCAGAAGGGAATTTTGTTTGCCTATGGTTTGCACTAGCCACCAAATAAATGATGAAGTAAAAGGTGCTTCCTCTTACACAGTTTGAGTATTGTCCGTATTGTAACTACTGGCCTTCAGCCTCCCAATATTTTCCCACTGAATTCTGGAGTTTTTACAATTGCTATTTTTAGAAACGTACTTTCTAAAAGAACCATAAGAACTTATCTGCCGTTTGTGTATTCATTCAGCCTCTGTCTCTGACAGCCTACTTGCCTTGAGAAAAGATGTGTAATGGTTTTATATGGGATATGAAATTTCTCTCATAAATGTGATATGATCTAATAATTAATGAATGCCAGAAGACAAGCTAGAAAGCTTAAAGTCTAACAACTTTTGTCTAAGTTATTCTATCATCTCACTTTCCATCATCTCAGACTTTCAAATAGGTCTAGGGTTTATAACTAGGTAGATATTAAAAGTCCAAATCTCTTTGTATTGAAGCCCTATTTCTCCCTTTACATGTCTCTGCCCATATAACGTAGCATCAAAATGAGGTGAATGTAATGTAATTTATTTCCACTTTAATGTTCCTTAGCAGTGTAAGAATGGCATACAGTGGTATGGATATTACTCCGGAATCTTACTATAAATAAATTAAAGGTAGGCTAATAATAGTAGTAGTAGCAACATTTATGTATTCATTTACATATGTCTTTATATATTGTTTTTTGCTGGTGTGTCTGGGGGAAATGAATTGTAGGTACTATCAAGCATGCAACACCTTTTCTGCACAATAGAAATTGAAAGGGTCATTTTGGGTTGAAGAAAGTATTTACTTTGAAATAAATAGGAGGATTTGTTTTGATTAGGAGATTCAAATTTATATTTTTAAGTATGCTGATTAAAATGATTTATGTAAAAATGTTAAAATTGAGATTTAAAAATATAGTGCATGGATGAAAATCAATCAGCAGAATGTTCTAGAAAAAGTAGTGCGAGCATATTGTCCAAATTACTTTGCACTTTTCTGTGATTTCGTGGAAATAACTGAATGATAAACTTTTCAGAAATGTATTAAGAAATTAAATAGGATTTCCAAGTGTTTGAATTTGTAAAAGGGAGACATATGCCTGAGAAGATTTTAAAGGGCGTAATGGGACTACCACACCTTATCGGCAACTGTATAGAGGGTTATGAGTATTGATATAACACAAGCTTTTGTACTTTTATACTTACCAGGTAGATACCTTTTTCTGTCTTACAAGAATTAATCTTTCTGACTCACATGCATCTACTACTTCTCTGCTACTACATATTTTACTTCTGTTCTCTTTCTTGGAACATTTTTGTATTTTGGGTTTGGTTTTCCCTTTTTACTTCCTGGCCTTTTTTATCTCCTCTTTCCAATGTCGAAATTAAAACGTGGTGCTACTTCTGCTGAGCAGGCAACGTAGAGTAAAACAGTTCACTTAGGTAAAGGTTAGGAAAATTGCCAATAATAATGTCCTTAGTCAAAAAAATAAACCAGTAATATTCAAGAAGATTTGCAATTGGCCAAGTAACTTGGACTTTTTAAGACTGTACATAATGCAGCAGTGAAATTCTAACACATTTAATGGATAAGAATAAGGCAATGGAAGATATAAAATCATTGAAAGAATACATAAAGAGGCTCAAGAAATCCAGCAAACAAGAGTAAGAAATTATCAATGAAGTAGGGGAAAAAAAAAGAAATAATTTTTGCAACCTAATTTCAGTAAGATGAGTCATTAATAAAATCCTATTTACTAAATTTAATTATTTTTTCTCCTGAAAAGATTGGAGTACTTCCAAATGTATGCTTAAATTGTTATTCTTATTGGGAAATACAGTCCAACTCTTCCCTTTTGTGTATATTCAAAGCCAAATAGAAGATTTCTGTATGATTTTAAGACAAAATAGTCACTGCAATGTTCTAATGAAAATAATGAAATGCCTAGGTGTTACAGGTTTAGCAACACTGGATTATCAAATATATGGACATATTTAGAAAATCGGTTTAACAGAAAAATTTCTTTCTTAGTGTTCTTCTAGCACTCAAAGAGAAACATTCAGGACTCATTTTGTCATCTTCCTTTTGAATCATAAATCAGTGCTGGAAATGGAAATAATGCTATAGTTCTTGCAATTTAAGCCACTGTTCAGATAAACTAAGAATAATTTGATTTGTTTTTAAAAGACTGCCTAAAGTTTGGTGTGGACATATTTATTCCACATAAAGTGAACATAAAACCAGCATCAAAAAAATGTCAAGTGATGCATATAAACTGTATTTAGAATAATCCTAATGTAATTCTCAGTTGCTGAGTTGATTTGATCTCCTTATCATGGGGAGAAATTGGACTCTGAGATATTATCAACAGCTTCTAACTCCAATCTGATTATTGCTATAATCCTGACAGTGATTGATTCTGAGTAATTATCTCAGAAGCAGAATTAGATTAAAAAACAATATTCCAGATTACAGAAGACTCCAGTCCATTCTTGTAATTAGTTCCATCTTAGAATGTATGATGCTATCACATTTGAATAATTTAGAGCGAATTATTCGCAAGCAGCCTGTTTGACTACACTTTAATAGGCAACCAGATAAACAAGAAACCAGAGTATTTTAGGAAACATTGCATTGTAAATTAACAGTCTCATTGCAATAAAGTTTACTTTGCCAATGTTTTCAGTTTGCCATGTAGCTCCTAAAATATTGCTGGGTACTAAGCAAAAGCCCAGTGCTGCAATAATCAGTGATCAAACATTCATAATGATGATTTGTGATTACTGATCGTGTCATTATCATCATAATTATAGGCTATGAATTAATTTTTCACAATTGGCATCTGAATCATTTTCAACTATAGGCCTTTCCTTCGTGAGAAGAATTACCTGCAGATAACAGCCATGAAGAAAGATCTTGTGAGACTGAACCCAAAGAAAAAAAACACATTTGAAGTTCTTGAGCAATATTCAGTTATTATTTTCATTAATACTGTTTATAGCAGTGATGGCCAGGTCCCACAGGGATTAGGTATACTTTGGCCTTTAGTAAAGATGCTAATCTATTCTTGTTTCTTGAAAATTCTTGGGAATAAAAATACACTAATGTATTTAAGACAGGCACATAAAAGCAGTAGATAAGGTTACTGGAATAGCTTCGTCGTGTAACTCCAATTTAAATCTCTAGGAGGTGAGTAGTTGTGCATTTGGGCCTTCCCTTTTATTTTTGTTACGCACTGAAAAAAAAAAGTTTTCTTTCTTGATAGGTTAGCATAGTAGTCTAAAGGCAAAAAAGATTAATGTAGGTCATAGGCTGAACTAGTGTAATTTCTTTTAGCTTTTTTGAAAAATGAAATCCAGGAGGCTGAATCCAACACTACATTCTGGAAAACTGCCCAGCAGCAAAGGACCTGGTGGTGTTGGTGGCCAGTCGGCTGAATTTGAGCCAGCAGTGTGTCCAGGTGACCAAGAAGATCAACAGCATCCTGGCCTGGATCAGGAACAGTGTGGTGAGTAGGACTTGGGAAATGACGATTCTTCTCTACTGGGACACTGGTGAAGTCCCACTTTTAGTGCTGAATCCAGTTTTAGGTCCCTCACTACAGGAAGGATATTGAGGTGATGGAGCAAGTCCAGAGAAGGGCAACAGAGATGGTGTGGAGTCTGGAATACAAGTCTTGTGAGGAGTGCCTGAGGGAGCTGGGGGTGTTCTCTACCTGGAGAAAAGGAAGCTGAGGGGAGACCTCGCTCTCTACAATGCCTTGAAAGGAACATGTAGCCAAGGGAGGTTGGTCTCTTCTCCCAAATAAAGTGATGGATAAAACTAAATGGCCTCAAGTTGTGCCAGGGGAGGTTTAGACTGGATATTAGAAAAAAATTCAACACCAAAAGGCTTATTAAGCATTGGAGCAAGCACCCTCGGCACAGGACAGCACGATCAGACGAGCTGGCGTGTGTGTTGCAGCCCACTTAACCGCTGGTGCTGGCCACCAGCAAAGTACAACTAATTCCCTGGAGGAAAGGGCTTGACAGGGAATGACTTAAAGCACAGAGTTGCCTCTGTGAGACAATGACTCCCAGTATTTCTCCCGAGGCGATGCCTTTATTGTAATTTTTTTAGCTGTTATGTGTCGTCACTAGCTCAAGGCTGCTCCTGGAGGTGCAGACCAAGCCCTGCTCATTTGTTTCTCTTTCTCTCCAGAAGTGACTTACAGGCAGGCAGTTTGACTGCATACTTCCAGGAGAGAAATACTTTTCAGATTTGAAGCTGATTTAAAAATAATAAAAAAAATCTATTCTTCTAGCATTTGGGTATAACAATCTATATAACCCTTATTTTCTATTATTTAAGAGTGTAGCAACCTATATAACGTTTATTTCTTGTATTTACTCTTTACTTGTATTCTTTCCAACAGGAAGATTTCTTTACATCATTAAAGCAAACAAAGAAATCCTCTAAATGATAAGCCTCCTTCTACCATCCTGAAACGCTTTGAAATAGTTAGCCTCTCACTCTCTTTCAAATTTGCTGTTTCCAGATAAAAATGCAAGCCTGTTCAGGATGTTTATTTTTAGTGAATATCAAACTAAACACCTGTAACAAGTGCCAAGTTGTCTACTCTTTTATGCTGTTGAGTGCACAGAAACCAGCACCGAGAAAACTCTTTCCATATTAAAGCAGTATATTCTGCTTTCTCCAAAGGACAAAAAGGCATTTTATTTTTTATATGGATTACTTTTTCCCATCTCTTACTCATAACAACATGTACCTTTGACCATCAATGTCACTAATACCACTGCCTAAATCTCTTTGTAAGTAAATCTCTATCCCTTTATAAAATAGTCTTCTTATCTTTGTTAGCTCATCTTCATTATAACTAAACCTAATTCACTCTCTTCTAAAGGATTTATTTTCTGCTGGTATTAAGGGAATGCCATTTGAAATATTTCCTTTGGAAAACAAAGCAGCTACAAAATCTAAGTATTTAAATCTGATTGACATTTGTTTCTTTAATGCCATTTTAGCAAATGTAAAATGCAGAAACACAGCAGTTTCCTCCATTTTCAAAGCCAGTCATATAAGGGAGAGCTGAAGGAAAAAGAGCCCTCCAAATACATCACAATTCTTTTCTTGCTGCAGCCGTTTCTGATATGCTTAGGTGATACATCCATCCTCATTAGTTATTATTCTTCTTTATGGGCAGACTATCTTGAACAATCAACTCTACTAGACCTTACACAAGATAAAAAATAACCTAGCTTTGTTCCTCTAGACCCTTCTACACGCTTTCTTGTCCCTTCATCCAATTAATACCATCTTTTTTCAAATCATTAGAGACTTCATATTTAATTTCCTGTGTGTTCATATATGCCAGGATATGTTAAATTACATTCTGTTTGAATAAAATAGTTCAGTTACAACACATGCACAGAGAGTAAGATATGTTCTTGTCTACCTAATCTGGCTGCCCAACCAAAGATTTTTTATACAATGAGTTCCATAAGATGTAAGTATTCTATAATAAAAAAGAAACATAATATTAATATTACAATCTCACCTTGACAGAATAGACATCTTTCTACAGCGGATATCAATTATTTGTAAATAAAGCTTTCTAAAATTATTTTGTTCAGTACTATATGTGAAATTTAGCAGCAAAATTCAGGAACAAATTTTAAGAAGCAGCAAACTTCAGTGAACACCTGATAATCACTTATGACTAATCACAAAAGCAGAACTCAATTACTGTACCAAAGTCTACTGAAAAAAAAAAAGCATTTGTCAGGAAATCACTCATGTATATTTGTAGATATAGAAAGCATTAACATTACACATGCTTAGGTATTTTTCTTTAATTAAAGACTCATCTTTAATTTATTTAATGTAATTTATTTGCAGCCTCATCACCATCATTATAGTTCATTAGACTTCCATGTCTGGATACTTGACATGGCCAAACAGAAAAATCAGCAAAGCAGCAAACAAATCAACCTCTGAATAAGAGGAATTTCAAGAAAATGTGTACTACTCTTTGGTAAAGATATATGGAATTACCATTTATTCCCAAGCACAGAGCTACTTGCGATGCATTCAGTTCTTTTTCTCCCATCTGTAATTTTCCTAAAACCAGTTTAATTCTCCTACACCTGTTCTTTGTATGAGAGCTCTTATTACTTCTGATATTTTGAGGAAGTATCTTTCTTCTGCTTTTTGTATTTCGGGCATTGGAGTAGAAAATGGCTTTCAGTTTTGATCTCTGCTCTGTTGCATCAATTGTAGAGTCAGTCTTCCATAGGTTTCTAGTGCATTTTGTATCGTTCCTGGCTTCTGTTTCCAGAGTCTGTACTTTGCTGGGGCAAAACATCTACATATCGAACAAATATTGCTATAGACAATTTGTCTGCAGATTTCTCTTCACTCTCACAACCCAGACTTTCAGTGAAGAAAGCAGAATGTGTAGGGAAAATGGTGTGTTTCTTTCTATGCACAGTTGCATAGCTCACATCAGGTTAATCTTTTGGCATACACGTGGGTTTTAACCATGGCAAGTTTTTACCTCCAGTCTTCTCTCCATCTTGCTTTAATTCACATCTGGAAAAATGTATGTTTTGTCCTTTTTTAGGATGCTCATTGTATGTCCATTTTTATTAGGTATGGTCTTTTGCATGTTATGTTACTCCTGAAGAATACAGTAGGGAGATACCTCTAGTGAGCTGTTTTTAAGTTAATTAACATGGCAGTGGGAGCTGTCTAGGCATGGGAGCACCACAGAGGCTAAATTACCCTATTTCTTGGGCAATTATTTGGCATATTAGACTTCAACTGAGCTCTGTGCTGCGGCAGATACTCTGCTTCTTCATGACTGGGTAAGTCTGTGAAAACTGCATTCAGATTTCTCTAGTTTTCTACGTAGAGATGCTGAAAGTGCCATGGATTAGCTCTTGGCCACTAACAAGTTGGTTGTAATCCCAAGCAATTTTTATTCTGAAAATTTAGATAAAGAAATGAGCCAAAGCAAATCCCACCACTGAGGGGTATGAGTGATTTGATACGTGTCAGCAAGGAATATCTTCCTCAAGTAGGTGCATTCTCTTGTTTCTAGCCATACTGTATATTTAGCTTTTCATATGAAATTAAAACACATAAACTAAAGTTACTTTATGTGTAAGGCTAAGGCATGTGAAAATTCCTAGTGTATTGCAGTTCTTCTGTGAGTAGCGATGCTGGCCATGTTCCAGCCTTTAATGTTTTCTCTTGGGCTTAATAAACTCATAAAAATATCCACCAAATTACTTCTAACTCTTTTTAGTGATCTTGGACTTGAATGTATACACTCTGATCTTAGAGTGTTAGCATTGTGCAAGTTTCAAACCTTTTAATAATCATTAACTCCGTTATCAAGATGCTTTCTAATTTCTTCTCTTTTGTCCTGGTAAATCTAATTTCTGATGTAGGCAAATGTTCATTGATTTCCTTTGTACAGGCTGTGCTTAAGTAATTGTTTAACATCCTTTCTATTTTCTTATCCCGTGTCTCTCTAATTCTGTGCTAATCACTCTTCCAAAGGTGACTTTTCCTCCTTTACCAATTCACTGAAGTGGACAGGATATCCTTAGTCCTTTATGTGAGAACCATCCCTTATTATATTTCATTTTATGGGAGATCTCTTTATTTTTATATGGAACTTTCTGTTCCCATGCAATTGGCTAAAATTGCCCCACTGGAAAATTCAGATATAAATATTAATTACCCCCCCCCCCATGACTTTAGGGTATTTAGGTCCTAATATAAGGGGGAAAAAAGGTAAGTTTAAGAATCTGAATTTTTTTTTTTGGTTTGTTTTTTGTTAATGCAATACTGGCTCTGCCTGTGCAGGGTGACATTCCAGCCACATAACTTTAAGCCACCGCTCATATACAGCAGTATTCTGTGTCATTTAACCCCAAAAACTAACTGGGAAGACCAGAATATCCAAGGACTGTCAAAATGATTGTAATACCACCCATTTTCTCTATATAAGTACTGTTACTTAATGCTGGCACACATCCAATAATGGCATAAAAACTGCCCATGGAAGAGTTAAAAACATAAAGCAGGCAGCTTTTGTAAGCTGTCGGGTACTAGAGTTTTACTTCAGGATACTCACAAGAAACGAGAAAGGTTCCGGTTTGCTTTGTTTTCCTGGTGGTGAAATTTTTAATTCTTGCTACTGTGTTTTGGGTGCATAGTGAAAGCATTTCCTGAGCAGGAATTGCTTCCAGTTTATTGTTGCCATTTCAATTAAACCTAAGTTGAATTGAGTTGTCAGTAAAATTGGCTCTTTTTTTAAAATCTTTTTTAATTCACCTCTGGACTGTTAATGTTACTGCTTCAGGCGCAATACTCTCTGGCTACTCTTGGGTGCTTATAGCTAAGATACCTAAACAGAATGAACCAAAGTTGTCCCTGGCATAATTTCCTAGAGTTCAGCACTGTCACACCAGGAGTGAATTTGGCTCAATGTTTTGGCATTAGCAGTAAAGGTCATTCTTGCAGTTTGCCCTCGCTATAGAAAGTATGATCAAAAAGTTTTCCATTTTATTTCTCTTTTGATGGTCACATTAAATCTTATTACAGTGTTGGTACTTACCTCACTGGAGTGTCTGTGGGTTTTCTTTATAGGCAAAGCTTTCATCCCTGGACACCCATAAATAACTCTATTCACCACACTTTCTCCTGCAGCATTTGAGTTATGTTTCTGAGCCTGAGACAAGTGTTAGTTTGCATGTTCTGCACGTGGATTTCTGCTTGTTTTTATCCACTTCAGAGAGGTTGCCTGTTAAGAAAGGCTTTCTACCCCTGGACCCTCTGTTCCAATCAACTCCATCTGCAGGTTCTCCCCTGCACCCTGCCTTCCATAAGTCACTTATCCAACTTTTCTGATTAAAGTGAATTCCCTACTGTAGATACAGAGCTCTTGACAGCAGAAGCCGCTGCTGAAAATTCTCTTTTAAAATTTGTTTCTGAAACAGATGCCACAATAAAAAGAGAAAAAGTGCTAATTGCATATTTTTTCAATAAAAGGGGTAGTACTTATGTTCTTGGAGAAGTTATGACTCAGTTGTATATTATTCCGGGCTTCATTTGTGTAAGTTACTTTCTGATTAGTTATTGATTATAATCAGAACCTTCAGAGCTAAATGTGCAATATAGCTAATAAGCAGGTCTTCTGCAGATGAAGAGGATCCTTAAATATAATTCTGATGCACTTTACACTTTCTATTTATTGAACATTGTCACAAAAGGCAAATTGCAGCAGACCATTAAAACTATCACAGTAGCAGAAGATTTGCGGTATTTCTGTAAGCAGAGAAACAGCAGCAACTTAAAAAAGGGTCTTGTTTTTCTGTCTCGGAAGTCAACGCCATAAAAAGCATTTCAAAATATCCCTTGGTGTTTAGCTCAGTCCAATGCAGGCTGGTTAACTCTCATGCACTGACTGTAAGGCTCTTGTAAGGGGTAGCTGCCTCATCAGGTCCCCCTGGCCAGTGTGGGGTGTGAGATCAGACAGGGGAAGAAAGCTCCTGGGGTGCAGAGCCAGCTGTGTCACCTTGGAAGGTCCTTGGTCAAAGCACATTTCCTAGCTTCATGGGAATGTTGTTATTCCTTCCCCATCAAGTCATCCCTGAAGGTATTCAATGCCAGGCTGGATGGGGACCTGATCTAGTGGGAAGTATCCATGCCCATTGAAGAGGAGTTGGAACTGGATGATCTTTAAGGTCACTTCCAACCCAAATCATTCTATGATTCTATGATAAGACCCTACCTGAAACCTAAAAGCACCAGGTATTTTTCCAATGGAAGCATCATCTTCAGCCCTGGGAGATAAGTGACTTGAGAACTCTGCTCTGGACACTTTAAAAGGCTTCTACATGATGGGCAAAGGCAAAAAGACAGAGGAGTAGCCCAGGGCACAAAGGATTGATGTTGTCCAGCCCCAACAGCCTGTGAGAAAACAGAAGGGTGTTGTTGAAATGGGCTGCAGAAGAAAATGTGCTCCTTTGAACCAGCCAGTGTATCTGGTTGCTTCTTAGATGTTTTTTCATGCTTAGTACATATTTGGTGGCAGCAGACACAGAGGTCAAAAATACATACGTAATCTGTTATAGGGCTCCTCTGAAGTTAATGGGAGTCTTTCAATGGGTTTTGGCTTAAGACATTCTGTATCAGTGAGTTAGAAATCTGTTTTCTACAGTAAGTTTTGATCAGTAAAATTATGCCAGGCTATGAGAAATACATAAATATTTATACTGTAATCTTTCTTGTGAGATAACATTGCATTAATATTCACTATAAATAGGAAAGCCATGGACAAGCTTAGACAAAACTTTGGGAAAAGCAAATTTGTCGTCTAAAGAAGCCAATGGAAATAAAATCCAAGGCAAAATTTTTACTATTAATTGGCACTCCAGGATGTTTCAGTTCAATCAAAACTTATCAAAATCTTCTTTTTGGAAGTACATAATCTTTTTGCTGCTTTTAATTTGCATTTTGAATCAATTGAAGCGTGGAAAGCAAACAGTCAAAATTGCAGCATAGTACATAACACAAATAGTCAATCTGTAAATGAACATGAATTTATTACAGGGAGAAACTGGGTCTCCTTGAAAATGACATATTCTTTGATCAAATTTGTCCAAACTTTTTAGCTGGTAATGAAAAACCCCACAATTCAGTGGTTAAATATAGCTCAAATTTTGCATAAAACCTGTATACTTGCCTTGTTAATAATAATAAATAAAAAGCTCTAATGCTACGAGAAAAGCGTATGCAGATCTAACACAAATTCTACCAAGACTTCCACACTGGAAAATTTTCAGCTGACATTTTTTACCACTTGATTCATCTCTGTTTGATTCAAAATTCATGGCATGTCTTCCCTGCATCTTAGTTATGAAATTGTTTGATGGCAATCATAAACCTCTGACTACTAGATAAAGTATCTGCAAAAGCTTTGGAAATTAAGTCTTAAACACACAAGAAGAGAAGAAATTTATAAGGCAGATGTAGGAATTATTTTACTTACTAAAAAATTTGAAACATCAGAACTATATAGGCTTTTGCTGTTCTGGTATAAAGGAGGTAAGCAATGATGTAATATAATATACAACAGTGTAAAATGATGTAAAAATTTGGAAAAAATGACTGATAAATTGGATTCATATGGCACAGTGCTGATCTACGGAAGAACTGGCATCTCTCTTGGTTGTGGATCTGGCTTTTGCATCCATCCTCTACTGCAGAACTCATAAAATACTAACGAGTCACCCCTGATGACGAGTCCCAGACTAGGTGATCATTCCACATTCTCATCCTGGAAAGTGCCTGCCTCAGACTGCCCATGCAATTAAAAGAAATGAGAGCTTTGGGATTTTAACTGTTATTACACTATGCGGAGTCTTCTATTTTGTATGAGGAGGAGAAATCATGAATGCAAAGAAAAAAGTTTTCTAAATGCTTCAATTTAATTTCAATCTGTACTTTATATGAGCCCATTTATTGGATTTAGAAAGGGTCTCATTAACTGATGAGAAACTGGGTTAGAGCTTTGCAGTTTCTTTTCACTTTCTGAGGGCTTGATATCTCTTTTCATGATCTCAGACTTTTTAATTCTGGCAGAGGTAAACCTAGACAACATTCATGTGTATATAATAACTGATGGGATTATGAAGTGAAATACATATCCTTTTTGACCGGGATTCAATGGTTAGGAGTCTTACCTGTATCTTCTATGAAAAAGCAAAAAGACTTTTCCGTGAATGCAGTAACTTAAATTGCCAAATCCTTTTGAGTTGACTCCACTCACACATTCACAGTTTAATGACCTTTACCCATTATCCCTGATCTGGTTCTCAGTTTCAGGATGAGTGATTTGTAGGCTGATTATCCGACCTGCTACCAGAACATGTTATCTCTTTTCTGTACTTTCTTTTTAATTGAATAATTTTCAGTATACACACTAGGGCTGACAAAGTATGACTGGGTGGTTATGTGGTATCTGGCACTGACATCAGACCATCGATCCCTCTTAAAGCCATTGGTACAAGGGATATGGCTGTCATTCTGTCACAGTTTGTATGAGTGTATTATACACTAGAGTGGATGGAGATTTGCCTCTGTACTTAAAATTTTAAAAGACTGTGAACCTATAAAACCCTGGTCCTAGAAAATAATATTTTTACAATAAATTTATCTTTTTGAATTAATTTCTTTTACCTCTGCTTGAAAGGGATCAAACTGGACAAAATTCTGGAGGTCTGGAGATACACCAACATATGTGAGGTGAAGATTTTCCAGGTGACATGCCTGTCGATCTGTGCTCAGACTGAATTTTGTGGTGTCAAGGATGGGAAGTATAATGATATAACAGTGTGATCTTAAGAGAACGAGCAGTGATTTTTATTGTTTAGCGTTTGGGACTAATAAACAATATTACCCTATACGGTAAATAGAAAGAAATAGGAACTATGTTCATATTATCTATGAATACTATACGTGACTACATTTATTGTAACTCTTACATTTTTCCATTAACTGGTACCCATGAATAATAGAGATACTGGATCTTTCATCCTGCTTTTACACTGAGCACACAAATCTTTTTTAGATGGTGTAGGTACACTCACTTCTCCTCATGCTAAACAGCAGTCAGTTTTATTGCAGGAAAACCGGTATTTTGAAGGGGGCTAGAGTGTGGAATGCTGTGGGGAAATGCATGAGACCATAGAGAACATCTATGGTAAGAAGTTTTTTGGACCCAGCTATGAAAAACAGACTAAAATCTTTTGATGTCTTCATGGAACTGCTTAGTTCTGAGACTCAGTCTGAAAATTTTCTTTATTAAACTACTCAAGGAAGGAAATTTCCTTGCCAGGCTTATCTTCTTAATTCAGCACAGACAAATATATCCCATTCTCTTTTTAATGGAAAAGGTATCGTATACTGTACATATGTCTGTCTTTCAGGCATACATGGGTGTTAACAGTAGAGCTCTGCCAGGCTGCTAATTGCAAATTCACTCTGGAGGTTACGTGTTTTAAAAGCTCAATAACTTTGATAAATTAGAACAATTTTCAGCAGACTAGTATAAGTCAAAGCTGTATCTCCATGACAGATTTGGTGTGTCTATCTTTTCTCTAACAGGAAAGTTGCATATTATTCCTCATCCACTCTTAAAAGTGGAAACTGATTGCCTGGAAGACAGTGATCAACTCTACTTAGTTTTTGCTTGGAAAGGAGTGACATTGTTATAAGCAGCTGAAGATAATCCCTTAGGAATAGTAACATCAGTTTACAAAAATATAAGTAAGGTAGGATGCTCTGCAATGAAACTTCTGGTTGCTTAATGTTGTGAGAAAGTTTCTTGCAAACTCCTGTTCAGCGCTAAATAAAATCTCAACATTTCAAAAATCTTAACTGAGCCAACGTGACAAGTCTTTGAAGTGATTTTCATGCAGTTTCAGTCCCTTTGTCCTGTAATTCAGATGGCTTTGTGACAAACAAATATAGAACAAACATGGGGAACATGAATCTTGTCTAAAATCATGGTGCATATTCTCTTTAAGTCAAGAATGTGTGCACGTATGTATATGTGTGTGGATATATATATTTATATATATATATCACGTCCAAAACTATGACAGATTATAGAGAAGTGCAGGAGATTTTAAGATGTAAAAGCAGAAGCTGTGGCTAGCAAACATCAAATTAAATGGAAAAGATAGATGTAAACAATAAAAAGGCAAAGCAAAAAGATTTTGAAAAACAGCTTCCTTAAATCTTTTTCAAATGCAAGGAAAAAAAAATAATCTGGCAGCCTTCCAGGGAATCTGTAGAACTTGTGCACAGATCAAGATCTAAAATGATTTCTCAAGGAGGATGAGGACACCACAGAAAACCAGAATGAATTATTTGACTCAGTGATCATTTGAGGGGAGCTTCTGACAGTCTAGACCTATTCTCCAAGGGGGTTAGGACTGATGAACTGTCTTACCTTGTGGTGCCATTATGTAAAGTTTTAGAAAGAACTGGTGAGATGAGTATTAATATCTCTGTGACTAAATTTTTTTTTTTTTTGCCTCAAAATTTCTAAAGGAATCACAGTATGAAACTGCCAAAACATGAATCACAGTTTGTAACTTATCTACTGAATCAGCCTTTGTACTAGAAAAGCAGTGAGGTTGTAAACAAAGTAACGCACTGAAAGGTTTAGAGGTAAAACTGGAGAAGAGCAGGCTAGTAAAGATGGACAAATTGATTGAAAATTACAGTAAGTTGTAGGTGGACACCTCATATTGCCATAAAGTATCAGATGGCTTTTTCTAGAGGGAAACCACATTTATTAATCTACTGGAGGTCTTTTAGAAATCAAAAAAAGCACATAACAAACTGTTAGGTTTTACTCATATTCAGGAATCTTTCAAAATGTTCCTTAGCAAGGAATCTTTACCGGGAAGGATTAAAAAAATACAGGAAAGGGGATTTTCAGGTGCTTTGGGAAAAGGACGTTAGAAGAACCCCAAAGAGAGATGTTCTGGATCAATTTGTACTAAGCTCATTCATAACTTATCTGAGAAAAGAAAAGGGTAATGAAAATTTGCTGATAATGCAGCTATGTCAGGTGTACAACACTAATATTTCAAAGATAAAGATCTCATGAATGTCTTAGTAGCATTATGGGAGATGAAATTTATTTTTAATAAATGTAGAACAGTCGTCTTGAGGAAACAGAGTCTTGAACGTGCATGAATGATCTTCTTGGTTGCTACTGAAATCTTAGAGTGTGTCTGGAATGTTCCGCCAAAGAGAAAATGATATATTAGAGTTTATAAACAAAATGGCAGAGAATAGAACAGAAATCCTTATACCAAAACAAAGTAGTGATAAACTGCTGTCCTTAATGTTATGCACCATTTCAGTCAATCCCCTCTCAAAACCAATATAATCGGATTTGATAAGTTACGGGGAAATCCAAACTGAACATTTAGAGTCATGGAATGATTTTGGTAAAAGGAGTGATGAAGTAGATTAGAAATCAATGTGAAGAAGAGACACGACAGGGCGGGGTGTTTGATAGAATACTTGTCTTGAAACACTTCATTAAGTTTTGAATACTATCCCGGAGGATGTTTGGACATCAAAAGAATAAACAAATTAAAGGGAAATAAGGACCAATTGTGGACTGTTACATGGAGTGACACAGGTACTTCTACTTATGAAGTCTGGAAAATGAGCAGGTATATCAAAAGAATTATCATACTGATATTCTTACTCTCTTTTTACACAGTTTCTCTAAATCAAGCCTTACTATCTCCTTTTCAAGTGTGACTTTGGGCTAAAAGGATAATCGTTTTGACTTGCAATGGCAGTTTGTGTGCCTTTTTTGAGGATGAATAACTGGAAATATTTGTACAGTCATTGAACTGGTTAGAAATAATTCTCTTTTTGAGATGCAGGTAGACATTTGTACAGATACGATGGCATAAACTGGTTGGGGCTTTGTCTTTGCATGGTATGGTACCTTGCAAGTTTCTGATTTCAAAACAGTTCATCACCCATCGCTGTGATGCATAGGATGCCAGAAATAGTCAGGGGAAGAGCAATAGATCACAGGTGATAACCATCAGCTGCAGGTACAGTGTAATCCTGGTTCCTCAATCACCTGGTTCCTAAATGCAGAATGAGATACAAGTCATTCAGCTGAGAGCCCAGTCTATATTCAATTTTATTCTTAGAAAAGACAGTGTGCAAAACAGTTCAGCCACCTGGTCAGCTGTCAGGAAATCCTTTTAGTCTTCTTGTCCTGAAGAGAATGAGATCAAGAGACTTCTTGCACTCTTTTTACTCAGGTACTAGCAAAATGGTAATGAAAACATGCTAAAATGCCTCTCGGTGTCAGTGAATAACAGTGTTCATAAGATTTTGACTCTGTGGGCTATTTCAGTTAGACTGTGTAAAATGCTTAGCAGACATGGATACAATTTCTCAGGAGGAGGTACAGTTTTACTGTGGCTTTAACTGAACACGGTAAAACCTGCTTTCTAAAATCTTCAGCTCCTCTCATCCCATGACAAAGCACTCATAGGGTTAATGCAGAGTTATGGAATATGGTTGTATAAATTATGAACTCTGATTTCATTGAAGACACCATTACAGCTGAAAATACAAGATGACTGTTAAAGGGTAATGGCACAGAACATTTTGTTTAAAAAACCCAAGCCTTTTACAGTATTCTTGTTTATGGATGATATTTATTGCCTTTGTATTCATATGGTTTGCTTCTAAGTCAATTGAAATGCAAGAGCTAATGAAACCTCTACCATAACACATTCAGTCTTTCTTTCACCAAATGAGTCTACTACAAGATGTAAATGACTTACATATATCTGCTGCTCAGGTTTTATTGTTTTACGTTAATTTATTCACTGTAATATTCTTAATGAAAGTAATGACTCTTCCAGTAGTTTGTATATTCATATATTCCAATTTTATTAAATCATGCTGTGAAAGTTCATACTGGCTGCTCTAAACATTCCTGAAGTTTCATGTTACACTTAATAATCTTCTAGCGGATTATCAGCATAGTATATTTTGTTACCCTTTGCTCTTCCTAATTTACTCACACCAGGGTCTATCTAATGTACAGGGGGACTTATACAAGCATGGCTATAACACTCTTATGCATTTTATTAGCACAGGCCAGTGCAAACACAGATCAAAATCTACAAAACAAAGGCAGCTCAGCACATATGATTATTTATTTTTTTAAAATATGCTTTATTGTTATAGAGACTTAGTGTGAATATACTGTTCCAGAAGGAAATTGTTATTTGTCAACTAGAGTATTGTCTTTTACTTTAAGTGCTTAAAATTGAATCTTTTTAGGAAGAATTATGAACTAAAAAAAACCCTGGTGGCTGGAATCCTTTCACCTGCCTCACACAATTGTAAAATTCTAATTACCAATCACATGTAATCAAAACTATTAGGTAATACAACTTTGCATGATCAAAAATGTTGAGTATTTTGTTACATAAAGAGCTTGTATTTCCCTTTTCGTTATTATTAAACCTGTTGCTTTGTCAATACTGGCAATCACTTCTTAAAACATTGTTCAAACACTAGTTACAAAACATCAGACTTCTTCAAGGAAGAATGACCGGGGTCACTGTACAAAACAAAAACCTGAAGAGGAAAAAGGCTAAGTGAGCTGCCCAAGGACACAACAGGTAATAACAAAAAGACCTTGTGGTAAGAATAAACATTTTGCTGGCCACGGGACTCCATTTAAGCCCTGAAAAATCTGATCAATGCCTGTAAATACTTAAAGGATGGGTGTCAGGAGGATGGGACTGGTCTTTTCTTAGTGGTGTTCATTGACAGGACAAAAGGGAAGGGGCACAAATTTGAACATAAGAAGTCCCATTTAAACATGACGAGGAATGTTTTTCCTGTGAGAGTGGCAAAGCTCTGGAAAAGGCTGTCCAGAGAGGTGGTGGAGTCTCCATCTCTGGAGACATTCAAACCCCACCTGACACATTCCTGTGGGACCTGCTGTGGGTGACCCTGCTCTGGCAGGGGATTGGACTGGATGATCTCCAGAGGTCCCTCCCAGCCCCAAATCATGCTGTGGTTCTGTGATTTCATTCACAGTCCTTGGCTACATTTGTGTGCCAGAGACAGTCTGATGCTTTTTGATGCCTGTAAACCTAAGCTTGAATTCCCCCCAAAGTTAAAAAAGCTGAATTCCACTGAAATCCTGTCACAACAATACCATTAGGAACATCTTTTTTAACTATGGTACACGGAGAACAGCTCTGGCGAGAAAACTAGCCATGCTTTAAGAAGATCTGGAATACACAGAAACCCCAAATATTTCTGAGATGGCATGAGAAATATTTTGCTGTGATTCATATTCTATTCAGAACAGATATGTATATTTTCTAAATACTTATAGCACTTTTCATCTTCATAATTGCTTTGCTGACATTAATTAATCCTCACAATGAGGTAGGTGGTAAATTAAGGTGGATGAAGAATTCAAAACAATTAATTTATCTAGGAAATATAGTTATTTTCCTGAGTGTGAAGTGTTCACGAACAGACAGGAAGTTTTACCGTCTTATTTGTACTTCACAACAATTGTGTTAACATTTTATGCAAATGTAATTCAATCAATGGATTTCTTGCAAAATACTTAATGTGGCTGGTTTTGATGTAGAAGCTTCCAGAAATTAGCTGTCCAGTTTGCATTGTTGTTGGACCAGCAACACTTCCAGGCTCCCTACATCTAACCTGTCCCCATCAACGGTCAGAGACCTGGCTTTGTACCAGCATTTATTTCCAGACTGGTTTTGGGAAGAAAACCTGGGTTTCTCAGCTGAATCGGAGCAGTTGACAAACTTCCCAGTGGTCTTTGATGTGCAGGAGTGGGGAATGTGCACCCAGAAGATGTCATTTTGTGCAGCCCACTTCTGCTCACGATACAAGAGATTTAATTTTCATGGAAAATATCTGGCTGCTCTAGCTGTTACTCAATATTTGTAGCCTCATCGTTAAGATGAATCATAGAATGGTTTGAGTTGGAAGGGACCTTAAAGATCATGGAGTTCCAACCCCCTGCCCTGGGCAGGGACACCTCCCACCAGACCAGGTTGCTCCAAGCCCCATCCAGCCTGGTCTTGAGCCCCTCCAGTGAACCTTTATGATATTGCCAAATATAATCAAATTTCCATGCTAAGAAAAAAAACATTAAATACTCCATTATATTTTTTTCTATTATTTGTGAAAAAACTTAAAAAATTTGCACTGAAATCTTTGAAATTCAGAACAGGTCCTTTGAAATCTTGCCTTTAAATGGCATTCAAAGCTTCTAATTAGCTTTTGATTTCTTTGTTGTATACTTTAAAGTGATCAATGACATAGACTAGGTCATCTTCAACAGGTACCTTTCCAGTCTTAGAGCAAAAATAAAATTTCCAGGCTGAAGTCAGATTGACCCTAATGTTACCCTATGGTTGAAAGAAGGGTTTAAACCTAGTCCAGTGCCAGCCGTGGAAAATGGAAAACAATTAAATGTTGCCTAATTGCATTATCTCCCATTTTTGAAGTTAATAAAAGCATAATCTATTTGTACCTGCCATTTGCCTTAGGAGACAGCAGAAGATAATGAAAATATTTTACTATCTATTTTCAAATTATAAGCTGTTGTTTCCAAAGAAAGTCAAAACCCATGTATATTATCACATTATTGTTCTCCGGGGACTGCAGTCACTATAGTGATTGTAATTACATGGCTTCATTAACTTTCTACATTCTACCTGTTATGGGGGTTTCACATTAAGAAAATTTGCATATACAGGAAATGAATGCCGTTTGCAAGGAGCTAATGTCATTAAACATTTAAGCAGCCTCTCTCAAGTAAACAAGGAATTTTCACTAGAATATCCTTTTAGCATGCGTTTAAAACCACTGCAGTCTCACAATTGTCACTTTAAAGAAAAACATATAAAAAGCATTTAGAGTAAGCAACAGCCATCTTAACAAAACTGCTTTAAAACTGGGAATAATTCAATTACTCTCACAGTCATTACAATGCATAATCAGGTGTGATATTTTCCTGTCAGATTAATACCAGCTCGTGTTAAGACAGCGTACGTGTGCTTACGATATACTCTACCCAGTGACCCATATTTAAATAGCACATGCGCTGTGAACTTTCATTTTCTAATATGTAATTGCCTAATCTTTGTTATCAATGGATTAAGCACAAAAAGAACTTTCCATTTTTACTTATGAGTTAGCAAAAGCAAAGATAGATGCTATAAGAACACGCATTTAATACCGTTTATCACATTTTTGTTTCGTGGGCTTGATGTAAACCTAACAATGCCAAAAAGAGAGGGCTTTTGGTTTTTTTTTTTGTTTGTTTGAGCTGGTTTTGACTGAGAATACCCAGCTGCTGACATCAGGAGAAACAAGATTTTGGATTTCTTTGTGGTTTGAAGTCACATGAAGACATACATTTAATATTGTCCTACACGGCCAGGCTATAGGCAAGGCACGTGTCAGTTGTCAGTTTGAATGACGTACTTACGTGTCTTCTAGGAAGCTTACTGATCAGTGAGCATTGGGCATCATTCTTTTGATGTAAGTAATTTTCTTACACAATTTAAGAGAGAATAAAATGCATAACTGCCCTTTATCTACTTTAAGGAATTCAGAGATTCAGAAGTGAAGAATGGGTATTCTAGTACCTAATTTATTGAAGCTTAAGGTCTTTATTGATTCTCATTCCTCATGCTTTCTCCTCAGTATGTCTCTGAATTAGACTTTATCTTTAGACTTCTTTCCTCTTCCAACTTTGGATCAGACAGAAATACCACAAAAACCATTATTTTTTCCACAGGTTGTTATTAAAGGGTATTTATTTGTTTGGAACTTTGGGCTCTTCTGATGAAAAATGCTGCAGAAACATCACGCGCAATGAACTGGACTTCATCCTGCCAACACATGGACATAAGAGAAACGTGAGAATGTCCACCACCTTCCCTTTTGTACCAGCTCTGAGTGCAAAATCAACCTTCTGCTCACTCTGAGTGCAAGGATTATATTAAACTGGCAGCCATCCATAAGCAAGATGAGGGCGAACAGAGGAAGAATACCAAAATAAAAGAATTCTGAGGTTCATCTGGGAATCGAGCAGGAATGGTTAGAGAAGTTCTTTAGTTGGCCCTTTAGTTCCTGCTGCTTGTACTATCCACACAATTAACCAGCGTCACAGATTTAGTGAAAATTTCCTTCTGTAGAAAATTCAGATAATTTATTTAATTTTTTTTTAATGCAACCAAATAATTTTGACTGGTTGGTAGTTTCTTCCAAGTTAGAGGGAGATTTCCTGTTTGCAACAGTTCATGTTAATGGTTTCTCTTACACTTATAAAATGTCCTTTCTTTTCGCAATCTATTCTTCAACGTGCATGATGTTGTATAGAAGTGACTTTCCTATACTCAGACACTGTTTGAAATATATTGGTTTCTGGTGCTGCAACTATTGATCTGAGCTTTGTCAGAGAAAGCTTACGGTGCAAAACCTTCCTTCTTTGGCTCAGTTAACCCTTTTTTTTTTTTTTTTTTTTTTTCTTCTCTACCTCTTGCTTTGCTTTATTTACTTCTTTACTTACTAACTCATTTGTATATTTTTTTTCTTCTTCTCAGCAGTTATATTTCTTTTCCTTTCCTTTAACAGCTGCTCTTAAGGAATTTCAGTGTTGTATAGTTATTTGTGAGCTAGACTCTTTTGCTCTCTTGGTACCTGCTGTCTTTACTTGAAGCCTCTAAACCAGTAATTGGGAACAAGTTTCTCTCAGTGGGTTTTACACACAGCTGCAAGGCAGAAAATAAACAGTTCTTTCAAGTCTACACTCTTAGGGTTACAGCTGTATACTAATGACTTCCCCAGCTTCCTAATGTAAATTTTAAAGAGATATCATCCATTTCTAGAAAGAGATTTTTAAAAGTTTTTCCACAGTTCAGGCAAGATCTTGTAATCACAATTGTGAGAATATGACATCAGAATATGACAGCTCTCCCAATCAAAGTACCTTTCCTAATTTAAGAAGTTCAGACCTTTTCATCCAACAATAATTCAACTTCTAAAAGCCTTTTAACTTATAATTAAAAAAAAAAAAAGAAGATGGCATGAATGCCTGGTGTATTATCACTATTATTTCAACACTTAAGTAACAAAATAGATAGTAAACCAATTTAAATTTAGAGTATGAATTAGGTTTGTTCAGAATTTTCTCTTCATGTTTTTGAGGAGAAATTTTCAACTATAAATAAAATTTGGGTGGAATACTCTTGCTTTTGCTAAAAATGTATGAACATATGTCCTGGTTTCCAGCAAGGACGGGGTTGATTCTCCCTGGTCTCTACCCTGCACAGCTACACCCCTCCATCTGTGCCAGGCCCAGGGGCAGCAGGGAGCTGGCCGGGGAGGGGCGGGGCCACAACCGGGAGTGGGCGTGCGGGCGGGCGGCGCCGGGGCGTCAGTGGTGGTCGGGGCAGCGCGGGCTGCGGTTGGTATGTGCTGGTGTTTGTCTCCTCCGTCTGTGTTACTGTTTCCCTGCAATACCTGCTGTTCTGGTAAACAGTTTTTATCTCAACCCACAAGTCTGCCTTTTCTTTCTCATCCTCTCCACACCGCTGGGGGGTGGAGCCAGCGGGCTGCCACGTGGCGCTTTTGTTGCCGCCGAGGCTAAACCACGGCAACATATAATCAGCAAAAACAAAAATAAGAAAGTAAGAAAGTATTCTTTAGTTAAAATTTGTTTTTTTGCCTGTTAAATCTTTGACAAAAAAAAAGTCCAATGCTTCTTGGAAAGTGGGGGAAGGAAGAAATTAATGTTTAATCAATTACTCCAGTCTTAATAAGCGAACTTTCTGAGTTAAGACAGAAATGGATATATGTTTTGATGAAAATATGACATGCATAAACTCTGTGTGTGTGTAGATAGAGGAGAAAACCAGAGTCAAATAGAATTAATACACCTTTTGCAATTAAACATTTTTGTGTTGTGATTTTTTTTCACCTTCTAAAGAAACCTTTTCAAAGGTTTCAGAGATTTTTCTCTCAAGTTATTCTAGTTGTGGCATGTTGTTTTATTTATTTATTTTTTTAGAGAATTAAACATTAATACTAGCTCTTGTTTAAACTTTTTCATGTGAATGTTTCATCTCTTAATAATAGTTCAAAAGCTTATTTAACAGGTTCAAAAAATATCTTCAATGTTGTTTGCACAGGTATGTAAATAGGACTATTAAAGGGTTGGGATGCTGGCGAAATACTATGGTTAATTCCACCATAAATACAGTAGTAAGAAAAAATTATTCACTCCTATTGATTTTGCATTGTAGATGTTGTATGTACAGGGGAATATGGATAACCCCCTGGCTCAGGAGGGAGTAGCACAGTTGCTGCTCATAGAATCATAGAATGATTTGGGTTGGAAGGGACCCTAAAGATTGAGTTCCAAACGCCTGCCCTGGGTAGGGACACCTCCCACCACACCAGGTTGCTCCAAGCCCCATCCAGCCTGACCTTGAACCCTTCCAGGGATGGGGCAGCCACAGCTTCTCTGGGCAACCTGGGTCAGGGTCGCATCACCCTCACAGGAAAGAATTTCTTCCTGAGATCTAATCCAAATCTCCCCTCTTCCAGTTTAAAACCATTACTCCTCATCCTCTGGCTCCACTCCCTCATAAAGAGCCCATCCACATCTCTCCTTTGGCTTCTGGAACGCCACTGTAAGGTCTCCCCGGAACCTTCTCCAGGCTGAACAATCTCAACTCCTACAGCCTGTCTTCTTGTATTTGCCTACCCCTACCACCATGGTGAAAGGACAATGTGGTCAAGGTCATGTAGAATTGAGTTTTGGTCCTCATTCTGTCATGCTTATTCATGTCATGACTATAACCCAACTCTGTGTCGCTCGATAGAGCAGTGGTCTGTGTTTCAGGGTGTTTTTTAAGTATGTTGGGAAAGAAGTGCCAACCCTTTGCCTCCTTGCGTCAAGAATGGGATGGGGAAGCCACTTGGCAGCAGCAAGGAGAATCTCTTACCCATTGAAATTCATGGTGTCCGTTGCAGGGTGATGACCAGGAAAGCAAGGCCAAGGTGCGAGATACTGAGAGCTCTGGCACCTCTTCACACCACAGCTTTGTATTAACCTAAACCTGAGTTTCCTTTCGAAGCAGGGCATGCAAAGTCAGGGAGAAATAGTGCTTAGAGATATGTTTTAGTGATGGTTTTATCAGTGCTGTGTTGGCGCTTGGACTCAATGATCTGAAAGGTCCCTTCCAACCCAGGCAGTTCTAGGAATTTATGATTCTTTAATATACATTCTTTTTAAGGTGCCTGAGAACAGGCAGGTGAATACCTATATTAAAGTATAACCTACCAGATTTTCCCCCTTTACCTTCTGTTTATCAAAGGTGGGGAAGTGAGGTTTAAAATATAAATCAAGAACAATAACTATAGATGTAGAGAGCTCAGAATTGTATCTTTACAAATCTCCTGTCATTTAGCTAACCATGAGCTTCTGTACTTCTGTGTCCAGTACGCCAGAGGCAATCTGGAAATGGCAGCTTACAGCTTCTTCTCTCCTTTGAGAAGTTTTTTCCATGACTTGAGATGTCATGTGAAATCCCTACCTTGCCTCCTTTTTTCAGGGAACAACAACTTCTGATTTCACTCATTATGCTGGAGATGTAATGTAATGTGCATGGACCATTTGAGGGAGTAAAAGTAAGACTTCCTAGAGTGTGGAAAGAAAAACATGTTCTTTAGATCCCATTCAGTAAAGTGTTGAGAAGATGCATTACTTTGTACTTTTCTATTAGTTCCGAGCTGGCAGACAGGTTGCTTTTATTTTAAATAAAGCACTACTCTTGTAAGTACTAACTTGATGAACTGACTGGCAACAAATAATTCTGAGAGCTGCCTACTTTCTAAATGCAAATTCCAATGTCACTGTTCATGGGATAGTGCAGTCTATGGGTTTTTAGTGTGTTTGTTTGGATTTTTTTGTTTTGTTTTGGTTTTTTTATTTGCAGACATCAGAATGGTGACAAATAGAAGCCTGGGCAGAATTTCTGGCAGTGTCTGGGTTCCTTTGGCTCCTGAACAGTGCATTCTCACTTTTAATATAAATTACAAGGTAAAAAGCATCTGACAGTTTACAAAATCAGAACACAATCAGCTTGACCACATTATTCGCTGTTGTGTATAAGAATTCTTAATGTTGTTTAACAAATGACTTTTTTTTCTTTTTCTTTTTGCCACTTTTCATTAGAGCCCCTTGTTGCCATCCAATCTTGATTTTAGAAATTAAAGCTAACAACCAGATTGAAAGAATCCAGAGACTGTCAGCATGGGGCACCATCTCAAAGCCACAACTAACAGCATGAGGCAAAGCGAACCTCAAGCTATTCCATCTCTGAGAGAAGGAAGGAGGAGAAAAAAAGCATTTGCAGGAAAACTCAATTATAACAACACACAGCTATGGTAAAGCACTTGTGAATGTTGACACTAAAGCTTTTTCTGCTTAATGTTTTAATTAAATACCTAGAAGCCAACTATTCTCCTCAGTCAGTGTCAGCACGGTACTTCTCTATGGATAAATGTTTACAGCAAAAGCTCTGCTGAGGGTTTCAGCAAACAAAGCTGGGAGAACTGAGAAGGCTTTTCAGCCGAGGCACTTGAGATCAAGAAAGCACCAGTGATTAGAAACTCGCAGTACAATAACAGGACGATTTAATCCACCCAAATGTCAGTCGCCAGTTTACAAGTTGGCAATCCCATCTTCATCTGCAGACAAAAGGGCACTGGTTAGTCATCTGTTTAATTCTCTTGCTGCAGCATGTCATTTGGATGTTGAAGGAAAATCCCCTGATTCAGTCTGCCATTTCTGACAGTCTCCCTCTAGACCACATTAATAAGCTTTTTAGAGCAGCGAATGCAGAACAATCAGCAGGCAGCCTGCCCTCAAAATGGAGACAGAACCGACAGTAAAGATGCCTGCTTCCCTTTGTAGCCCCCGTGCATAGGTGACCCTTCTCTCACAGAGCTGCAAATGATTTCCACTAAGATTGCCTTTGAAAAGCCACAATGTAATTAACCATTTTAGGCATGTGATGTCTGCCTCAGCTCCAAAACCCCAGGCTTTCGCCATGGAAAAAGATTCAGCAGCGCTTGAGGTAGATTTATGAAACGTGCTAACAATAGAGCAGACAGAGAGAGAGAGGCTGCCTGGCATCCCGGAATACCTGGGGAATTTCACTCAGAAAACAAACATGTTGCTCTTTAATGTAGACTCACATCTCATTATAAAATCACAAGTGGAATGAGACACACTTCGCCTTTGTAACTGTGTTGCCAGGAGGCAGGTAAGTGTGGTACTGCAGACAGTCCTGCTAAGATCTGCATGATTTTAATATACTTTGAAAGCAAATAATTTGTTAGATAATGGGGGTCTTGCTGTGGATATTTCCTGTTTTTCTCTATTAATATTTTCTCTATTGCCAGCTGTAAATTGAAATTGCCAATAGCTCAGTTTAACCTATTGCGCACCAGCTGTTTCAAGCTGCAGCTGGAAAACAAACTGTTTCAGGGTACCCTGATTTTGTTTTGGGAAGAATTTGCTGGCGAGGCATTACTAAACACTGGAAACAGAAAGCAGAAACCTTGGAACCCTAAAAACTCTTTTTCTTTTACTTGGAGATGAAGGAAGTAAGCACCATTGAAAAATCAAGCTCAAGATACGCACATACGGACAAGAAAAGTGGAAGGAGGTTAAAAGGAGAAGGAAAGAAATGTAATCCTGTGTGATGTGGTAAGATGTAGGTAAGGCTCGGGGAGGGTTTTGTCAAGCAGAAAATTGACAAAACCTGCTATTAATTATTGTGCTGATGCTATCAGTGGCATTACCATAATCAAAAAATGAGGCGTGAGCATAATGCACAAGGCACTAGGTAGCTGGGGGGTTAAATCACGTATTCTCAAAGGAGATTTTAAGAAAAAACATAATTAACAGCAAGAGAGAGCACAAGAATTCTTTTATGTAGCCCATGTAGTCAGTAATCTCTCAGTAACAAATTCAGACGTACCGGCCTGTTTGCATGTGAAGAAATACAGGAGGGTGGAAGGGCCTTATTTATCAGCTGCAGCTACCAGGAAAGAAGACTGCATTACACTTAAACAACTTTTTTTTTTATTTTTTTATAAAGAAGAAGCTATGGTCTCCTTAAAAACCAATATTCTTGGCACTTTACAGACAAATAATAACATAAAGCCACTTCCAGGAAGAGATTCTATTCTAAAGTACCAGGAATATAGGATAAGGATGTACCAAAAAGGAAAATGATGAATTGACCGCTTTTATGAAATATCTCTTTATCTGTTTTTCCCTTTTCAGAGACTCAAAACCAAAAAATGGCAGCAATAATGGAGACAAGTAAGCATTGCTGTTTTAGAACATCTTCATTCTCAACAGCAGCTTCTTCAAGATAAAAGGTAGAAAAGAATCTAAAACCAAGACCAGACCATCAGGTTAACCATGTAACTTGCCTCATTGCCTTGCAAATTTAAACTGTTAAAGAAACTGAGACAAATTCAATATTTACAGTAGTTGCATGTTAACAAGTCAACATTTACCCACTGTTATAGGCAAAGTTGAATAAGTAATGCTGAAAGTGTTTGCAAATGTTACTTTGAAGAAAAACATCACACTGGCTTTGATTCACAACATATATTATTCACACACTGCAAACATTCATGCAAGCAAATCTGTGTTTATGGTGGGACTGTAATCTCTCAGGCTAATAACTATCTGCATTACTATTCACTCTGGAGAAAGTCATACGGCAGTGTTAAAAGCTCCTGGTTATTCTGAGATTCAAAAAAAAGAGAAATCAGCAGAAATAGTCATGTGAATGATATAAGCAATGGGTTGGGTAGGGTCTTTAAGGTGAGTGTCACAATTAGAATATCTAAAGACTCTTTTGCTTGTTTAGTGCTCACATCTTTGTTGTCAGAATGAAAACCAGGCTATATACACTCTCTGGTTTGGTCCCTTTGCTACTTTATGAAAACCCATGAAAATCCTTCTCCCAGGAGTGGTCCAAAAGCAGTGGCCGATGAAGGCAATGGGTATTGCCTACATTGAAAGCAGAAAGCACTTGTTAATACCATTTTACAAGAGTTTTTTTGGTCTCTGTAATCTTGACAGATTGAACTGCAAATAAATTCCTCCATTTGCAATGACATCTCATAAAAAAATTATAATATTCCCAGTGAAAAACAGTATTGGAAGACTAGAGACTTAAACCCTTTGTGGATTTATGTGGGGCTGCCTGTAGATTATAAAGATCTACAATATGTTGTTATTGGTGAAGGAATTAATACAAAATTGTTACAAATCCTGTAATATTCTGACCCATGCAACAGCATTGGTTGGTAAATTAAATGTTGAAAATGAAGAATCAATATTAAAGGGAGACCACTGAATAATATAGAAGAGGTCTATGTAACAAAGCTAAACGTGAATTTGAATAGTGAAGAATATAAAATGCTTTTAATCTGCTTGAAGGAATTGTAGAAATGATTGATTTTGTATCAAAGCAGACTTGCCAGCAGCTGTGGCCTATCTTTCAAACTAAAAATGCTTTATACTTCTTGAAATTCAACTATAACCTCCTGAATGTTTATAAATCACTTTTGTTATCTGTTTCAAAACTAATGCCAGCAAAGTGGCTCCAAAATCTCTTGGAAACTTTGTACTCGCCTTGCAGTTATAACAAGGCTCTCATCCCTCTGTGCAGAAAAACACCATATCTAGGTCCGTTTCTAAGATTGGAAAGAGCTGGTTGGACTTTGCTGGTTTGGATCCAAAATGACCAACAGCACGAGTGGCTTCATGGTGTTCTGTGGTGTGGCATCTTAGTATATACAGAAGCAGACACCAAACAGATCATGCAAAGTAATTAATCACGTTGGTTATGAAAGTCAAATGAGATGCATTTGACTTGTATAAGAAAGCTAGCAAAGCAGTGAAAAGAAACACTACCAGACAAGAAAGCCTTTCAGAGTGCCTTAGGCAGGTAGAGACACCTAAATCAAAACAGTCTGTATTTATTGCAGTGAAATGGTGCTTGTAGAGTGTCGGTAGGGGATAGGTAGGAGTTGTGTAGGAACAGAGATCAAGGGAGAAAGATTTAGGAATTTGAGGCCAAACCAGACCAAACCCACACCATTCTTCACAGGATACTACTGAATTATTTTGAGATGAACAAGTTTGGAGTTCCCTGAGCTGTTACTAACATTATAGAGGTCACTGGAGTAGGCCCCTCTCTATAATTGTGATATGGTTGTATTTTCACATCTCCTTGGTCAGTTGATTACAGCAGTTTAGAATGACAGAAACCACTGAAAGAGACAACTGCAAAATCAAATTTGCTTTAGAGGCATATACCTCTAGTTAAATTAATTTTTTCCCACTTACCGATAATGTAGAAGACAGTACTGAAGCCTGGAATATTGTATGACTCAAGAGCCATTTTTGACTTGGGAAGACTAAACCAGCAAAGCATAAAAATTTAGTCTCTTTGCTTCATTTCTGCTTTCTTTGTTGCATCCAAGTTTAAATAAAAAAACATAAATACTGTTCCTGAAATAACCCCCCCCCACAAAAAAAGACTCTAAGTCTTTGTTAAGTCTAATATCTGCATGCAGTCATGTGACTATTCCAAATTACTCTCTGAAGCAGCTGTGAATGCATATGAAATGAAAAAATTCTGTCTTATGTATGATGAATATAAAACATGTGTCTCTACTCGCTAAATGCTTAGTTCTTTAATTCTCTACTTTTTCTCATTATTGTAATTAAAAGTGTTTCAATTACCACTGGCAGAGAATGTTTGCTAAAACGTCGAGTTACTGGCACCTACTCCATAGGTTAAAGTTCACAAGGAGAAGTGAACCTGTTCCAGTGCCTCATCACCCTCACAGGAAAGAATTTCTTCCTCAAATCTAACCTAATCTCCCCTTTTCCAATTTTAAAACCGTTGCCCCTTGTCCTACAACTCCACTCCCTGATCAAGCGTCCTTCTCCATCTCTTCTGTAGCCATTTAGGTACTGGAAGGGTCTATAAGGTCTCCCCTGAGCCTTCTCTTCTCCAGACTTTGTTGAATCCAAAGTGGTCCTTGCCAGTTAAAGGGAGCTCCATGCTATGAGCATAAGAGGTGGGTGAAGCCCCAAAATATCTGAACTTATGGGCACTCTGGTGTCTCAACATGGTCTTTTCTTATTACATAATGATACAGTTTCCAGTGGGAGTTACAGTTCAGGAATAACTTGACAGTACTCCAACTCCTGGACTGGTGCTGCTGTCCTTTTCAATAGTAACATATTCATTGGAGCATTCACCCAGAAATGGGCACCCTGGCTTCAGCATTAAAGTCTTAAGAGTTTCCTCTTGGAAATCAAAAATCTAACCCTGAATCCGGATTATGAACTGCCATAAATCTGGAATGATCACTTTTTTAGTTTTGGCTTGATGACTAATGAAAGAAGAACCATTGAGGAAAACCCAGTTCCTGGCCTGGTGTTTCAGATGTTTTGATGTAGGACTTTAGGAATAGAGGTCCTACAAAAATGTTTATTTCTTTATCATCCTACATAACATCCTCTAAACTCTATACTAGATGAGGAATAAAGCTGATATACACAGCTGAATCTTAATACTCTGCTTTAGATACAGTAAACAAGAAACAACAGTTTCCAAATCATACAAATTCCTTGGTGTTTTTTTCTGATAGTCTTATTTAAATAAGGCTGGTGTTTATTTTCATCCAACTCTCTTCTGTGTAATGATTTGCAGACTTCATCAAATAAACGGACAGACTAACACAGCTGCCATAATGTCAGCCATTGGAATTTCATTAGCAAAGTAAGTAATTTGCTATCCTGAGTCATTTACTACCCTTACTATCCTATTACATTCATTTTAGATGCAATTCCTTTGAATTGCAAGTCTACTTGTCCTGGACTGACCTACCACTCAAGTGAGAAACTACTCACCTGAGCAAAACAAATTGGATTTTGTCTGTGGTTCCTGAAGCATCAGGGGGAGGGCAGTTCTCTTGTGTTCGCTTCTTTATTTATTTATTTTTTAATTTAGTGGTGAGACTTAATGTTTATGAGTCTTGCTCTGAACTCTTCTGTCTGCAATTGAATCAAATTGATGTTACTTGCTCAAATTGGTTGTTGCTTGAGACGCATTACAGGCTGGTCCCATTCAGAGGATGTCTCCCTTCTTATTGATGCTATCAATTTTATATGATCAATGCCAGAGCAATTTGTTCTGGTGGTATACAATAAAGGAATTTAGTCAGTTTTGTATTTGTATTGCTGTTTTTTGGTCTGAATATTTCAGATATAACTAACACAAAATATATTCATTAGTATTATTTGGTTTTATTGGAAACATTTCTAACTATAGAAAAATAAGTAATGAAATTACCTTAATTCAAATGCAGACAAATAAAAAAGAAATGATTCTTATTAGAACTGATTTACATAGTCTTAGGAAGAACAAAGATGACTCTTTTGGGAAGACTGTATAATAAGTCTTGAGATTCCCCTGCATTTTCTCAGGGAGTAATTCCTTGTTTGGTATAAAGGCATGCTTTAAAAATAAAAAATGTAGTGAAGAACCTTTAAGTGATTTTCTCTTGCCCTTGGATGTCTCTCACTGACTAAGTACTTTAACCCCACTTCATAAATGCAGGAAGGATGCTGAGGAACTGACAATGATTTTTCCAAAATCCAAATCGTGAGGAGGATGACTGTGATTAATGTTAACTACTCCCCCTTCCCCATCACACATCTGCAACCTCTGTTTTCAGGTGATTTACATATTAAAGTGGCTCCCTGATGCTTATACTTCACTGAGGTCCCGTAGCAGTGAGTATATGTGTAAGTTATATATTTTTCCTTCAAAAATTGTCAGAAATTGAGTAATTCAATAAATATATGTGAAAAAATATATATACACAATTGCAGTAAGAAGACTTTGTTTTTTTTTGTTGTTGTTGTTTTTCTGAACAGTTTAATATCAAAAGATTTCCACATGACTGTCTAGCAGCACACACTTCTGATGAGCAGAAACTTTTGTAGAAAGAAGTTAATGCTTCCCTGTCAACAAATGCAGTGCTTGGAAAAACAGACAAAATTTTCAGGCACAGAAACCATCCTTCAGGTGTGTAAAATAGATTCAATCTAATGATAAAATAATAGATAAGAGTTTTTTTTTTTTATTTGGGAAATGCTTAAGATGGGTTTTAATATTGCACATAACTGTTGCTAATATTTTTCTCAAAAGAGTATTTTTTTTGTAGTCCTGGCTCTAGCAATGAAATATCTCAGGTGGAACCCAAGCATCTTTAAGGCTGTGCATCTTCCGTATCAGTAATAAAACAAAATAAAGAGGGTATAATTCTATCCTGTGCACTCTATCAGGATGGAAATTCTGCTTATCGTTGTAACTAAAGGCTATGTTCTCACAGCCTATATTAAAAGGTCATAAAAAGATGTTGATGAGACTCATGTTTTCTTTCCTTGCTTGAAAGTAGTTATGAAAGCAATATGCACACAGATTTTTAATATAAAATACCTTTTCCACATTATAGCTAACACAATATGGAATGAGGAGTCATTTACTCGATAGCTGAAGATGGGAATGAATAAGAACAGATCCTGCTTTTATTTAGTTTATCTATAGCATGGCATGAGGCAGCCAGAGAGTCGTTTAAGGAGATTACTGTTAATATAGGAATATGTATCCTTAATTTCCTTAACTACAGTGTACTAGACCAAGCTTTATTTTGTGATCCTTCCAGTGTGTATAATAGTATAATAACAAATGTGTGTGCAGGTAGAAATAACGAAGTCATCTGATTTGAGCAGATGCACAGAACTGCACAGGGGCTTTTTCATTATCTGAAATGAAAAGATACAGACGTTCTAACCTGGCAAATATTAGTATCAGAAAGTATTATAAATAGCACAGATCTTTTTAATTGCTCAGATCTTGGCCGAAGATCTAAATTGAGCTTGACTGATCAGTTCTGCTCTTCTTTAGGCATATTTATGAGAATACAGACAATTAAATGATCAAAGGAGAAAAAAACTGATTAAGAGATCTATCTTTTCTAGTCAGGTATTAAATTTCTGATATGACCTTTACTTTCAAAACATTGAAGTTTTATGGTATTAGAAAGATGTCATGCCAGCCAAAGAGAACATGCCATTTTCAAACAGGAGAGAAGTCAAGATTAGTTTTTCAATCAAACTGTCTTTCTTTAGAGAAGAGATCTATGCATTTTCTTTTAAAGAACATAAAAATATTAAATAAATACAGTATAGGTTATATCTTAAGCTACCAAACTACCAAAATTTATCCCACCAAACATACGGTCAGTGCTGATGATGTTGATTAAATACAGTGTTTTATGTCGGAGATCTGAATCAAAATTTGTTTTTATGATGTTTGCATTCAGGTGTTCTGGGTTAATATGCATCTTACTGGGAATTACTGTCATGGGTAGCAGGAGTAGTTTTGGTACCGACGAAAAGTTTCCCAGACACACTGAAGAGAGAAAAGAACCAAGTCTTCCTTCATGAGTTCTCCAATCCCTCAAGGTATCAGCAGGTTATCATTGTAGTGGTGCACCTATATTTTTATTGTTGCTGAAAAAAAGGGGTTTTAGTACTGAAAAAAAATTTTATTGAATCAAACGTTTTGGGTGAAGAAATATTTTGGCTATGTCAGTAAGGAATACCAATACAATTTAAACTGCATAAAATCTAGAGGTGAAGGTTTTGATTTTCATTTTTTATCTGTTTTAGTCCTGAAGATGAAGATTGAGGGTTATTCATATAACCTTGCTGTTATCAGCTTTATTTCACCAAAATAAAACATGTGAATGAACAGTATGCAAAAGAAGAAAAACATTTTGCTTGGGCCATTCTTTGTAGAAGTTGTAGAAGCTAAAAAACAACACATCACTCCTTTGAAATTTAATTGCTCTAGAACACCAAGTTGGCATGTTTCCATTTCTCTTATTTAAAGGAGACGGATTTTGATCTGTGGTACAATTTTGTGCTCAAAACAGAGGGTGAAAGGGTAACATTAGAGGAAAGGCTAAGTTAGGGTAGGTTTAGACTGGACATTAGGAAACAATTCTTCATGGAAACAGTGGTCAGGCACTGGAATAGGCTGCCCAGGGAGGTGGCTGAGTCACAATCCCTGAATGTGTTTAAGAGTCTTCTAAATGTGGTGTTGGGGGATGTGGTGTAGGGGAGAACTTTGTAGAGTGGGGTTGATGGTTGGACTTGATGATTCCAAGGATCTTTTCCAACCTGAAAGATCCTATGATTCTAAATCCGCTAAACTTTGTCATAATAAGGGTTCAATTCTTTGAAACTGGTATTCAATACAAACAGGTTTGAAAAACCAAACAGTAGTTCTAGAAATAACTTGACTGATAAGAAGCCCCTTCTGAGAATGTACAATGATATTTATATCTATATATAATTATATGTTTAACAAGATTACGTTAGAAATAATGTACCAGAAAGCTGAGAGAAAGGTAGGAGCTCACCAGTGTCAACATAAGAAATGTGGTACCTACTTTGTTTAAAGAAATATGTATCTTGAGGGAATACCATAAGGAATAATGTCAAAATCATATCAGCTTAATGAAAATCAAAATACTGTACTTGCCTCCTGGGTGGCTGCCAACATCTTTGCAAAACTTTTCTGACCGTATCAGGGAAAAGGAAGCCCCCACAGTGTTGCAGATATTTTCTCCTTAACAGAACTAGAACAGTTTTAGAAATAATTTCCCTTGTGCCCTTCTGAATTCTTATAAGTGTGTGGTAAAGAGCCTAGAGAATCAGAAAGTACAGGGCAGGCAGGATAAGAGGGATGAACATCATCTTAGTCAGGTGTCTGGGAAGAGGCAAGGGGAGAAAATGCTTACTAAAGCCTTCTGAGATACTGTGCAGTTTGCTAATTCAAAGAGCAGGTTTAGAAATTTGTTTGGTATTTTAATTATATGCTTATAAGTTTCAGGCGTAGGCTGTCAGGTACAAGATGAAATCCATTACAAAGAAAAACTGCAGTGCTCAGGTGTTATGAAAAGTTATACATCACGCACATTCTGTTATATAAAACCATTTCAGTAAAACAACTGAAACTTAAGAAAAAGCAAGCTGGATAAAATTATGTGGAAATTTTACAAAGGTGGGGGCAAAAAGGACAGGAGGCACGACAGGAAACTGTTCGGGGAAGTTGAGTGTTTGCTAAAGGTAATACCCTCGTGAACTGGTTGAACAATCACATGTGGGCAATAGGTTAGATCTACCCTCCCATGGTTAATAATAAAATAAAAGACAAGTATTACTGGTTATTTTGTCAAAACATGTTTTGTGTTTGACATTTATTTGGGTCAACATTATATTCTGGCAGAGATCTTCCTCCCTGCGGGGACTTCCCTATGGGTTGCCTAGATTACCTAGCAAGGAATTGGTGTGGTTCAAGCATGCGCTGTGGAGACCTGAGAGGTTCCTTACTTCACAGGTTGCCCAGAGAGGCTGTAGGTGCCCCATCCCTGGAAACTTTCAAGGTCAGGTTGGATGGGGCCTTGAGTAAACTGATCTAGCTGAAGATATCCCTGCTCATGGCAGGGAGGTTGGACTAGATGACCTTTAAAGTCCCTTCCAACCCAAACTATTCTATGATTCTAGGATTCTACGTTTCCCTTTTACTTGAAGGAATTCTATGGTAGCAAAGTAAACATATCTTACTTCAAGAGCTGTTGTTAATAGCAACACATACAGGGAAATTAATTGTCCAGGGAGGTTCCATACTATAAGAAATCAGTCTTTTTTTTCTTTATTTTTTTCAACCCAGAAGCAACTGTAAGTAAAAAGCATCCCGCAAAATAACCCTAAATCTTTGCATTCTTTATCTGTCCCGTACTTATTCTCCAGTTATTGATTCTTCCTCCAATTCCTCCTCCTCATTCTTTAAATAAAGTTGTCCTGGGGAGCCCACCATCTGCCTGATGTAAACTGCCCGGTTAATTCTCACCTGGCTACAGCAGCAAAACAGATGAGAAGACAGAGAAGGAGTTAATGACTGAGTCCTGGTAAAGATCTCAGCAGGATGCCTCTTTTAATTCAGATCACGTGTGTAGTTAGTGTGACAACAAGCTGTTACCACCTAATGATTTCAGTTCCTTAAGTACAATGAGTCCCATGTTCTCAGTATGCTTTAGACCGGACAACTTAAACTACCATTGTGTTGCATAACCCCCATTGCATGTTGCAAAATTCCATGTGGAATAAGGCTTCAACATGGAAATAGTGAATTGTAATAGAAAAAACAATTAGTGAGCTGTCAATGTATTAAAATATAACCCCCCCCGACCCCAACAACCAAAAACCCAATCAAAATTTGAAAATAATTTGGATATGTATATACAGTAACTTCTTGAAAGTAGTATGGTTTACAAAAGAAAAAAAAGAAGAAAGGTTACTGACATTAACTGAATATATTGCAGAAATACTAATTTTGTATTTTATACATTTTCTTGCTGTTAATAATAATATAAAATCTGTTGTAGTGGTATACACATGATATATGAAAGTTGTTACACAAAGAAGATGTCAAAAGAATGCATTCAAACAAATGCACATCATTAACAAGATTTAGAACAGCTAATAAAGAGTCACAAGAAAGAAGATCCTTGAAGCATGAAGAACCTGAAGCACTTCTGAAATTTAAGAGTAGAAATTCAGCTTGTTCAGACTGAGTTATGTGTGTAAACGCACAGTCTGAAAAGGGTCCTTAAAATGATCCTTCGGGAAAGATTAAGCATCCAAGTTAAAACTTCAAAAGTTATTCACCTGATTCTGGACTGGTGTTTATCTTAGAAATGACTAAGCGCTTAGATGTGCAACATTTGGAAGGGGAAAAGTGGCATTCACATGCCAGATGAATAATCTATACTCTTATGCATATTCATACCATCTTTTGCTGCCAGTGAACCTCGCATTAGTCCTATATAAAAGCTATGCACAAACATATTTCCCTCAAGTTAGTTAAGCTGTGGTGATTTTTCACATCTAAGGCATCAGGCTCTGAAGTACTGTCAAGGTTAGGTGGCCCTGGTCTGTTTGGATACTTCTAACACTTGGCTCAGAAGTGTGTGACGAGGATGGAGAGAAGGAAGGGCAGAGCCACATTCTTCTGTGAAGGATTTCTAGCTTGCACAGGTTGAAACTGTTGTGGATCCAACTCTTCAGCACCATGATGAGAAGAAGCAGTGAGAAACTCACGGGATGAAAAGGATATGTATCCTTGAGACTCCTAGGCAGTCTGATGAGTGAACACCATGACAAATCCATTCAAGAAGTGACATCACAGTGGAGAATGGTGTAGAACTGTTTAAATGAATTGTGTGAAAAACTGGTGTTGTTTTCCTCCTGAATAAAAGGAGGAGCTTGACACTTACTGTAGAATCATAGAATGGTTTGGGTTGGAACAGACATTAAAGATCATGGAGTTCTAACCTCCTGCCCTGGGCAGGGACACCTCCTACCAGACCAGGTTGCTCCAAGCCCCATCCAGCCTGGCCTTGAACCCCTCCAGGGATATGGCAGCCACAACTTCTCTGGGCATACTGAAGCTGTGTTTCTATTCATAACATAGTTGGTGTGTGCTTTTTTATTGGGTTGGAGACATTAGCCAAAAGGTGCTATTCATCTATCCATCTTGTACAGAATTTTTGGGTTCTTTTAGGGTGACAATTTGCTCAATAAGAGCTTTTGGAAAAGTGTGTCCTCTAGGCATTCTTGCTTGGGTGAATAAACCTTCATGGTAATTGGTGATGCTGAATGGGGCATTCTAGTTTCAACAAATGCTTTCGCTTCTACCAGCAATAAGTCTGCTAATGAAGTACTCTATGGCAACTCACACTTGTCATATAGTCTCATTAAATATTAAAAAAAAAGTATTTTTATGAAGGTTTGCTGCTTTTTTTTTCCTGACTGGGGAACTTCCTTTCTACTTCACATATGGAGAGCATTTCTTAAAATCAATCTCCTTTTCCCTGCTGATTAAACTGTACAACAAACTCCTAATTAGGAGGTTTTGAAAGTTCTGGTTTTGATGTTGGCTTTGGAAGTTACTCACTACAGGAGGTGATAGGGTAGTGAGGGTGCTTCTGAGTCATCCCCAATGCCCAAGTTGCTACGCAGGACATAAAAGACGTGTGCAGAAGAGAACTAGTCAGATTTGGAACCTACTTTTACATCACTGTTACCCCTGAGATGAACTCAATTCATTAAAAATGTTATTTCTTGGGAAGTTTCTTAAAAGGTTATTTGAACTTAAAGCTCAGGCTCTGCTGGTATTCAGACCATACCTATTCTCTACATTATTTGGGGCCATGCTTTGAAGTTTTCTGTTTCTCCTGGGTATTCCAGTTAATATAGTTCATTGTGAAATGAGAGCACAAAAAAAAAATACAGTATCATCGTATTGCTTGTCTCAGATTTGAAATGCTACAAGAAGCTTAAAAAGAAATTTTCTCTTATTAGAAATTAAAGACAACAATTTCACAATTGTTTTGACTTAGGATTGTCTTTTGTCTTGTCTTACGATATATGCGCTATAGGTTACATTCAGGAAATCCCATCTTCTGTTTTTCCAATATGTGTCCACTGTTTAAAAAAAAATTATAAAGCAAGCAGCGGAATTTTCCACTGGAATAAGTCAAAAGACTTAATTTACATGAGCTAATTCACCGTTTCTCTCTTCCATACCTATTTTCTCAAGTTTCATGCTTGTCCGCATACAGAGTTACATGTTTGCTGTGTCACTCACTTTTTTGCAAAGAATGGCAGGAGATTCACTGCTGGGTGGCAGAATGTGCATGACTGCAACTTTGGAAGCTGTGTTTGAATGATGCCTGGGAGAAATCTCTGCTCCTTCCTTCAGACTGTCCTGAGTTCTTTACTTTTCATCTTCTCAAAGGTTTCATCGCCTTATGACGTTTCATAATGTCATAATGCATGAAGGTCATTGCAGGCTGTTAAAGGACAATTTAAACAACTGGTTTCCCTCTAAAAATTTGAAAACAAAGTTCATTTGAAATTCATGCTTTGCAAATACAATGATTTTGAAAAGGAACAATTTTTATGTCACGATAGTGATTCAGCTGGGCTTTCTCTAGAATCCAAGAGAGAGGTCTATGAGATCAGAGGACCACATGTGAAGTTCTGTCTGTAGCTTTCTCTTTTGTCTTGGTGAGACCATCCGGAGGACCAATATTTGCTTCTTTCCCTTCCTTTACTGACATCTCGGGTGAAAATGTAATAAAGAAAACTCCTTTACACATGATGTACAGCTCTTTTTGTTAATCTTTGGTGCTCAACAGGGGCCAGTCAGATCTAACTCTTTGGGCCGATGGTCTTACAGTGACAAATTCAGTCTTCCTCCTCTTTCAGTTTGCCCTAGAGACAGTCCCAAATAGTAAAGGCAGTAACACAATACCTCCCAAGCCACGTGGGCTGAGCTACTCACAAAATTCCTGCTGTCACTTCTCATATTCATGCCGTCATGAGGGAAAGGCCCTTCTAAAGCACTGCTGGAGATCAAGCATGAAATAGAAATGCCTGTAGAAGGAAATGTCTGTAGAAGGGGCTGCAAAGTGAAAGAAAACACTCACGAGCTCAGCTCAAAAGGATCTTCTTTCTTGATGACTGAAGAGCTTCGTGGACAGTGGAAGCTGGTGGCAGTGGAAGCAGGGGGAGAATTGTCTGTGTATCAATGCCCCAGCAATGTCTGTAAAGGACAAACAGTCCTTTACAACAATTATTTGATCCACAGTGCAAAACTGGATTTGGATAGGTTGTGAAGCAATTCAGATCTATTTTACTATGTCAAAATGTACCAAAATATCTGCGATTTTTTTCTGAGAAATATTTAGAAGTGAGGAGTATTACCTATGTCAAAGCATCTCAGTCAGGTCTCTGCTCACCAGCTATATTTTTTTTTCTTAAATGGATAGAGACATCTTGTATTTACTGCTAAGCAGCACTGCTTTAGAATGAATCTGTTTTCTTAGAGTTTCCAGTGTTGGAGTATTTTTGTAAAGCTCAGTTGCACTTCCAGGTTCAGAAAAAAGTGAGTGGGGGCTCTATTTAAGCATCTATTAAAATCCTTCTGTCTCATCTTTGAGTGCATGCAGTGTGTTTTGTAGGGGTTATTTTTATTGCTTCTAAAATAGCTTTTATTACATTTTTTCAGGAAATTTATATTTTGTTTTTATGTGCCATAATGACATCTGTTGCAGCAGAGTGAGACAAGATCAGACAGAAATCATTAATATTTCCTGGATTCCAATCTGAAACTCAGAAATATCAACAATGCTTCATTGGTTTGAGTGTTTCTGTATTGCAACATTTTAGCAACTTCATACTAAAAAAATTCTCTATGTGGAGGCACGTATAGGGAAAAAATTGAAACTAGAGTCTGTGTATATGTGTGTGCATATGTAAAATAGTGCTTAGTAAAACCAGAATTAGGGGAAATAGAATAATATTTCATGCAATGACTGCAAATGATAGCATATATGTGCGGAAAAGATGTGAAAACCAGCTGAATATGTGAGTGTTGCTGTGTGTACAAAAGAGGAATGGAGATTAAAAACAGGATAAAAAAAAATCCACTGCCATCAGCACTGAGGAGAACTGCCAAAGATGCCAGCTTCATCATTTACTGCAGCTGTGCACCTGCAAATGCCACCTGGATTGTCTGTCACTGCAGCAGTTTCACAAAGGTTTGAATACCCAGCCAGTGAGTATGCTCATGTTTTATCTACTAAACATTCTAATTACTTTTTCTGCTAATAAATGGCAGAGGGAGGAAAAAAAAAGAAAAAGCCTCTAGGATTTGGCTCTGTGAGCAATAGGGGTTGCAGTGGTTAAGAGTAACTTAATCTACTGCGCCAACAGATGCATCACTAGACTGCATCAAGCAATCAAATAAGGATTAAGGAAAAAGCCACATTGGCTTTAATTTTCTTAGTTTGACTGCTTGGTATATGTTGCAGAAAACAATTAATTCAGACTGTTTCTAGCAAAGAATAACTTCATAAAGTTTAGTGTTTATGAGCAGCCCAAATGAAATGCAACCTCCTTAAAGTTTCTTTAAATTTCCTGTCATCAGAAAGGGATATAATACTATATCACTGTTTTTCTCAGGGAATAGCTGCTATTATGTATTAATACCTTTAGCGTTTAAAAGAAAAATGACCAGATGAAGCACCACTGCTGAGGACTTAGTTTTATTTTAAATTAAGACACAATGCTAAAGACTGCTGAGTAGGAGAAAGTAGTGGCCGATGATCAAATCACGCAGGTTGTGGCAGCCAGCCACCGGTTTGGTGATTCTAGACTATCAGGATTTAAAGTAAATGAAGGAAAACTCAAAGGAGGAGACCTGAAAAATCATATGATTATGCCTACATTGCAATTTTCAATTGAAATCCTTTGGCCATTCATCCTGAAAGCTCTGCTAAATTTCTGAGCTTGAGGTGGTTTCTTTTTTCCACCACTTCTATCCACTGGAATCTTTTTTATCTGCTGTGGTTATTCTTTTTTTTTTGCAAGTAATCACAGACCTGGAAGCAGAAATAAACAGTCTGCAGCCTGTTTCCTGTAGAGACCCACAGAAATGAACCTAAGACTCAGTCTATGCTTAAAGAATTAGATTTATACTCTAAGAATGTAGAGGGGTGGTTATCATGATGACAACAAAAAAGGGTAGGAAGGTTCTCTGTTGTGAAGGACCTTGAAGACATCATGAAGAAGACTGAGTGGTACAGAGGGAAATGCGGAGCAGAGTGAAGGAACTCAGTGGAGAATACAGTATGATAAGATCATCTCAGCAATTCTATTTTCTGTGGTGTCCAGTCTGTCACTGAGGGTCATAGGGAAACCACAGGACCAGTAACCATGATGGAAGGAGACTAGGGCACTGATAAAGGTTTGATAAAACTGGTTTTACATGTAAATAACTGGGTAATAGACAAGCACCCAGACAACAGGGGGATTGTGGAAAGTAATCTAGTTTGTCAAATAAAGTATCAATACTTAGGTCATTCCTTAGGTTATGTTTCAGGCCTGTTGAAGTCTGTTAGAAAGACCTGAATTCTAAAATGTTGTGGAAGGAGTAGAAGGATTTATAGACTAAAGAGACTTACTGAGCAAGAAGAGGCAATAAGACAGATGGTCTCAATGTTATGAGACCCAGAAACAAAGGAAGTGTATATTGTTAAGCAATAAACAATACCGTAAGCCAAAGGAGTCTATGAAGCGGCTTGTGAGCTTCTTTTGTCCACCCAAATTCAAGGGGAGGTTTTGAGTAAGCTTGAACAGGGGCACACTATGGCTTTGTTTGCCATGGAGAGTGGGTCATGCTTTGGCAATCCTTGTGGTAGACACTAAACTTCATGCGCAAATACTACCACGCAATGAAAAGGATTTCATACTTTTTAATGCTTTTTCTTTTATTGAATAAGGAACATAGGAATGTTACTACTTCACATGAAAGCCTCTGCTGTGTTTAAAATAAGCCTTTACATTCGAGGCATTGTGTGCCTCGATAGCTTCTACATATTGTCATATAGCACCATTTGCACAACAAGAGGATTTCTTTCCAGTTTGTCATATGTAAAAGCTAATTACACGTTAAGTAATTTCCTGTAATTTTGCCTTCCAGTGTGCTCAGCAGAAGACTAAGTAATACAGGAGAAAACCAATAAGAATGCTGCTAATGTGTTTTTGAGGACAGTGCGCCCATTGCAGAGTCAGAAGGGGCAGCATAAAGTAATATTTCCTTCATGATTACCCATGATGAAAACATTTTTTTTAGAAGATACATCACTTCCCATGCAGCCAGCTCCCTGTCCTCCTTTGCTTATGACAAGTATTTCCATGAAAGCCTTTGGATTCCTCCAAGAAGACAAACTGCTATTGGTGAAGCTGGTAAGGAGTAAAAGACATGTTTTTCTTTTTTCCTTCCTGACATAAAGAGATGTTGCAATCTAAATTGAGAGTTGGTTGGAAATTCACCGCTAGAAATCTTTTTCAGGTAAAAATCATGTCCTTAGGAAAATCTGGATGTTCTTTTCCCAGTTTATTAATTGAAAAAAAACCCCCAACCCAACAAAGTATTCATTGTCTAATATTTTTTCTTGCTGTATTGAAGAAATTATGCTGACCTATTCTGAAGGGAAATACTTCTCAAATGGTATAAGTTCCAAATGAGAGAATACTGAAAGATTTGCCATCTATATAATTGGGCGTTTTCTATCATCCATATACAGAAAAGACCATAAACATCACTTTCCATTTTATCTCTGTGTAGGTAATGTGTCCTTGACAGATAACACACATTTCTTAACCTAAACAAATGACTACCAGAAAACTGTTTTATGCAAGTTTGGTTTCTTTTCATATTATTTGGCAGCTTAATGAGAGCTGGATATCCACTGCCACGTGAGAACTAGTTGTTCCACAGGCTGTGGGTGCGGAAACTGAATTATTTCAGTATTCTGTAGCTAATACTCACTAGGTATGACTTTAAACACATTTAAACTCTCTTATAGCGTGACAACTGTAGCAGAAGTCTGCTCAAATCTGCTAAATCGGGGCAATCATAGATTATATGAATAAACTACTATGGTTGAAGGGCTTCAGTAATGAATTCATGACAGCGAACATGAGCAAGAGTCAAGTTGAGCAAATTATTTACCTTTTCTTCTTACTTATAGATTAAGTAAAGAAGACTGGACCTGGACTATTTGACTTCTTAAAATGCAAAGTGTTAAAAAGTATTCATAGTTTAATCTGTGTATCCATATCCCTAAAATATGAAAATTCATGAATTATCCTGCATAAATTCCTGAAATGTACTCCACATCTCTCTCCACATGAGAGAACTATACTGTACTATAGCACCCTCAGATTCTGGTTATGGGTGAATAGAAAGCACACTCTCTATGTAAAGTCAATAATTTTTATTAGCCCTGGGCAGGGATACCTCCCACCAGACCAGGTTGCTCCAAGCCTCATCCAGCCTGGCCTTGAACCCCTTCAGGGATGGGGCAGCCACAGCTTCTCTGCGTAACATGGGTCAAGGTCTCACCACCCTCACAGGATAGAAGATGTCCTTATCACTTGCAAACACATCTTTATTAAGTGGCATTGAAGCACTGTCAGCCAAAGTCTTTATCTATTTTCTTTATAATCTTAAACTGATTTCTACCAGTCAATCCCTCAGTCAATCAATGATCAATGTGAACTATAAAGGATTGTAACCCTGTAGTATAAATACTTCTTTCAATTCTGTCATGGTCACTTTTTGTGCTCTTGATTTATAATAATGAAGTTTAATGGCACTACTTCTAGCAAAATTTAATAATTTGTTTGTTTCCTTGTTTTGTCTCTAATCTAAACAACCTTCCTTTTTTAAGAAAAGAGCTGTTGAACTAAACCTGTGTAGCTGGTAATGTGTCCAATGGGAACACAAAGGTATATAAGAGAATAGCTCTGCCCTGTCTCTTCTCACTTATATACCCATGAAGAAGCCTTTTCCTCCTCCACCTCATATGCAAAGCAACAACAGCAAACATTTTTCTGTGGCTTTAAGTACATTTTTCTGGGTTGTGTAACACACTGTTTCGTTTTTGTCCTGTTACCTGCCACAGTTGCTCTGGGTCATGTCTCCTCCTATTTCCAAGGAAAGAAAGCAATATATAAAGAATGCAAATCTTGCAATTACCTTCTGATAAAATGCTGTAAACTCAGGACTTCTTAACCTAAAATGTGTTAAGATATGGAAATATTTTTGTTGCAATTAATGATAATATTGTTGCTATAATTAAGGCAAATCATTCTTCAAAATGACATAAAATGACAATACCATTAAAGAGGTAATTTGCTTGCTTTTAGTCTCAGTGAAGATTAAATAAATATAAAAAAAATATTTCAAATCATGCTTGTTACTCCTTATTCAAATGTTTTCCTTACCTGCTTTGCCCAGAGGTGGAATTCAGAGAAGAAATAGAAATTTACTGTTAAGAGAAGCAATACTGTACAGAGTGACCCAGAGAAGCAGTAACGGCTCATGGAGAAGTGTCAGCCTCTGAAAATGATTTCTGAAGTTCAGTGCCTGCCACTCACACATATCAACTGAAAACGTTGAAGGGTATGTAAAATATTTGAGAGATAACACATGCTCCAGCACCTGTTTGCAGATGCAATCACTCATTTTGATGCCTCTCTGTCAGTTACCTGTTTACGTTTCTGTCTATACATCCTCATGGATGTCTTTATAGTTCTGGTCAGAAAATGTTGACTTGACCTTCAGTAAACGTCCGTCCTCTTGAATAGTTATTCAAATGAAATGTCTGAAGTTGTTGCTGCTTTTCTACCACTGAAATATGGGAGTGAGATAGTCTTGAAATCTAGGAGATGCCATCCCTCTTTGTCAAAATGTACCCCCAGGCTCCAAGCGTGCGCATCAGTCACAGCCATCGTGCAAATGGGTGGGTCTGGCTGATCGTGATGGAGTAAAGTCCAAAGTAACTGACTAAGATTGAAGATGACTACTCCGATATGCTTGAATTGCCATTAGTATTAATGAACAGGACAGCACATATTTTGACATGAGTAAGTGGTGGCAGCCTGAGAGCGTGGAAGGGAATATCAGCTCCCACAACTTGGTGGAAGTCTGCACGGGTGTGCGTGTGACACGTGAATGATTACTGGAAGTCCGAATTGGTGGGTGGGAGTAGCAGAGTGTCACTTTATATAAATGAGCATCCCTGACAGGGGGCGATTTAGTTTCTGCCTAAAGATTTTCTGTTGGTAGGGAATAACCTAACATCTACTAGCCACAGAATATCCACTCCTTTCAGGCAGTTGCCCACTACTTTCCATTAGGTTGTGGTATCTCTTAACATTTCTGAAAATATAGATACATATCACTCTGATTAAGGTTATCTCAGAGGATTTTGTTGGAGGTGCTGTGTTTAATCTTGGCTGGAATCCAAGCTTTCATTCTTGTATAATGTGCTCGTTTTTTTTTCTAATAGGCGCTATCTGTTGCCTGATTGATTATCTCTCTTTCATCTTCCCTTTCAAAAAACGCTTCTGGAATTATTGGGGCACACACCTAGGTAGGTGTGTGCATTTATGCATGTGTGTGTGTATGTTCATGTGATTCTCCTTCTGAGCATTATAGTGCAGCCTCCTGCTATGGACAGCTACTGATACCTGATGATCCTGCTCTGGATACAGCTCTCTTGAACCTCCTTTTTTTTTTTCCCACAGGGAAAGAATATTTCTACTGCTCCCATGACTCAGACTGGGATTAACAGCAATCTGTTAGTTCTATTAATCTGTTAATTAATGTATTGATATTGCATTATTTATAGAATAAATTTTTATAGATATATATTTATATTATATCCCTGGGATTATAGCTTCTATTTGATGAAATTCAAAGTTGCTAAAGTAATGAAGACTGACTGAAGATATTTCTTTTTTTTCCTAGTAGAAATCCTGCTATACCAGCAGCTATTTTTAAAAGAATCCTGCAACAAAATACATATGCTTGAACATTCATGTTGCTGCATTTTACGTTCTGCCAAATAAGATTGAATTTATGAATACTGTGGTTTCTTTGTGTTTCTCCTTGGGAATTTTGACCTCAGTCTGTGTGCTTGCCACCTTCAACCTGAGAGTTCCCAAATGTGTAGGTACCATTTAAATAAATTTTCCCAAATCAGTTTCATTTTTGTATTCTGTACCTTTTCTGGCTTCTCTCTCGTTGCTTCTTGCAGAAATCGCAAATCTGTGTCATGAAGAGGCATCTGCAGACTACCCACAAGAAGGCACTTTGCAACTTTGTCTGGTCTGGTTTTCGCCTTGTGAGTATATATTCAGCAGAAGGAAAACAAGAGAGAGTTTTTTTAATTTCATGGAGTTAAAAGAATGGGAATGGGTGTAAGAGTGAATACACAAGCATTGACAAACAACTCCTTTTACAAGAGGGGAAGAGTTTCAAGTTGTGCTTGCGTGACCTCCCACTTACAGAATGTCCCCACTTACTTAATGGTGATTTTCATGAGCCATTTAAATAAGTGACCTTATAAGTAAGACCCCGTGTAAATCATGAACACCGTCATGCAGGAAGATGACAGATTTTATGGATTAGTCATGGCAAAAATAGCAAATTTCACAGTTTGTCATGCAATAATGGAGGTGGTTCCAAAAACATAAAGTCATTTGTAGTGATAAAAGATGATTCTGAAAGGGTTCAAGAGATCTCTTTAACAAATATACGTCGTAAAGATATGTGACAGGCTGCCAATGAAACTCGGAAAGATTATTTCACACTGGGGAAAGACACAAGAATAAAGGAGAAAATAGCAAAAATACCTGTAAGGATGGCACCACCTCAAATAAAATCCAGTGTGTTTGGAGGAGACAGTTTGCACAGATGTGTTCAGCATGGTCCTTGTTATGAGCACTGATGCATAATGCAAACACAGAGGAACAGTGCAGAGACCTTTGCTAAGCCACTATAAATGCAAGGTATTATCCTGACACATAATAAAAACTATTCTTATGCTGACAAAGTTGATCTGGAATTAAAGCAGCCTTTCTAAGTGCAAAGTCTGATCCAGCCACCTGTAACCATATCACTTTGGTCTGTGATATTTGCTGGTTAATATAAACAGGGTTAGAACTTCAGTGTCTGTTTTGATGGGAAGCCCAGGGGCCGGCATGTGGAAAAGTGTCTCCTGGGTTTTGCATTCCCTGGTGTTTGAGAGGTCTTTCTGAAAGGCTGATAACTATTCCTGTTGTTACAGCGTTGTCACTGACTCCAGGTGTCCCAAACTTGGAGCGTCTTTTGAAAATGTGACAGTGCCTAAAAGCCAGAGGTATGGAAATTATGGCACACCTTATAGGAAAACCTAGAGGCAGGAGCAAGTTGGAAAACAAACCCAAGCTTTTTTGAGAGAACATGGTCGTGGCAGTACTTTTGCCATTTTGCCAGTTCAGTCCTTAGGGAACTGGTAGCTGAGATACTATGGGAGTCAGCTCTGAGGGAGTTCAGGAAAATAAGCAAGTCTTCAAAGACCTCCAAGGGCAAGAATATCCCATACTGGTGCAAGGAAAACAGGCAGGTGTTAATGGGAGACCAGATTGGCTAAATAGGGAGCTCATTTCCACTCTGAGAACAAGCCACAGGTGGAGCAGGTTGCCCAGAGAGTTCATACACTCTGTATCCATGGATGCTTTCGAGATAAATCTCTGAGCAGTCTGCTCTGATCTCAAGACCAACTCCTGCATGGAGCAGGTGGTTGGACTAGAGACCTTCTGAAGTCTGTTCCAGCCTGAACTCCTTCATGATTTTTCCTGAAATGTGGTTGCCACCCTACTTATCAGTGCTGAGATGAAGTGTTTCTGAACTCCACAGCCACCAATTACAGACCTCAGTAGTGATTTGTGACCTGTCAGCAGAATTTGCCTAATTAAAGGAGATTCAGAATTTCAATGTATCTGAAGTTAAAGGCAGTCCCAGCTCAGCCAGCAGTGGGACCACAAGGAAATACCATAATTTCAACAGCAACTGAACAGCTGGTGGTGGAGAAAAGTGAGGCCAGGATGAATGGACATCCTCCAAATGGTTCCAAAGACAGATTTCTGAAGTATTTTTCAGAAGCGCACTATGTTGACTAGTGAAAAAATGCAGAGAAAAGTCGCCTTTTTATAACTATCTTTCCAAAATACAATAAGTCTTAGAAGTTTATAAATCTTCAGCTGGTAAATTCTGCATCTGTAACAATTCCCAGAAGGACTTTATCTTAGCTAACGAACTCCACCACAGCTACAGAACAAGACTAATGTAGCACCTCCTGCAGCAAACTTATTCAGCGAGTGACATAAAGGCATATGGTTGGAGAGCTTTTTCAAGAGGCAGTCAAAATAATTTGAGAATGCAGTAGATAGTGTGCTATAACATACTTGCAGGAATATGTTTAAGACAATGAACAGTTTGTAACTAAAAATATAACATTTATTAGCTTTACATGCTTCATAAACATGATAAAATGCTTCTGTTAATGCTTTCAAGCTTTAATAAAGGACCCACACACATTGTTCTCTAGTAAGCTGGATTAGTTTTGTAGCAAAGTCCTTTAGTTCAGTGGTACTACCATGTAGCAGCTTGAAAAATATGTTGCAATTTCACTTCAAATAGAAAATAAACCATGTGATCAGCAACGTGTACTTTATTTTTACAATACCGTTAGCTTCCTTTGCTTTCTTTATCTTTTCAGAATTGCAAAAAAAATAGAAAGTGGCCAGATTGAAGCTGCCATTTTTGACACTTGGCCTTGGTGGCTCATTAGCTCTTTTCTTACAGGGAGGTGAGAACAATCAGAGACATGAAGATCTGCCCACAGAGATCTCTTTGCAGGACTCAAGGTAAGCACATGAGGGTCATATTTTGCTAAATTGGTCAGCATTAATGTAGTTGCACCAAAATGCAAATTCTCACTATTAAGCTTCCTAGCTAGTCTCACGGACATCAAGACCAGTATGTTCACATGACCTCAAGCAATTAAGTCAACACAATTTAATGAGCTTCCACTTCTCTGAGCCACGATAATGGTATTAGCTCTCCTAGCCTGTTGCAAGTACAATATACAATTTAGTTGTTGGCAATGTGGCGGCATATGCTAATGCATGATATTTATTGACTCTGTAAATTCTACTTGTGCTGTAAAGGGAGAACAAACCCGAAAGACGGCTGTAGGAGTAAGAACGTAGAGGTAACAAACATAAGGGAAGTGAAGAACAAAGAATTGTATGTACAGTCAGCTAAAATGGCTCAACCAGCCAGCAATATCTTACCCTGTTGCAGTAGCAGAGCTACTTGTCATTGTGGAAAAGGAGACATCTGGTTCATGTTTTGTAGAGCTGTGATCTGTACACACATTCAGGAAGATGTTATTTCATCAATTTATCTTCTGGGGTTTTTGGGGGTATGTTTTCATAATGTTCATAGGAGTTGTGTGTGTGTGTGTATACATACATACAGAGACACACACGTGTAAATATATAAAAAAGATGTGAGCTTAGCTTTAGCCTCTTACTTCCACAGCAAGAAATAGTTTCCACACTATTTCCCAGAGTGGCAGTGTGATACAGATAGCTATAACATTTAATCTGACTTGTGAGGAAAAGGAAGAATAGGTCCGAGACCCAAAGGTAGCTTTGAAGAGTGAAATCATAAACGTAATGAACCTGGTTTTAGTGAAGAGCCCAGACTGCTGTCTCTCACTCAAAATGAAATTACTGTCACCAAATCTATTGATTATGCCATTTTCAGTTCTCATTATGATTATTCTCAGTAGAATTAGGTACTAAAATTCCAATTCTTCACATGCTTTTTAAATCGCAGTAGTAGACGAGTATTTTGACCTTTTTAATATTCCTTGGTTTGATTGGCTATGTTGTCTGTCTGTTCTATGTGCCCTATTAATTTACTGCCGCTCTAACCTATGGGGAAGTAGGTGAAGTGGGTGGCCAATAAAGACGTAGGATATTGTAAAGGTCAAAGTACTAACATTATTGCTAAATATTTCACAGCATACCTTAAATATTAAAGCTCTGACTTCAGCTCCTTATAACTAGCGCTGAGTAAAGAACAGAAAATAGTATGAATTTTATTCAGTATCTTAGGTTAACGAAAATCAAAGTAACTACAAAAGGAAACTGTAACACACTTATTACAAATATATTACTTAGCACTAGCCCACATTATCTCAGAATTACGCATTTTAGTCAATACTTTGAGTAGGATAAGAGCGTTATCCTTATGCCTTAGATTCCTTTCCCTGAGCATAGTTATTTCATGAATCTGTGTTCATAGCTGAAAGCTTCTGCAGATGTGTAGGAACACTGAGGGATTAGTAATCATTTAGGAGCTCAGCCAACTAGTTGTGTTGCATCTGGCATCAAAAGAAGTGTGGCCAGCAGCTTGAGGGAGGTGACTCTGCCCATCTACTCTGCCATGGTGAGACCCCACCTAGGGTACTGTGTCTAGCTCTGGAGTCCTCAGCAGAGGAAGGACACGGACCTGAGAATGGGTCCAGAGGAGGTCAGAAAGATGATCATAGGACAGGAGTACCTCTCCTGTGAAGACAGGCTGAGAGAGATGGGCTTGTTCAGCCTGGAGAAGAGGTGGCTCTGAGGGGCCCTATTACAGCCTTCCAGTACTTAAAGAGAGCTTGTAAGCAAGGAATACATTTTTTACTATGAGGGTTGTGAAACACTGGCTCAGGTTGCCCAGAGAGGTAGTAAACACCTCATCCCTGGAAACTTTCAAGTTCAGTTTGGACAGGGCTCTGAGCAACCTAATCCAGCTGAAGATGTCCCTGTCTGTTGCAAAAGGATTGGGCTCTATGATTTTTAATGGTTCCTTCCAACCCAAACTGTTCTATATTTCTGCCCCAATACAGCTGGAGACACTCCAGAAAGAATAATAGTACTGTGGGATGTGCACTGGTCTCTAATAGCTCTTTTGACACCTACATCTCCCTACTCAGTGAAGGAACAAATAGCTGTTACTCAGGATGCATCAAATTCAGGGATCACCAGCTGAAAGCATGTGTTTGTGTGTTTTTCTGTGTCAGGATTTAAATGCATTGAAGTATATGTGTCTACGTAGGAGAAAAATATATATTTCTGTCAGTCTGAACAACACTTCTCAGAACGCAACACCTTTGCTATTTCACTTTCACACTTTTATATATAAGCATAACTTTATAATTAAGTAAATTTTGATAATAGACCTCGATTTCCAGGTTGTAGCCCCCTTTTAATTCCCTGCATGATGTTCCAGCCTAAAAGGCATTAATAGAGATGTTCCAATGTTGAAAAGAAAAGTAAGGGAAATCAACACCTAAAACTTGGTAAAGTCCTAGGTAGTAAAAGGTCTTTGTTCTGAAGATTGTTCTCCCACAGAGTAACAGAATTTTCTTTTAGCCTTTACAGTCGATTCTCATGCTGTTGAAATATCATAATCAAAGCTCTTTGCCACCTTGTGTTGAATCTACTGTAGTTGAAATCTTTTTATTTAGTGAGAAACAGTGTTTCTACCCTAAATAATATGATGAAAGCATTCAAAATGTCAAATGAACATTCACCAGTTAAAAATATCTTCACTTTTTACTGTTACAATGGTAGAGGGAACTGCCTGTAGGTGACTGGAATGATTAAAAAGGAATAGAGAATACACAATGGTGGCTCCAAAGGGCCTGTGAGAGTTCATCACACTATCAGGTGTCACTATTACTTTTATCCGCAATTTCCTAACCAGGATGGTGCAGCACTTTGTTCAGGACAGGTTTGCGCCGTCAGGAAAACTACAGTTTTGTTCAGAATCTTTTGTCAGTTGCTTTTAGCTTCCACTTGTCATCCTCTCCATTCTTTCCCATGTGAAGGTAGTCTTAGCTTACAAATAGCTATTCTCCCAAGAAAAAGAGCTATTACCTTACCACTCCGTGCACATGTCAGTCCATGGTTCAAATAGAAGCTTGAGAAAAATGATACATTTGAAAATTAATCATCCAGGAGTTAAGTAAATCATCCTGTCCATATCTTCAGTTTTCCTGGCATTGGGACGAACAGAACTATCTAAAGAAAAATAATAAGTGAATATTTTTATAGTCACTACCACTATAAACACGTAGTTTTTTGAAACAAGATCTGTTTAAAATCTGACATATTTTTCTTCAGCATGACATAACACTATATTAGTATTTAATGCTTTTCCTAGCCTTGCAGAGTCATTAAGAACACAGTATTTCATAATGTCTTATAAATACACCTCTCTCTTGACACAAGGAGACTTACCAAGATAAGAGTAGTCACTAAGAAGAATTTTATAGTGCTGCCTGTTTTCCAGTTGAAATGCCACTGGTTTCTAAGTAGCTCTAAGTCACCTCATACAGCCGCAATGAACAAGCCCAGCAGAAAAAGATATACTGGTAAGCTGCCTAGATCAAAGGGGAAGAGTGTGAGGAGGAAGGATAGCAGAGACAATGCATAACAAACTGATCACAGTCTCCATTCCTTGTCCCTCTGTGCCACTTGAAGGGAAAAGGGAGAGAAATCAGGGGAGAAGTTGAGCCCAGGAAGAAGGGAAGAGTGGGAGGAAAGTGTTTTAAGAATGCTCTTATTTCTCATTATCTTGCTCTGATTTAGCCTGACAATAAATTAAATTATTTTTCCCACGTCAAGTCTGTTCTGCCCACGTTGGTAATACTTGAGTGATTTCCCTGTCCTTACCTCTACTGATGAGCCTTTCCTCAAATTTTGTCTACCCTGTCCAGTTGAGAAGGGGGAGAGATAGAACGTCTTGCTGGGCACCTAATGGCCAGCCAAGATCAACCCACCACAACCAATCACTCCTCCCAGTGCAACAGCTGATGGTTTTGTGGGAGGTGTCCTTCATCAGTGCCAGTGGTGAGGTGCTGATATTCTTAGCAACACAACCTACCTCAGATGAGTCTTTCAGAAGACAGTCCTTGTTTAGTTGAACTGAGATATCTATTTTGTCTTGATGGTAGGAGATAACACACCTCCTGACCTCCAGGATCATTCCTTTCCTAATGCTCACAGTGCTCTTTTTCAACTAAGCAAGACATTCTAGATAAAGAACGGTTTGTTTGCTAGTATTGACAAAAGATAAAATGTTCTTTTATGGAAAAAACCCCACTACTACAGGAAAAAAGCCAACAAACCGAAATGCCTTGATGCTACACTGTACTGTCTACAACATTATAGTATCAATTGCCATCGTTAGGCTGAAATTAGTCATTGTACCAGCAGATGAAATTTTATATACAGCTAAGGCCAATTGCAATAGTGCAAGAGATTCAACATACGCCAATTAAAGGTATCAGAAGATTGGTCTTTAAGAATGCCACGTTTTAGGCAACATGAAAAGTTTTCAGATTTCATTCAGCTCCTAAAACAGACTATTAAAAGGAAGATTCATGGTACAGAACACCAATCACTCACTTCAGCTGAAGAATAACGACACAATTTTATGAGTTTGAAAATTCCCATGATAGCCACAAATTGTACACTTAGTATGTGTTCTTTGATGAAGAGTATTAAAACTTGTCACAATAATGAGGACGGTGAACAGAAACTACTGAAAATGGTCACCATATTCTTAAACACAGGGGATCATCGTATTAAGTGATGCTGGTTTCTCTAAGTTGTCATTGTCCTGAAATTTCAAAATGATGAAGTGGAACTATTTTAGGCAAGTTCTTTAATGTTGTGGAAATGGGTGAAATACATCAAACAGGACTAAATTTGAAGCACAAGCAGCTTTGTCTTAACTGCAGCATATAATTACTAGATAGATTAAAGCTCACATAACTATTGGGCATTGAAGCACAAAGCAAATAGAATTTCTCCTGAATAAATACAATTATGTAATTACATTTGATATGCAAGAAAACCTTTTTAAAAGTTTTTTGCATTTTGTCTTTTGGAGTCCTTAAATTTGAAAAATACAAAGACTGTGAATGTGTTTATCTGTGCATGGACCATAGCTACAAATTTAAAGTGAGAAAGTTCTTACCATGAGCGGCCAGGATTCAGGCTTGGAAGCAATGTTTTAGTTAACGAGCATTATCTTGTAATAAAGTCATCCTTCCCATCTTTAGCCTAAGTTTTATCCCTACAAGGTGTCACTTTGGGTCATATATTTACTTTGATCAAGATACTGTCAACTTTCAATGAAGGAGTGTGTCATTTTGGGAATGCTGCCTCCGAGGTATTTTATATGGAAAAATTAGCTCACCAGAGGAAGATTGGCAGAGTTTGGACCCCTGTGTCACAGCTTTGCTTCCTCCAAAAAATAGTTATCTTCTAATACTTTGGGATGATGAACGTATTAAATGTTGTATCAAGATTTCACACCCATAAATGGTATGTGTTTTGTTTTGGCTTGTTTATCAAAATATTCTATGGCTATTTATATAGTACTTAGTCCTGCAATTATTTTTACCTTTTTATTTCACTAAGACCAGAGAAGAAATCCCAGTCTAAAGCACAGTGGACACGAGCAATAGTAACTAAGAGAGGTCCAAACCCCTGCTTTCTTTGATGATCTGGTAACCACCTAGGGAATATGTAGTTACTATTTTTTCAGTGTGAAAAGAGAACGGCTTTGCATTTAATTTTTTAATCACTCAATTTTCATCCCAATACAAGAACACCTCCCCAGCCATGCAGGCGGTTGCTGTGAATGAATAAAGGCGCAGTCCTAAAACTGATTTGTTTAAAACCTGTTGTTACTGTTTTTATTACTATTATTATTTCCACCCTCATTATTCCATTGTCTTTTCATATCTTTTCGTGCCAACAAATGATCAGTCATTGCCCATCGTGTTAAATCTGCTCATCTGCTCATCTCCCTCTTGCCTGTGCGCTTTTGCTTTCATCCCTTCCTGCTGCAGCGCAAAGCACTGGTTTAAGGTGCCAGGTAGGATTAAAGGCATCCCAGGGAGGATTCGCCTTTGAAGTCGCAGAGAGTAAATGCTTCTTATCAGCTGTAAGCGCTCCCTGTGTCATTGGCTTTCATGGCTGTGGCATGTCATTTGTAAGGATCTCTTATTTCTGCGTGTTGTAGCAGAAAGGAATCTGTCAGCTTTTTTTTTTGCGGCGTAACAATTCACTGGCAGAGGCTGCTCTCGGTGGATGGAGGTGCCTGATTAGTGGTAAATTAGTATCATATAATGCTCCCGTAACAGCAGAACACATGCTTAAATATGATTTTAAAGTGTATTATGCAGTTGTCTGGCTGAATATATTCTGTTGGTACAAATGTGCTGTGTCATGACTGGGCCTTTTTTCCATCTTCTGTGTTTCACCGGATTTAGGGAAGGGCAGTGATCCCAAGGATTATTCAAGAGGTACTGGAACAGGTTGCCCAGAGAAGCTGTGGATGCCACATCCCTGGGGACGTTAAAGGCCAGGTTAGATGGGGCTTGGAACATCCTGGTTTGGTGGGAGGTGTCCCTGCCCATGGTAAGGGGGTTGGAACTGGATGATCTTTAAGGCCCCTTCCAACTCTGACCATTCTATGATTCTACCCTGATGAGGAACTTTATGAGAAATACAACTATAAGATCAGTAGATATCTGATATATAAATAGCTGAATCTATCACCCTTCTTCGAGAAGCCTTTGTTGCCTATGAGTATTTATAGGTAGAACATGAATTCTGAAAAATTTAAATCTAAGTTGCTTTGTTAGTTGCCCAAGTTTAATAATATTTTGTGCCTTCCATTACATGATAGAAGAAAAATCTGTTGTTATACAACATGCATCCAAGCAGATACCTATTTTGTCACTGGTCATTTACACAACTGAAAATCTTTTTCAGGGTCTATGTTCAAGCATGCCATATAAAAATATAATTTTCCAGGGGCGGTTCTGCCAATAAACTTTAACAATTGAATGTTTGTAGCAAGGGAAGGTAGAAGGCTTCAAAGTGTGGCTGAATTATGCTCAAGTTCAAAATCAAAAGTTTCTCTTCTGAATTTCAGGAAATAAACACAACATTCCAAACTCTTATATTTAACAAATAAACTGTTTATCTTCAGAGCTGAAGGTTAATCACTAAGCTAGTACTGCCCAGCACTACTCCTTTCTTAAAATAAAGAAATTGCATGCACACAAATAAGTTTAGTTTAGTGGCTTTCTGTAAATTTGAATTATTAGAGTCCAAAGGATTGTTTCTGTTCTCACTTACGGTGGTATAAAACAGAAAAAACCCCCTCTTTACAGTGAGAAAATGTCTGAATTTATTTTCGGTGACTAAGGACTAAGTCCATCAACTTTTGAATCTGAAAGATGAAATACATTAAGAAAATCTTAACCACAGAAAATGCTAAATAAAAATCCTGTGGAAACCAGCTGGTGTTATACTGCGCTAAGGAAGACAATAAAGGTTTTCTAAAGCCTTGTACAATTAACTTACATAGGTTTAAGGCTTCAGAGAAGGGAAAATCTAGTTCTTTAATGATTATGATTTTATTTCATATTGTTTTCAGTTGCTACTTTTAACATTGTTCTATTGTTAGAATTTATCTAAAAAGAGCTCAGATGACATAATTAGGAAATTTTTATGTGATTCAAGGTATTTTAACTCTTCTTTTTTCCTTAAATTTTAAGAAGTTGTCCTGACTTAATACTGTATTTTAAATCATTCTTTTCTCTGTATTCTAAACAATATGCAAATGTAACGCCTGTTCTTCCCACCTTTCACCTCATCCATCTAAAACCCCAACCTTCATATAACTTTGAATTTTTTAAATATCTCCCTATATTTTTTTCCATTAGTGGCAGTTCTGGATGACTTAAGTTTTACAGGCTCTTAACTTTTCTAACTTGGCTGACGTGGTTTCTCAACGGTGACAAACTTTGCCGTGCATCAGAAGATATATATATGTTTGGAAAATTTAGTACCGGCAAACCAATAAAGCCTCTCCAGAGAAAGGCTTGCTGAACATCGCACAGGAGCAACACATCAATCAATTTCTTAATGTAGTCACTTTACTCTTTCCTTCTTTCTCCCCCATTTATTTATTTATTTAAAGAATCAGGCCAGAGGAGGTAATTATTTCTGCAAAGCCTTAACTTTAGATGACTCCTTTGCATTAATCTCTTTCTATTTTACTTATGTTTTATTTTTCAAAACAGAACTTTTTTTCTCTATTGGAAGGGAGAGAACATATTTAATTCTTCAAGAAGGAGTTTTTTTCAGAATTTTTTTTTTTTTTTTGGTATAAAACAAAGGATCTAAAAATATAAACATTTATTTTTAAAAAAGTGCAATTAATATTAACAACATCCCTTGCAACAACATTTTATGCCTGTGCAGGTTAAAGATATACCTCAGCTCTAAGGTAAATAGAGGTGAAAACATTTAGAATAACAGTTGCTAGTGTATATTTATGCAAAGTTTAAATGAGATCAGGACCTATAGCACACAGTTTTGGTACTCTATTTTTTTCAGGGAGCATTGAAACCCGACAATAATAATGTACATGTTTAGTTTTAAATATATGAGGTATTCTAGTGAAAGGAGTGGCATAAATTTAAAATGATGTGCTTACTGTTAGAGAAAAAGTGTTTGCAGATCTTTAAAGAATGGAACAGAAGTCAATGCTTGCTGGTAGGTGGAAATGGAGAATGTTGTTAGTGAAAGAATTGCATGTGGCCATTCATATAACCTTATCTCCTGATCTGGATGGTCTGGGAAAATGCTGCTTGCTAATTATCACACAAAATTGAGAAAATATCTCTACCCATTCTGGCAACCGTGTGTCAGAGAAAAATGTTCATTCCAGTAAGAATTAGAACTCATCAGATCTGCATGTGCATATTAGCTGTATCATTATAGAATTACAATAATTTGAAAACCTTGGTTTTGCTTTTCCCTTAATTCTTCCAGAAAGTCTTCTTCATGACCTTCATATTCCTGATTTTGTGTGATTTCGGGTGCTATTGTCCAACTAAGGATGTGCTGGACAGGTAAAGCTATATCTGAAAGGAAACTCCTGGCAGAGTGAGCAGGACTTGTAGAGCTTTCAAAATGACAGCAATAGGATTTACACTCAGATTTGTACATATCATGGACACTAAAAAATATCTGAAAAGAAACTGAAAATTTAATTTAAATAGCTCCTGCTATGTTTTGGTTTCTCATTATGTTTGCTCTGTCCGGGCTTTATCTCAGCTGTGGGTATGTCACCTAATGGCAACATGTAGTAAACTTGCAATGCAACTAAAATTTATACAGTCAGATGATAAATAAATTCATTAAAAATTATTGTCCTTGCAAGGTTTAAATACAGTGGGCTGTGGATGAATATGGTAAGAAAAGGGAGCATCAGGCTCTAGTTAAGGATAAAATTGCTGTTTATTTTAACAGACATATTCAGCCAAGCAGGATAGCAACAGTTTTAGCTACTTATAAAAGTTCTGTTACTGATATGCTACCTTGTCTATGTTGGGATTAATAGTGTTTTAACTGTCTAGCCAGGTCCTACTCTTTTCTACCTTTTTGTTTGTGCAATACACAAAGGTTTTCTCTGATTGACAGTTCATGAATCATGATTAATGTTAGAAAGCTCCCTTGAAGTATTAATTTGCTTCAGGCTTGTATACATACCAAGAAAAATCATTAGTAATAGATTTTACTCTGTTAGTAGAATTTTATAGGTGGCTTACTTATTTCTGTAAATTGTCCTTTCATGTTGATTGTGTTTATAAGACTCAATCTTGTAAGAACCAATAAACCATTTTGGGGAAAAATGGGAAAAAACCCCCCATATTAGTAGATTAAGTAAGATTAATTTATTTATTTCCATCTTTTTTTTCTCAACACGTGCTTGACAGCTACCAGAGGTTATATTTGTGCTGTTGTAGTACTAATTAATGGTAAAAAAAGCCAAAGAAATGTTAGAAATAGACAAGGAAAATTGAAACCAGTGTTAAAAGACCTTGGACATGCCTGTAGCATTAACAAGCTGCATGATGGCTTCACCCATCACTCACTTTGTACTGTGACCCATTGCCCTGGTATTTGCAGTTTCCATATCCCTAAGTTATCTGGGAGTTCTTCAGTTGACTGTATTGGTTATTTTATCACTCTAGACTATGATGGTTGGTGTCCCAAAGAAGCATAGAGCTTACTAAGGCATTTTCTTACTCTCCCAGTCTCCTCATCTCATCTACATGTAATTACACATACATAGCATCAAGCATTCATCATAAAAGACACAGAAGCAGTCTGTGGAAAGAGATCAGAACAGAGAGATCTCCTCTGCTGGTGTCCTACTTTATTGGTTGGGAAGGAATTGTGTTCCCCAGTGCTCATTTATTTTTTTTTTTCCTGGTCCAAACAAAAATACGGAATCCTTTTTTGAAAATTTTCAAAGCTACAGCATGAGAATGGAAACGTGTGGCTGCTCGAAATGCTGTAGTGTGGTGCCTGGTGGGGCACAGATGCCAGCTTGAGTCCTTTCATGCTAAGGAGGACATATTGCACAGGTATTCTAGTCTCTCTGATCTAAAAAAGTCGAAATAACACAGCAGTCTCTGTCTGGTTTCACTGTGATCTCAAATAAAAGCATTTATGCCCTCTGTGGTTTCTACAGAGATTACTCCTGATGTGCGATTGGTCCGAGCAGATTCTGAGGCTGCTGATGAGACATATTCATGACCTTGGTGCCCAGCTGCTCAGGTCCATTAAGATGGAAGAATTCCTCAGTATTTATAAAAGTAAAGAAGATTTACAGGCAATTTAGGAGACTCTACTGATTAAAACTGAGATATATGTAGAATTTAGGCACCCATATCCTAATAACAAAATGTCTGAGTATGAATTTAAGGGGATTACAATTAGAGACTTAATAAAATGAGTTTGCAATTCTTATATATGTCATGCAAGGCAATTTTATGAAAAGTTTCGTTTCTGTGCCTAAGCTTTGTTTGCTGCTCTGAATTGCACGTTCCGCATTTATATAACACTTTCTTAGCTTACTGTTTTTCACAAGAAAATTGACACTTTCTCTCTTTTCCGGACAGATGGAATCTAATAATATTTGGGATAACCTGTTCATCCCATTGTAGTTGATGGATAAATTTCTTCTGATTTAGTTTGCTTTTTGTTTCTCTCATCAGCTAACTCTCTAACCGTATTGCTTTATTGTCTATAACACAAGAGGTCAGATCTAAGGTCCTCTGAAATAAATAGGCATCTCTCAAATAACTTAAATGGGGTGTAGATAAAACTCTTTGAGCCTACAGTTCATATAAAAGATGACATGTAAAAAGTAATTTTATTCTTATAGTTTATGGAAAAGGAGCTTCGCAGTAATATGTCTCAGAAGTCGTTTTCATGATATGCAAGAAATTCTGAATGCAAGTGGCTTTTCTACTTTGTACATAGAATTATAACACTCAGCAGAGACATGCTCAGCTGTTGGAAAATGGAAATTAACTTTTGAAAATGAGGTAACAAAATATGCTGCTCTGGCATAATTGTGTTTCTCATCACTTCATACAAGCGCAGGCAATGTTTACCAACGTGATGCTGAAGGATGCAAATATTTGCTCCACAAACAATAGGTGAGCCTTTAAAGATACTAGTGGAAGCTCTTGAAGTTGGCTGATTAGGGCCTGTGTGCCCATAAAAGTGCAGAGATTAGAAAAAAGGCTTGCGAGTGTATTCATAATGAGAAAGGGGAAAGGGGTTGTGTTTGGGACATGATTAGCTGGTAATCAGTAAAGAACAAACTGATTATTAGCTGTTCAATTCTTGTCAGTCTTAGGGGATTCCACTCAGTGGCCTAATTAAACTGAGCTTGAAGTCCTCACATCTCCATTCAGTGGCAATTTCATTATAATATTCAGTTCTTTGCATGAGCTTTGCCTTCCCTCTCTTTAATCATATGTTTTGCATTTGTGTAACACCTTCCTTGATTAGTTTCTCTACAGGATTAGCTTCTGATAACTGCATGGCTTATGAAAGCAAATGTCACGTATAAGACAATCCAGATATTAGAATTTATTATCAACACTGGAATTAAAAAAATCAACTAACGTAAACATTTCTAATTAAGATTTTCTTCAGATGGAAAACTATTAGTTCTTAAAAAGCTAATCATCTCCACATGACAGAGTTGGTTGGNTTTTTTTTTTTTTTTTAATCGCTGGAATAGTCCATGTCCACAAATATTAGTGTGTTTGGTTGGTTCCAAGAGGCTCCACAAAGCTGAGCTAAGGCTCTCATCGGTAGAACCCATCTGAAAGACCTTGTGGTGCAGTAGAGAAGCCTCAGTATGACTGGACTTCCCCTTTTCCAGCAGAGGGCCTATGACACCCATACACAAAACACCTTACCAAGAAAGATGGATAAAATAGTTTGGATTCAGCCTAGTCTGAATATTTTCCCATTGCCAGAATTTTACTGATATTTAAATGACAACTTGGATTTCCCCCCCCTCAGTTATTTTATATTGTCACCTCATCTGTGCTTTCTTTTTCTTGATGGAATCTAAAACTAAAATGTCAAACTGTGCTAATAAATTAAGATTTGCAGATGGATATTTAATCATCTCAGGTGTATGACATCTTGGAAATTTTGAGACAAGACTTGTAGTCTACTTTTTACTTGAATATTATAGACCCTTTTATGCAAACCCACAATTATACTGCTGTACTTTAATTTGTGTCAGTGTGGTTACTCCTGCTTTTCGTTTTCTTGTGAAGCAGGTAACAATTTAGAAGCAGAAAGGAAAAGAAATAAATCCCAAATCTCCCTTCCCATGGAGGTGTAGGCAGGGATTTAAGGGCATACGCTAACTTCAAAGGGTGGGGTTTTTCAATCAAGATGATTGCTGCTCTTGAATTCAGTGGGTTTTGCTATGCCAGAAGTTGGGATGGGGAGCATGAGCTGCTCCAGAGCTATATATACTGGCTGTAAAATATACATCCTAAATTTCATATTTCTTTAGAGAAGATGAAGAAGGTAAGCCTGAGAGAGTTTATCGTGAGGGTGTTTGCATATAAATATATGTTGCCATGCTCCAGTGGAACTGTGTATCAGTTAATCTGAGAGTGCACTGTGGGGAGGGGAACATCACAGGCATTGTTGTAGAGTGTCATCTCCCAGAACAGTGAAAAAACACTGTAAAGACTTTTTTGGAACAATTTGTGGTTTTCTTTGGGGGTTTTTTGCCTTT
>VXBW01007306.1:157701-301781 GCA_013400375.1 Thinocorus orbignyianus | reverse complement strand
AGTTCTGGTTTTTTTTTCTGGGTTCTTTTTTTTTTTTTTTTTTTTTTTTTTTTTTGTCTCACATGAGCATATTTTTCTCCATTATGACTCCAAAATGTGTAATTCATTCACACCAGAGAATTTTGAATGAAGGTTTTAAAATGTAATAGCAGTTAATTAAATTTCAAAGCAGTTAAATAGTTAGCTGTGGTTACCTTCATTGTTTCAGCAAGGAAAACGAAGCATGGGCTACAGGTTGACTAGATCGGGAGTCCTACCTCCCTCGACCCTGTTTCATCTACTTTTCTGCTCCACATGCGATTTCTAGCTTTTAGAGCAATAGCAATAACGGACACAAATAGCATAGATCACCACCAGCAGTTTGACTGCTACAAGGGTTGCAGAGTCAGTCTGTGCTGGCAATACCAGAAACTGGTAGCAGTTTAGCTGACGTAGTGTTATAGCAAGACCGAGGTTTATTTCAGTGTAAACAAGCTGCTTTTGAAATTTTTGCCTACCGCATCCTGCATTTTTGGCAGAATTAATGGATTCTGTAAACGGACATGCTGCAGATTTTCTCAAATTTATCACTTTCTCCAAGCTAGTAGTTAAATTATTCATAATTCAAATTTTTGCCATGTCCTTTAAAAAGAGCAGCTTCGGATGCTAAATTCTTGGCTACTAAATTCTCTAACCTGTTATTTGTCATTAAAAAGAGTGCAAGCATCTTACAGAACTAAAATCTTAGGCTACTGCATACACTGAAAATCTGTATTGTTTGCAGTTCTTTTTGCAGAGTACATCATTCCATGGGCAAATTGATTGAATGTCATCTAACCCAAAGAAATGCTGGAGTAGATTCTCAGCTGGTGTAAATCAGTGTTGCTCTTGCACCTTCTTTTCTGCAGATTTAGTTGGAATAGGCTTGATTTGGAATGTTAATGTTGCAGCTTCTGGGAGGTTTATTGATTTGTTCTACTTCAGTTTAAAAAAAAAAAGGAAATGAAAACTATTTGTCAGTAGAAGAAGACAATAAGGAGAGAAGACCCTCAGCCTTCATTTGAACTCTCAGCCTGAATAACTTCAGTTACTGGTCATGCACTGGAAAAAAAAAAAAAAGGAAGAAAAAAAAGAAGCAGCTATTGGTCTTGTAAGAAGAGTAATATTCAATCATCACAAAGGCCCCTGTGAAACCATTTAAACAACTTTATTGATTTTTCCCTGGTTGGCAGTGTTTAATTCAAACAACTCCCAAAGAGTACAAGCATCACTGCAGGCAAATTATCAAGTATTCTGGCCTCTATCACTCTTTGACCACCAGTGATACAATTGCGAGTGACAAAAATGAGTATTTCTGCCCCTTTAGTCCCTGTGTTCTCTGTGTTAAGCTAACAAAGACAGTGCAAAGTGAAGTCTAAACCTCTGACCTTAACTTACGGTATCGAGAAGAAAATAAAGGCACATGCTTTCCTCACATGTTGCTGCAAGGTTGGCAAATAAATTTTTAAAGGGGCTGAGGCTGCCTTTATGAAATACATCCATGAATTACCATCCATGGCAATTCCTCATTAACTTTTTGCAAAGGACATATCTGATCCCCTGCACATACACAAGCATCATTCAAAATAAGTACTGAGCAAGCAGTAGATCTGCTACCAAAGGAAAAACAAAGTGTTAGTCTGCCTAGCAATTTATAGGAGTGAGTATAGTAAATAGAAAGTCCTGGGAACAAACAAGGTTGTTCCATGCCTCTGTGGATACATTATTATGCATCTATTATGTCAAGCTGATTGCAACTAGGAAGGTTTTTTTCCCTTCACCCTGTAAAGATCAGCGCAGGGAGAATCTGTTTATTCTTACAGAAAAATGTCACAGGTATTTTTTCCCAGCGGGCCGAAAGTGATGTTTTGTAGATATATCTTACACCCCTTAAGAACCAGAAGCTTCCCAACAGAAGGATGATAGTGATAATTACATTGCCAGTCACCTGGAGAAGAGTAGTTTGACGTACATAGATTCCCAATAATTTTTCAGATGCCTGTTAAAATAAAAAGCAACACAAAACCCCCAAACAAAGCCACAGTAGTGCTATACATATATACATATCTGAATAAGTAGCACTCAAATGGGAAAGAGAAAAAATTGACATTAGAATAGACAACAGACTTGAAAGAAACATATTTGGTCATCAAACGTATCTTTGTAAAAAAAAAAGTCTCAAACAGCAGCCCACTTCATACAAAATAAGAACTCTAATGAGTGAAAAATCACAGAAACCTTTTGAGCCTTAAATCTTGGAAAGATGAGACAGTGATTATGATCACATAATAGTTGATTGTAAGAATAGTGTGAATCTCATTTCTTCTTTTCTTAGAAAGGCAAAAAGAAAGAGTGGATGAAGTGGTTTCAAGAGGAACTGCTGAAAGACAGAAAGTTACAAAAACTGAAATGGGAAAAAGGAAACAAGTAACAGATTACAATCAGTTAGGATTTATAAATAAAAGGAAGAGGAAATAAACCAGCAAAAAGAAGAAGAGAAACATACAGGGTGTGTCATGGAAACTGAAGAAAATCAAGCTAATTAAGATACTAGAGTAAGAGAGAGCTAACAGATATTTGAAAGTTGACAAACAGCTGAATTCCGTTTCAAACTGTCTGCAGAAGAGGATTTTTTTAGTGAAAAGGTGTTTCAGCTCATGGTAAACAGCTATGGCAGCGTACAATAGAGATATTGATGAATAAAGTTTGAGGTAATAGCAAGATATGAACACATATTAATGACATTTATTTTGTGTGTATTCTGAATGTTCATCTGGCTTCTAAGACAGATATAGCTCGGTAGAGCACTCTGCAATTCAATGACTACTGTTATTGAAAAGCTGTGGAAGGAAAATCATGACAAACAGAACAAAAAGCAAAGTTAGTCTACTCCAAAAATGGGGAAAAATTATCTTAGCATTATTTGGGGTTTTTGTGTATTTATTTTTATTTGTATTTCCTGTCTCTAAATTGTTTTCAATTTCATTATTGTTTCCACTCTAACATTTTTTATTTACAAAATTTACTGTGTAGTCTCAGCAATGTTTTATATTTTATTCTTTGGTATTTGTACATTTAAATAACAAGATCATAGTGTAATCTTACTAATTCACACTGATAATGAGAGACCCACTGCTAATTAATGCATTTTTTGAATGAGCAAACATGTCAAGAGACTTTATCAACTCCAAGAACTACTCCATTTGTTGCAATTAGTTTAGTTCTAATTATTTATGATAATTCTTTAGAATTTGCTCATCAATGTACTGTATTACTTGTGCAAATGTAAAAATAATGACATCTATTGAGACCTCCATTTCTCTGATTTGAGAGTCTATCTGATGTGTGTCACTATCTTCTCTGAATGACAAAAGTGAACTGGTTTCAAAAACAGGACTTAAAATTTGTAGAGTGAAATTCCACAATGTAACAAAACAAAAACCTGAAGTGCTTTTAAGAATTATGTTGAAGATACTTCAAACCTCAGAAACCTCATCTTTTACTTTCAGGTTCTCTTCAAGACAAAGAAGTTTTGAGGCTTGCTTTCTTAAAATTTTTTAATGCTTCCATGGAACCAAACCCACCTGAATGCCTGGAATTGACTTTCTGAACATGTATGTATGTGATGGATGGCAGCTAAGGTATGTTTTGTATTTATTTTAAGCACAGGGTTAATTCTTAATGTCTATGAAACTCTCTATTTATATTTTTGTGTGTGTGTGTGACTCCATGTATAAACATTTTAAAGGTTTTTCAGTGTTTTCAGAGCAACTTAAGTAGCAGCAGAGAGTTAAGATAAAGATAACAAAGATCTGATAAAAAGTAGGTTGCATAAAGGTAGCAAACCCACCAACATAGGAAAGGCAAAAAGAAAATGAGCGTGGATAAGAAAAGTATTTCTCAAAAGAGACTTTAGACATGAAATGTTTGTTGTATCTCTGCATGGAAGCTTTTAAGTGGATTTATAAGAAATAATAGCATTTCATAGTTCAGTATTCTACAGAATTAAATATAATTGAACTTCCCCCACATGGGACACTCCAAGGGCTATAGGTTGATGGGCAGTTTTGCCTAAGTGGATGGCAATTATGCTTCCTAAATTAAGGGCTTTTGTTCAAGAAATGTGGAATTTCAACACCAGAATCTGGGGGCGTTGAGCTCCGAATAAATGATGGAAATAACCTGAAAGTGCCTATTCTGTTGTCACTGCTGCACTACTTTCTACTACTTCATTTTGGGAAGTATTTAAGCAGACAGCTCAAGAATCATCTGGTCATTTGTAAAGGAAGAGTATTTATATCTTCCCATCTCTCAGCTTTGATCTTTGCCTCCAGGCTGTGTTACTGTAATGTGCTTTATTTGGAGTTACCCTTGAAAACCACTTACAGATTGCAACTCATGTTGAATGCAGCAGCACGACTCCTCAAGGACCTTTCTTGTGCAGGACTCATGTAAACTCAACTGCCTGCCTATTATTCAAGATGCGTGTTCAAGGTCTTGTTAGAAGTATTGGAGTCTTACGTTATCTCTCTTGTTTTGACCTCAACTTTAAAACAAACGAGGGTTAGAATTTTTAACTGCCCACCACAAGTATCTTTCCAGATAAATTCAACTTTCTTTTCAGCAGAAATGAGAAAACCAGAAAATTTAATTGCCTCTAATCTTCAGTGAAGTGCAAAAGGCTTGACTGGTGCTATGACATGTGAAGTGCAGTTAAAGGGAAAGAATTTCCCTGCTCTAAGAAAGCCATGGGATTGCCCTCCAAAAAGCTAAGCATATTTCTGGCATTATAGGAACAAGACATCAAGAATTAGGAAACACAGAAGGCTGTAGAAATGGGTTGCCTGGTTTGGAGAAAAGGAGACTGAGAGGTGACACCCTTGCACTCTGCAGAGGCTGGGAAATGGAGGGGGAGGTCCTGATCTCTTCTCCCCAGTACACAGGATGCTTCAAAGCTGTGACAGGAGAGGTTCAGATGACATTAGGAAGCATTTCTTTGCTGAGAAGGTGGTCAAACACTGGAACAGGCTTTGTAGAGAAGTGGTTAAAGCCTTGTGCCTCTCGGTGTTTAAGAGGCATTTAGACAATACCCTAAATAATATACTTTACACTTTTTGTCAGCCCTGAAGTGGTCAGGTAGTTGGAGTAGATGACCATTGGTAGGTCCCTTCCAACTGAAGTATTCTATTCTATTCTATTCTATTCTATTCTATTCTATTCTATTCTATTCTATTCTATTGTCTAGAAGGATGTTTGAAAATAGTCAAAAGAACAGCACAGGGAAAATTTTGGAAGAATAGGAAGGAGTTTTGTTGGTTTGGCACTCTTAAAAATGTTAATGAAAGGATCCAAACTTAAACTCTACTTAAAATAGATTCAAATGTTACAGTACCTCAACAGGGACAGAGGAATTCCCTTAAACCATCAGTTATATGAAAAATTAGATTGACATGGAACAAAGGACTTTTTTGAGGGGGGAAAGTGTGTAGCACTTCTCAGTCCATTAGATAAATGAAAGATTATTTGCTTTTCCCTGTAAAAGTTAAGCACCCATACCTCTGTAATGATGGTGATTTGACGGCTAGTTAAGAAGCCTCTGCTTGTCAGTGTCCTGGCAATTTCTGTGCTCAGATAGTGTCAGTCATTTCTGAAATTTCTTCATGAAGCTTCATGAGCTGTGACAGAGTTGCTGAGCAACTGGTGAGCTCTGGGAGACACCCTGCCCTCAGCTTTTCAGGACGACAACTGGAGAGAGAATAAAGATGTGTCATTATGGGCCTCTCATGCTGGCCAGTTTCTACTGTCAAATGGTGTCAAACACCTAAGGTGTCAAAGTCTAAGAAAGAGAAACACCAAAGGCCTATACAACACCTGTGTATACACAAGTTATAAATTTCCTTAAGATGAATTCCCTAAGATAAATATACAGTCTTCTCTGCAACATCACTGTGATGTTGTTGTCGCCACCACTGAGTCACCATCTACAGCTGAACCAAGAAAAAGCCTCAAGAAAAGTGTGTGTTTGTATTTCCTGCTCCTATAACCCTGTCACAGCAGAGTACTGGGTACTGCTGAGTTTTCCAGGACCCATCGCAGTGTTAGATCATTGGCGCAATCTTCCTTTTTGCGTTGTTAATTAAGTTGTTTTTTAATTTTGAAGTCTTTTTTTTTCTTAGTCTTTTTATCAGTGTGCCCACAGTCTATATATAAACCACGTAATTTTTAATTTTTTCTTTAAGCAGAATGACGATTGTGCAAATAAGTAAATAAATAACATCAAGTGGCCATTAGAACATTCCTAGGCAAATTATAGGTTGGCAAAATACAAATTGCTCTCCTTTGAAAATGTAGGTGTTGTAACTTTTCTTTCTGTTTTGTTTTGGTCTCTTTCCTCCTTACAAAACTTGTGATGGACAGCTGGTGGTAGTGGTTCTGTTGATTATAGGTGAGCGTTGTATTAAGTTTAAAGATGTTGCTTGTTTTCATGGATGTAATTTGAAGCTTGATTTCCTAAACCGATATATTATTGCCTAACATGAAACCATCTCTGGAAGGGCCAATGGTTTGGGAGCACTGATGTTATTGGGAACCTGATGTTATTTTCCTTGCTAAGAGTGAAATCCCAGTGGTGGTGTTGGGGCTCAACACCATCAGAGACTTTTCACACCCATGTTTCAGTGCTGTGCATGATACACACTCATGTATCTGCAACTATTTGTTTTCATCAAGACAAATACATACTGAGAAAGGGTGAAACTCCAGAAAGCTGAGTGTGGTACATCATTGAATCAATGGTTGATGTGCATATTCAAAAGTTGTTGCTTTATCTCATTTGCTTGCCCTGCCAACATTATATCCAGTTTATCACCTGAGAGTTCTTCAGCTTCACAACTAGTCTCACTGCAGGTTATTAACCCTGCCTTTCAGCAGGACTTTGCTGCTACACAGTGATGGGGCAGCTGTGCCCCTTCTCAAGCAGTTCTGGTCCGTGTCAGCTTTGGAATTTCTGTGCCTTCACAGCTGTACATCCTGCTGCCGTATCCTTTAAATGCTGTTGACATTGAGCTGTAGAGATAGCAATTCTGTCTCTTTGCCCTGAAGTACACCCTTTTGCTACTTCTAGGTGCTTCATTCAGTACTCGACTTGGTACTTCTTAAGCTTAATACACTCAATATTATAGCAGAGAAGACTGGTTTTAGTTTCTTGCTCTTTAGCTTTGTGCTTTGGTGAGAAGAAAACTCTGGTTCAGATATGGGTATTGCAGTTCACAACTACTCTATTTCTTAATCCAGTGGAAGCAGGAACCTCCTAGCTGGAAAATGACATCAGCAGGGTCATACACTAACAACCCAAGACAGCAATAGTCCTCTGATTAAGTCTCGCTGCCTCACCTTCCACAGTCACAGGTCTTTTTCTCATCATCCTGCTATTATTCACTGCCCCACTGCAGCCCCTCGCAACTCATCCCACTAGCGAATCTTTCAGAAGGTGTGAGTGAGGTGCCAAGAGGCCCAGAAGAGGATTATAAAATTCCCTGCTTCCCGCAAAGTTTTTCATGGTGTTTTAGGTTCTTTCATTTGTTTTACTGTTGTTCACATTACAATTCATCCTGGTTAGAAACCTGTTAGCTCCGTGGGTGTTGTACATGAGCAATGATCATGCAAAGAGGCCATATGGGCCCCATCTGCTTCCAAGGATGTAATGACAGTTTGACCATTGACTTCAAAGGTAACAAGACCATGCCCTTCATAAACAGAATACACACAAAATTTCCTAAATAGGCAGCAGGTGCAATGTTACCCACAGGACCAGTGAGAGTCTGCCAGTCTAGTGTTTTACTGGTGTATAATCTCCAGCTCACTATCTACTGCCTGATATTTCTTGTCTCAACATTATCAATTTCATCCATTATTTTTTTTCTACTGAGTCATGCTCCATTTTTGTTGCTGTCTTTATTCTGTCTATTTACCTCCTAGCATGCTACTGGAAAGCACCATTCAAATTTAATTTATGGTTCCTGACTGACCTTCATAATTCACTTACAGTGAAAAAGTTACACTGAAATCCCAGCCACTCATGCCAGGAAAATGACTGAGCAATGCCCTAGAAGTTGTTGGGCTTTTTGGTTTATTTGTTTCTTTAAAAAGAATTTAGTTTTATTATCACATTTTACATTTGCTGAAGAGCTGATCACCAACAGCAGTTTTATACTCTTTAATTCATTCATAGAGGTGTCTAGTGTTAAACAAGTATTGCAGAAATGTGATGCAGCAATGTGGGAGAGGAAAACTTAAGCTCTGATTAAAAAGAGAAATGAGAATAACATTTGGACCTGTTTTGCTAATGTACTAAGCCATTAAATAACCTAGACCTTTTATATAATTTAGATGCATATCATCAGTTTTGTTAGGCAGGTATGATCATGCAGGTTAAGATCTACCAGCTAAACCAAAGTTAAAAGCCTTGGAAAACACTAACCTTTGGGCTAGTGGGATATCATACCCATCTAACACTGTGTCTAAGCACTGACCCTCAGGGCAGGATCTAATGTTAATGAAAAATATTTATCTGACCAGTGAAAGCTGCTTTCCTCAGTTTTCCCTTGTTTTTCCATATCTGGTTGCCATTTTTTATGGAACATTTTAGAGGTGTTTGACCTGATCTATACCCTGTTTCTTTTTTTATAGGTTTCTTTATATTTCAGGAAACCTAGGTTTAAGTCCTATGTTCCCCATTATGTAGACAGATTAATTTTTTTCTTTTCACAGAGAATGGTCTACACCTATACTTGATCACATTAAAGAGAGGTGTCATTTTGTGAGCAGTTCCAAGCTATTAATAGATGTTAATTGACTTTCTGTCATGTACTGTACTGATTAAAAGTATATATACTTTAAAGAGAAAGCATAAACATAAGTATGAGCTGAATTCTTTAAAGCAAATTAACTTTTCCCCGGATATGTATTTCCAGTAATCCAGAACTAATTCTGGGTATGGATCTAAATTAGTAATGCATTCTAGCTGGATGAAACAAGTTATTTAAATGATAGGTAAAATATTTGAAATTTTCTAAACGGATTACCAGTGTGCTTACAAGGCAAAACTAACCAGCCTACTTACATCAGGCTTTGGATACCCACTCGTTTCAGCCACAAAGGGGTCGTAGTGATACATAACTCCTCTGCCACAACGTCTGAGGAACTTCAACAATGCTCTGGACCTACAGGACGTCCTGATGCTTAAAGTTTCTTGCGGAATGCTATGATTTGTGTTTTCAGTTATTCACGAGGCCAAGTGACTGAGGGCTTCTTTTCCACCAGAATAGGTAGTCAAGGCAATGATGCACGAAAGGTTTGTCAGGGTGTGCAGGTTCCATGGTACTGATAACTTTTTCTTGCTTCCAGTTCTTTCTACAGATGTGCAGAGTTATAATGGAAAAGTATAGTCTGAATACCCATGAAAGTAGATGGAATAATGACAAGATCCTTGAGGCATGTCTTCTAGTCCCTATTGTCACTTGAGAGAGTAGGAGCCAAAATAACTTGCCGGAATAGTTTAAAATATTGTATACCTGATCTACTTTTATATATGATCAGTATATCTCACTGTCAGTTGCATCATCAGAAATAAAAGATTGCACAACGATGACCACATGTTGATTTACACACGAACAGAAAGTATTATTTTGTATTATATTGTTTACCTTTCAGAGATATTTGAAAATTTCTGCTGTACTTCATCCAAAGGAAAAGATCTAATCAAGGCCTTGGTATTCGTGTTTATTGTTGTCAACCCTACTTATGAGGAACCTCTTCTCTTCTTGAAATTTTCCTCTTACTGCCCAGGGACATTTGAAACTGTCTTCAGAAACAAGGCACTTCTCTGTTCCCCTGAAGAAGGTCCTTGACAACCATTTTTTTTTTTTTGCATTCCTGGCTTTGTCTTTAGTTCTTGCCGACTGCTGGGGTTTCTCAAGGGCAAAGCCCTCCTTTAGTGTTGCATTTTCTTTGGACCTGAACCCAGGCCTGGAGCCAAATTTCTGAGCCAAAGCAGGAGAAGGAATGAGGATCAATCATGTCTGGACACTCATAATCTCCTTTTTAATTTCCATTCCCCTGGGTTGATAGTAGTTTGTTTTGTGTGTGTTTTTGTTGACTTTCCCTTATGCAGAAATCCTTTTGTTATGCCTTGATTCAGAGGTTTCTTGTGACCATCTTTAAAAACCTGACTATTAAATCAGTGCCTCATGTGCACAGCAATTTTAAAAGGTTGTAAACCAGAGGAAACCTGCAGGGACGCACATAATGAGAATTCCTCTTCATGTACGCTACCTGAACCTGTGGATGATCGAGCAGCAGGTTTCTGTTTTCTAAATACTCAGTGCTATAACATGGGTTGGGTTGGATAGAATAACGAAGGGTCAAACAGATCATAACATCCTGACAAGTTCTTACAAATTCCAGCTGTGGTCAAGAGAATCTCTGATTCAGTCTTATTAATAGAAATGCAGAAGCATCAGAAATGACATTTTAGCTTTCGTGTTGCTGCCAAAATACATAGAGGGAAGGAAAAGGGGCTTTATTTTATATCTGCTTTTAGCTGGCTATTTTATCACTGCAGTGGATCTGCCAGGCAGCAACCCCAACTTTATTATCTTCTAAGAAACAAACCTATGCAGTCATATTCCAAATGGGCGTGGGGGATGTTTGCCATTTTTTTCTTTGCAAGTGCTAAAGGATTTTACTCAGAATCAGACTTGGAGACTAAATCTAAAGTGTCATGTGAGCAGTACATGATTATTAGAGGAAGCTTCTTGTCAAGCCAAAAGCCTTTTCCAGAGCCTGTTATGCTATTGATCTCAAATCTGAGGAGGTATAGGCTGCCTGACCTTGACCCAAGGTGTGGATAGGTAGGGTTTTTAATCTCTTATTACAATGAAAAAGTGCATTTTATGATGCTGTCAATATATATTTCGTTGGTCATCAGTCTCACCAGCAAGTTATTCTATGCTTTTAACTTGTAATTTTCCATCTCTTGTCTAAAAAGAAGCATGTAGTGTACATTCTCATTAAGATTATATTTTTATTCTTCCCTTGCCAGAAGAAGGTCATCATGGTGACTAGTCCTCTGTCCCAACAATGGACTAAAATCTTTGGCCTGGTGATTTTTGTATGTCCATATTGTATATTTCAGGCTATGTTAAAATGTACTCATATTTATTCAACATGTCTTTTTTTCCTTTGTTTATGAGGAACCCTGTGGGTCTTTTGTTCACAAGGGCTAATGTCATAAAAAGAATGAAGAAATAGAAGTCACAAACTGATTCATGAAGACAATAAACCAAGAGAGGCTGAAGAGAGGGGTGCTGAGAATATAATATTTAATATTATTTTTGGACAGATGCATGAATAACAAATTCCATAAAATTAAAATTGTTTTTCCAAATTGTTGATAAAAACCAACTAAAAGCTTTAGTTAGCAATATGCAGTGACACAGTCTGCGTAAAATGTCTTTGCTGCTAATTGGAATGAATTCATGCCTTCCCCATTGTAAGTCAAAACTGCACAAGCTCTTTCTCTCTGATAATGTTGCAAAGGTAGCCTCACTTCCATCTATTAATGTCATCTCTAGTGTGCCTGCGAAATTTGCCAGAACTGATTAGAGCAGATATTAAATGATAATTGGACATTTAGTGCTCGTCAAACAGAAAGTGACAGATGGGCCACTAATTAAATTATAGTTCTGACATTATTCACAATAGTTTATGAATCTCCAGTAGTGACCTTCATGCATCTCTTCTCTCTTTTTGGGGATAAGAGAGTGATAAGAAAGGAAAAAAAAAAAGACAACACTATTGAAAATGTTAACAAATAAGTGTGAAGTGAAAAACTTTTTTCCCCCCTAACTGAGTCCTGCATAGAATTAGATAATTAATTACAAACTACTGCAATAAATAATGAGATTCATGTAAGTCAGGTTGAGTGGCTGAAGTTGGGAGGATAAATTAATCATACCCTGAACAAGGTATGCATGTTTTAACTGGGCTTTCACTGTAGAAAAAGTGAATGTACCTAAATGTTATCTCATCCTGGAAAAGGAAATCCAGTGCCTAATAGTGTGCTCTTTTACTTGTTATCTAAGCATTGTAGCTAGTGTACCTACAAGCTAAATGAAAAGGCTTTACTTAATGAAAAAAGGGTAAAACATTGAAATAAAGTCAGGGTTGCTGAGCCAGAACTACATTTTCACTTTGAATTAAAAAGGAAAACACACGTTTCACTACTTTGTAACTTTGGTTTCAACAGTCTTCACTTTTTATTTGCTGGCTTCAGACAGTAACAGCTATAATACACCTGTTCATCAGCAGTCTCCGTTTTTGTGTCGTCTACTTTCCAATAATTATTTATGTAAATAACAAATAAATAAATAAGCACTACCTTTAGTCTTTCCAAATTGTTCTATTTATTTATAACTTTTCAGACTTTATGTCTCAAATGTATTAATATATATGCATCACGTTGCATGCACATTTATAGTTACATACGGATATGCATATATTGCAAAATTTCAGACACCTTTTGCTTTAATAAAAAATGAATAACTCTTTTTTAGGTAAGTAACTTTGTCATTATCATAAGAGACTGAACTCCAGGGCAAGAGTCCCATCTATATGCTGCTAGAAATCAGCTTGTAATATGAGGACATAAAGGTATACTTAAAAGTTTTACAATGAGCTAATTATCTACTTTTTGTCACTGTTTAATTTAATAGCTATAGGTATAGATATTGTTCATGAAGTCACTATGTATGTGAACCTTTGCAACTTCAGTTTTCCCCCAGATATTTAGGTATTTTTTGATGAAAGGAAGGTATAACAGTATGAGAACTTGAGCTCAACAACAACAACAAAAATAAATCATAAACAAACAAAACCCCAAAAGCTCAGGAACAATAAACCATTAGAACAGCTGGAAATATAAATACTGTATTTAGTATACGTGGTTTTAGTAATGTACTTCATCTCTACGTGATGCAAAAACAACTATGATTTTTGTCTAACCTTTCAGTAATGCGAGAGAAAGTTTTAAATCTATATGATTCCTGGAGTGTCTCACTCACACATGACCAGAACTTTCAAAAGAATATAAACCGCACAATATTCAATTCTGTATAAATTGTACAATAACATGAGATTTAAAACAAAAGAAATAAAAGACATAAAATTCAGAAAGAATAAATTCTGATAGAAAATATAGACCCTTTTACTAGAATTCAAGAATGTTTTCCATCAAATATAACTAATGCAAATAAAATAGCAAATCCTGAGTGAATTTTAAAACATTGTGTCCAAACCGTAAAGATTAAAATGCTGAAGAAAAGCAAAATGTTATTCTTCTGAAAGGACTGCTCTCCTCTGAGCTTTCAGGAGCCTCCTGCTGTGAAAGTCATTTGGACTTAATGGAAAACTCCTTGATTCAATTATACTCAATGGACCTTTTCCTTCTCTCCGTTAAACCGGTATAAATGTGAAGTAACTTCGCTGCCTTTAGTAGTTACTCTGGATTTATACTGCTGCCCTGGTCTACCTAATCTTCTGCTTCTCTTCAGTAATGGATATTTGCAGGGTAAGTAGCTTTGCTGTGTAGTCTTCTCTACATTTATTTTCATTCTTTTTCAAGCTACCAACATGAGAAAGCCCATTAATCGCTGCTCATGAGGTCTGTGTTATACTTGCTACTTTATGTTCTGGAATGCCCTTAAATTCATCATAATTTCTCTTCAAATTCTCTTTTAGTACCTAATTCCTGCAAAGCAAAATTGTTTTTTGCTTCTAAGGCATTTTATACCTGAAAATCGTAGCTGTAGAAGGTGGGTGTCATTTCCTTCTCTGAAGCAACAGGCAATCAGATAAGAGGAATTAGCCTAAAGTTACCCCAGGGGAGGTTTAGTATGGATATTAAGAAAAGTTTCTTCACAGAAAGGGTTGTCAAGCCTTGAAACAGGCTGCCCAGGGAGGTGGTGTTGAGGTGCATGGTTTAGCGGTGGATTTGGCAGTATTGGGTTAATGGTTGGACTTGATGATCTTAAAGGTCCCTTCCAATCCAAATGATTCTACAATTCTGTTCTATGATTCTACACATGCATTTGTTACAGCTTGTATCATGATGCAAAGAGCCTAAGTGCATGGAAAGGGAAAGAGGAGGAAGCATGAAAATCCTCAGTCTTATGCTTAACTGCACAAATGTATCCCTCTTCTCACTCTTAGAAGAAGTTGGAAAGCTTAAAAATTCATCTTCTGTTATTGCTGAACTCAAAATATCTTATTATTTCTAGGTTCAAATCTCCCTTACAGCTGTTTGTAACATAGAAGCATTTCCATTTTTTTCAATCTCAAGTAATTTCTGATGTCTAGATCAGGCTACTTGTTAAACGATGTGCACGATTTTTCAGGAGTGCCTTCAATCACAAGAGTACTAATGATTATGCAAAATAATGACTCAAAAGTAAGGAAGATGCATTTTTAATCTTTGTTCCTATATTCTCTGCACTTCTTAATTGATTTCTTCTAGTCACGACTGATAATATTTTCAATTTGTTCAGCAAGAGGGATTCATTTGATCAGTTTCTTAGAAAATTAAAAAGAATTCAGGAGTGAAGTGCTACTGCAAGTTTGAATGAACAACAGCAATTCGCTATTTTCCATAGGATCGTTGACTTAAAAAAAATTAAACAATTGATCTAATAAGGTAAATTTCAAGAACAAGAAGTTCCTCTTTCATTTTTTCTTGGTGTTTTTTTTTTTTTCCCCCCTTTTCTTTAACAGCACTTATAATTGAAGTAGAAAAAAAAAAAAAAGAATAAATGTCATCTTTAATCATTAAGATGTTTAGGCTTAAAAATGTCATAAAATTGATTAGCTTCTTTGCTCAAGGGGGAGAGAGACTCAAATTAGCTCATGGTAGACCACAATAAGCATGGTTTTCTCCTTTACTTGTGATTTTCCTGGTGCTGCAAAGGGAGTAAATCTCTGCAGAAGTGCCCTCTCATCCTTCCCCTCTCTCATCTCCTCCATCTGCCACTTTTATACAGCAATTCAGGTGATTCCACCACTTCATAATATCATTCTTACTGAAAGAACATACTTTTTCGGATGTGGATCCACTTTTGTCTTTTGGGATATGCTTTACTGTTTGGTTTGTGTTGACCACCCCCTGATTAAGATAATAGGATTTTGATTTCAGTAACTTTCGGTTGTGCTTTTTCTTCTCACAATTGGCAACAAGTTAAAACATAGTCAAGAAGAAAAGTTGAAGTTGGTAAGAACGAAAATCCACCTTGACTGTGGCAGACATACTACAGAAAAAAATGCAGATGAAGATTTTGCTGGTGATGTGTGGTGATAGTTCATGCTGTTCTAATGGGTAGGTTTTTTGTATGCTTTTAAACTAAGAAAATTAGTGGCTTGCTATCAATAAATAAAAGTATAAATCAAAATATTTTAATGGATGCTTTCTCCCCCCTGTTTAATGGGCAAGGGATAATTTTATGAAGCCATTAGATGCAGTATTGAGTTGGGGCTTAGTTCATCCCTGCCAATTAATCATGAAACCCATCTCATTAGCTTTGTATGTATGTGGCTTGGATCTCTATATGTAAATCCTTTTTGTACACAAGTTGAAATTGTAGCCTGTATTTTTTTTCCAGTGCGGCTGCAAAAACAGGGCTAAAACACTTTCACTGACATCTCATTTTGTCTTTTATCTTACAGATACTTGGTTGCTAATTGAAAACTGGGTTTCTATTCTGTAAAAATTGAAAGTGTCAGTTAAATTTTTCCATCTATTTTTGAGAGTTCTTAGAAAAATTGTTGTTCAGTCTAGGCTCCGGTACAAGGAATCAAATTCTTTTACTTCCCTATCTAGCTTAACTATGCTTTTCTCAAAAGCCAGGGCTTTAGCGAATTATGGTCTGTCTGCTGAATATTATGTAGCTCCTGCAGTGGGTTAACATCAAAGATACTAGAGCTTTTTCATCTCTTGACCAGAGATGTGGACACTTATTTTTCAGAGGTCAACAAGCTTTTGTATAGAGGTGATTATTGTAGTACCTTTGTGCTTCACAGACATTAATAGATTAAGCTTCACAGTGACCTGAATTTGAACTTAAACATGCACAGGTCTCTTCTCCAAGTTTAGCTGCTAAAAGTGCTCATACTTGTGTGCTACTACTGCTTTTTTAAATATACTCAATTCCATACTCAAGAAAACTGTTTTCTGCACGCATTTCTGCTTGGTAGGATAAGAGGTGTGGACAAGTGGAGGATGTGGATATGCCAGCAGACTCTGTGAGATAGACAGAAACTGTGGGAAATATAATGAGGCACTGGAAAACATGATCAACAGAAACAGAGCAACCTGGGTTAGGACTGGAGTCAGTGGAAATTCCGGTGCTTGGGTAATTTCCCTGAAACAACTGGATTTTGGAACCTGAAGTAGTGATAGAAGTCTCTGAAGTAGCAGCGTAAATGTATTCATTCCTGCTCCTTACCTCAAGTCAGCAGAATACTGGGATTCCACGGAATCAGATAGGGGGTTGGAAGGGATTTCTGGAGATCACCTAGTCCAACACCCCTAGTGTTTGTACAGGTGTGAGGTGGATAAGGAATTGTCTACATCGAAGATGACTGTAAATTGTATTAAAGGGAAAATTTGGGTGCTAGAAATGATTAACAGGGGTCCTTCAACAAGTAGTTTTACATGTCAACTTACTTAAAGCTTTCATCAGTAATCTTATCACAAAGTGAGTTGTTCTAGGGAACTGTGCTCATGCATGACACAAACCTGGAAGACTTGATCTATATGGAGGAGAAGTGGGGTATCTCACAAAAAGAAAAAGCAGATTTTGAGTACCAAAGTAGTAAAATAGGATTGTATAGGGGCTAGTAACCTAATATTTTTAGTATTACCTAATTGATCAGTTAGAAATGAAAATGTACTTTGTGTATTAGTCACTAAAAGGGCAATGGTAAGCACTTGATGTACTCTACATGGGAAACTGTGCTTATAAAACTCAGCCTGACTTAGGTCCACGAAGCCTTCTGCTGTCAATAGTCAGAATATCACATGTTGCCTCATGGTTTAGTCTACCAAAGGTGAAAAGCTGAGTATTAGAGAAAGACTAAAACTGTTGAACAGACGAGTGAGACACATGGATTCAAGAAAGCTAAGTTAGTAGCAGAGAAGATGTAAAGTTTATACAAACACACGTTGGAGTAGATTAAGAATTTTTGTCTTGTTTAGCCTTGTAAATGTATGTAAAGAGCATCCATAGTGAGAGGCAACCCAAAAGTATATAATCGAGTGGAAAGAATGTGATGGGTGATTAACAGCAAGGGAATGCTGCATTTTAAGGAGAGCTATAAAGAAATGTCAATGGTCCCACATTTTATGTAGATCCTTGAACAAACTTCCACTGTCTCCTGCAGAAATGATAGAGACTAAAATCCTTAATCTAGCTGAAGAATGAATTTCAGCCAAGGAATTTCCAAAAGCTAAACATACTGCCATATATCCACAGAAAAGTTACACAGTAGGTTCAAGGAAACAAAGAATATAGGTGGTAATATTGGTATATAGAATACGAGCTCATTGAGTTCTTACTCAGAGTTTTATCTTCACTCCACATTCAATCTTTCCATTTCCCCAAGGTAAGGTTTTTTTTCAGCCCAGAGCGTTTTAATGTACCAGCCTCCTTGTTGCATTCCATGGGTTCTAATTGCTTTTGTAAGAAGATCTTGAGACAAAACCTCCTACCCCGAATCTTGAATTCATCATGTTCATTACAGGAGATCATTATTAAAGATTTTTCTTAGGAAAGGATATGTATTATAAATTGCAGTTTCATAATAATATATGAATCTGTTTCCAGGGATAACCCTTGGCATATACATATGGATTAATAGAAAGAGTTAGTTTGGACATAATGGTTTACTGTCATTGTGACAAATGAAAAAATAACTCCACAAAGTTCTTAGAGTTTATTACCCCCATATCTGGGCAAATTTGCCTTGTTTGTGATTTTTAGTTACACTCTTCAAAAACTAAAAAGTTCTAACTGGGCTACCCTCTCCGGTAGCAGATAAATAAAAGTACAATAAAGAAGAGGTGAGGTAGATGGAAAATTAAAGTAAATGAAGCATTTTTAATGAAAACTATTAAAAGACAAATTTAGCTAAACATAGCTTAATGACAGTGACATTTTAGCCTATGTCAAATAAATGCTTTTAACAGAATTTCAGAACCTTCGTGAAAGTCTTGTCTCATCACACAGGACAGATATTGAAAAATACTATTTTCATTGACGTACACAACACCTCCCACATTTAATCCAGTGTATTTATGCTGACCATTATTGTGAAGGGAACCATTACAGACCTTTCCCTTCCTTTAGACCACATCATTTCAATATATACAACTCCCCTGAGGTCTCATCCTTTTATGACAAATCTAAGACTTAAAATGCAATGTTGCTATAAATGAATCCTTTACTCAGTTATCATATATTGTGGGCTACTGGTTGTCAAGAGGGGACTTGTCCACTAACTCTTGTTCTTTTAGAACTGACTTATTTTCCTTCCCAATACTCTGCATTGTGGCAAAGAGAGAAATGTATGGCTTTCCAGATTTACATAAAGGAGAATCATTAACATGTTCTCATCTTTGTAATGCTTCAGAATATTCAAGATAAAGAAATTAAAATAAAATAAACAATGCCTTGTTACCCCTATCTGTCAGGGCCTTGATCAAACTCACCCTAATCACCAGAAACCAACAAAAAGACACCCGTTTATCTTCAACAGTACAGAATTCCCAGCTGGTAAATTCAGAAAAATCTAATTGACTTCAAGTTTTGTAATTACATGCAAATCAGAGGGTACTTTTTTTACCAATCTTAATCTTCTCTAAAACTTTGAGATCCTTTTTCCTGTGATTCAATGATATCCAAGGAGTAATATATTGAGACATCATTATTTTAACATTTAAAGTCCCCACTAATTCCCTTTCCAAAAGACCAGTCGTAAAGCTCCAAAACAGTGGTAGAAGGCAGTACTTAATACCGTTTGTAGTGACATGTCTTCAACCAGTACAGTCCATCACGCAGACAAGCATATTTTAGTGGTAAATTGCAATCAGCGAGCTCCTCTTTTTATTCTAGTAATGATAAAAAAAAATGAGGAATGTTACTGGGAAATGCTTAATGCAAGTGGGATGCTTTGGGCCTTTTTAGGAAGTAATCATGCCAGCTTGTGTTACAGCAAAAGGGAGCTTGAGTTTGGGTTGCCTTGTCCTTAGCTCTGAAATGGTGGTCACNGGGGTTTTTTGGGGTGTTTTTTTTAATCTTCTTGTTACACTGCTATTGATTTATTTATTTATTACCATTACTGTTGCATGTTATACAGACATGGCCAGGGATTCATCTTACATTGTCTGAAAATATGATATAACCATATTATACATCTACAGGAAGATATTATGAATAACCTTTTGAGATGCCTACCTTGTTCTATGACTATAATAGGAACCTTGATTAACTAGCTTTAACTGGGACCCTAACTTTTAGATAGGTAAAGTTAAATAAGATTAATCTTAAAGCATGAGACTTGATTGTAGCACTGCAAGGTATCTAACATACACCTTTCCACTTGATTTATTACTGTATTCTAGCCAACTTCTAGGCTCCAACCAGATAAATTACATGTCTTTGTAATTTTCTCCTGTAGCCCTGTTTACAGACTTAAAATTACCCTGATGTACCCATAAGCTGATATTTACACAACCAGGGTGTGAAGAGGGTTGTTGAGCAAAGCTGATTTTCTCCATGTAGAGTCAGTAACGTCTAAGGACTGCACAATGAACTTTCCCTTTATTACCTTTTTGCATCTTACCTAACACTTTAATTAAGAATGGCACTAACCTATGCCAAAAAATACTTGATGAAAGTGGGAGATGATTACGGCTTTAAAGGTATGGTAGTAAGACGATCAAAACTGAACTATAATTCAAAGGGATTATAAGGAGTCATCCTTTAAACTTAACACTGCACCATTTCTTCATTTGATTGCATGAAAATTGTTGATCAATTCCATTTGTTTACAGCATTAACTGTTTTTCCTATATTTTTAGAATTCATGATAGCTTTTCAGTAAAAGCGAATAACATAAAAGCAGGCTATGAGGTTTCACAGATAAAATAAACCTCTGAAATAATTTCAAATTCATTTGCCTTTGAGACTTGTGGTTAATGAAAATTTGGTCGTTAAGCCTCTTAATTTAAACAACTGTGCTTTATTCAGTTGGACCTAATGTTTAAGGAATAATTGTCATGCTACAGTATTAACTGGTCATTGGACTAGAGTCTTTCCCCCTTAAAGTGAATAAAACTTTCTTCAGCATTCATTAAAATATGCTAAATAGTATCTAAGTATAGGTGTTGTCTTTCTTTTCCTTTAAAAACAGATTGTTATTTATTCTTCTTATTATTTTTATTATTTTTTATTATTATTTTTATTATTATTTCTTCCTTTTTCTCTTCCTTTGGAAAACACAGCTGCTGCTTGCATAATTCCCATCTGCCTGCATAGAAGGACTCTGCAGAAGATGAGGCATTTCAAAGGTTTCTATAAATTGTGTTTCTGCCATCAAGAAATGTTGGTTAGCAATGCTTTCTGGAATCCACATTCCTATAAGCAGCTGAGAGGATATGCTTGAAAATGCAATTCAGTTTGAAAACAATTGGGTAGCTTTTGCAATACATAATCCTCTACAGACCCTGCCCATTTGTATCAGATAAAATTAGCTATTACTGTCTTACAGTTATTGTCACTTTTGGCTTGGGTTTATGCACTGTGGGGTTTTACCACTTTCTCTGATGGTAAGCAATCTGCACGAATATGCAGGTTATGTGAATTACTTTTAAAGAATTGCCACAAATTATTCAGAAAACATAAGCTGCTGTGTTCACTCCTATCTGAATTGCTTTTTGAGTATTATTACTATACATATATAAACCCTTCAGTGCCTGACCTGAAAAGCAGAGAGCTTGGATTTCAGATTGGGAGATAAGAGAAAATTAGAAGGTTAGAACAGTCAAAACTGAGTTAATTACCCCTTTTAAAAGTGTCTGCTTCTGGATTCGGTGCCATTTGTAAGGCCTTCTTTCCGTCTTCTTGTGTCTTATATTCCAAACCCCATAGATAGCTTTCTGTTTTATCTGTAGCAATGAAAAATTGAGGCTCTGTTTCCCTGAGGGATATTTTTTAAAACTTATATGAATAAATTTCAAGTAAGACACAGCTTTCTTGATAGGCATTGCAATTTGACATTTGTGTTTGAATTTTAAGGGATCTTAGGAAGAGCCATTACCACCTTAGGCAGATATTGCTGCCTATTTCTGTGATAATGAGGTACTCTGTGTTTTCCACACTCACAGTGCAGATCTTGCTGAGAGGTGTTGGATTTGTATTCGTTGCTGTTGCATCTTCCCAAGTTCACAGAATAAATAACATTTACAGATCTTAATTTCCTTTATCGCTTGTGCACACAGAAACCACACAATAGAAAGTGAGGTTTGGTGGTGTTTTTTGTTTTTTCTTTCTATTTTCCCCCCCCCCTGACAGAATGTAGAATGAGCTACAGAGCCAGCAAGAGGCTGCAGGACTTCAGTCAGTGTTCTTGATCTACTAGAAGTCCTGGGTAAGATAAAATGCCCAAGTGCTAGGTCAAGGGAACAGAAAAGCTTGTGCGCTTTGAATTTACAAGGAAAGACAAAATGCTTTAATCGTCTTTAAAAATGGTATTTCTTAGAACTCCTTAAAGGCTTTTGGCAGCATAAATCCTGTCCGTGTCATCACTGACTTCTGTCCTTTTATTTCCAGTTATCCTTTAGAGTTTGAATTGTCTTTGTGGAAGGAAAAAATCCACTCTCATAACCCTTCTTTGAGCTAAGAGAGAGAGAGATCATGACAATAAAGACTGTCCAGACGTTTTTGCAGTAGCAGGATTAAATATGATAACAAACACAGACAGTTAGGGTGTGTTAAGATCTGTGGTCTGGATTGACAGTACATGGAAGGGCCATAAGAAAAAATTATTTTAGGTGATTGGGAAAAAAAAGGATCGTTTCCACCATTACTGAAAATAAACCCAAAGACACAATTTCCAGTTTGATTCAACCCCAGTAGCGCTCATATATTTGGAAGAAAATAGCCCTAACACACAGTAAAACAAGTGCAGATTCATGGAGGGTAAACCATATGAAATGGCAGAGAAGATCTGTTAAATTAGTTTTGATATAGATAAACCCAGTGTATTTATTTAACTGCTCTGCCATGTGTGAAATCTAGCTCAAGGAACTTATGTCAAAAGGCAACATATTCCTTTTGCACCAAGTTTACTGCTCCCAGGACCAATCGGTTTTTGGTTCAGACCATCAGATGCTGTAATGGTACTTAATTCAGAACTGTGGGCAGCCGCTTGAAATCACTGGCACATGGTGAAACACTCCTCTGCATCAAATGATGTTAAAAGTAATTAGAACATTGATGGATCTAACAAAAAGATTAGTGAATTAGTCACTCAAGATAAGAGTCATATCATCAAAATTAGATATCTAGAATTTAAGTAGTTGCTCTGAATTAATCATCCAGACATTGACTGTAGTATGTAGAAGACAAAACCACCTCAAGAGTCATTACAGAATCACAGAATTGATATGGGGTTGGAAGGGACCTCTCAAGATCATCCAGTCCAAACCCCTGCCAGAGCAGGGTCACTCAGAGCAGGTCCCACAGGAATGTGCCCAGGCGGGGTTTGAATGTTTCCAGAGAAGGAGACTCCACCACCTCTCTGGACAGCCTCTTCCAGGGCTCTGCCACCCTCACAAGAAAGAAGTTCCTCCTCATATTGAGATGAAACTTTCTGTGTTCAAGTTCATGCCTGTTCCCTCTTGTCCTCTCACTGAGCACCACTGAAAATTCTTCCCCATGTATCTCAGCTATGTATTTGTGGACCCAATTTTTGAACACAAAATTCAGACTAGATATCTCTCTTTGAAAATTGTACTTTGATCTTTGTTATGCTTGAGAAATGTTCAGTTTCTGGGAGATACACAAGCACACTAATACATTTGCAGAATGCTTTGGCTGTTATGTGTACTATCAGCAAGTGCACAAGCACGTTGTTCTTCTTGCCATTCACCTTCTCTCCTCAAAAATCAGATTTGGAGTTCATGCATGAAAAGGCATAGCATTGCAATTGGACTAATGTTTTGAGGAGAAGACATTAGAGGGACGAAAGAGTTTCACGGAACTAACTGACTTCCTCCCATGATGTCAAAACCAAAAGGTTATATGCTTTGTTTTCACAATCATTTCAAAGTTATCATTTCAAGATAACTGCTTTTCCTGACAATGCGAAGTGAGGGGAGCAAAAAGCCTTAAAACAATCAATACTTTGCAATAAGCTGTGTACTTCATAATTCCTTGGAAAATGGGGCAATGTTCTTTTCTCTGCATTTGGTGGTTTTCTGTCCCTGACATCGTGCAGATTTGTACAGACAGCTCTTATGTCTATGTGAGGAAGCCAATTGAGTACTAGAGATTCCTTTTAATAATTCATAGTACATTTCAAATATCACCGGGCCAACTGGGCTCTTACTGCCCTTCTTACACCCAGTGCCACAGCTGTGGTTTGCAGAGCTTCAAGTTGGGCCAAGTTGGTCCTTCTTTTTTTTTTTCCTTTTTCTGTAGATATTATCTCAGAAGAAATTCATGATGCATACTTGACACTCCTCAGACTAGAGTTGATGCATGATTGGAAATTATGAGCCTACCTTCTCTTATTCCCCAGTAGAATAGGAATAAGTCCCATTGACCTGGTGACACTTAGTTGTAACTTACAACTTCTCATTGCTTTGCTGTGACTTTTGAATGAAGCAGAGTCTTCCACATCCAGAGCCTTGTACCTGTTGGACCTTGTACAGAGCCTGTACCCAGGAGGGTGAGGTGGGCAAGGAGAGGGTTCTCCTGCTCCCCCAAGCATGGATTTGCCTCCATTCACTCCTCACCATTAAGCTACTGCCTTCAGCCTGTTGAGAGGAAGATACAGGATCCCCTTGACCTTTAGTGTTTCCTGGTGGTTGTTTCTGTATCAGGTAGAGCAGAGAATGGTTCCACCATTCTATCTCTTTCTCAGACTCCTTGTTACCCCTTAACCTTTCTACTTCTCATAGTTCTTCCACCAGGCTGAGCAGATGGTTCACCTGGTCACATCTCACACAGTTGTTCCCATTTTTCCCATTACCATCACCCGTTGCCACTCCCTGCTGCCTGAGACCTGGATTGGCTGCATGTTTTCATAGGAGGTATCTAGTGATTTTTCACACTACAGAGTAAGAAAACCATGAGATTCTCAAAAGTGGTAAGCATAATAATCTTTTTCTCAAAATAGGTGAAAAGATGTTACCACAATCACAGAGTGTTTAGCCATAGTCTTCTGTGGAATCAGGATTTTACTCAGTATTTCAAATGCAGTCAGTAAATGCCTACTTCTGAATTTCATCTCATCTGAAAGCTATCAGAACTTTACTTATTCTAGAAAAAAATTTTGGTTATATAATTTTTTAGAGGTAAGTTAGTGTGACCACAATTTCTTCCCAATCAATATTAGTATATGCAAATTAATATGTAATTCTTTTCCCTTTACTTATTAAATCTGATATTAAAATAGGATAGAGGGAATATTTTCATTTCAAGTCAGTTATATTCAGGTTATTTGTAACAACAGCCATGACAATAACATAAATCTTGGTCTCCACAATGTGAATTTTTTAAATCTTGAGTTACTAATTGAAGACCAAAATCTCTTGAAGAAGAGATTTGAGGATTAATTTTTAAATCAGTTTTTAATCTGCTTATTCAGTTTTCATTACTGTGCAGTGGAAATTTATAATGAAAAATACAGTACTTAACCTTTAATAATTTTCCTGGTTTCAATATACTTAATCCCAAAGAGTCAAAATGCACTGTGCATCGAGTGTATTGCATATTCATCAAGTATATTGTAGGGAAAAGAACATACAGCTATATATATAACTATATTATATAACTATATTTCATTTTTCAGTGCATCCATTAAGCAAACTTTAAATATATTCTTCATAACTTCACTTGATTTACAAACCCGTTGGTTTTGTAAATATGAGATGCAAATTGCCAGAAGGACACTGGGCAGGAAATATTTCCCTATGACACAATGCTTGTTGCTGTCACATACCATAAAGTACAAGTTAAAAAAATAGGTTTACTTATAACTAATAAAATCCTGAAAATTTTTAAGACAGCATATGCACAATTTAATTGCTATGAATAGAATGCCTTTAGTCAATGCCTTTATTTATCCCTTGTTAAGGTTAAGGGAAATTAATTTGTAGCTATTTTTTGACTTGACTCATGAATAATGGCCCACAGAAGGCAATCGGAGGTTTCTTGTCTTTAAAAGGATCAAGTTTTTATACTAAGGATGGATTGACACAGAGAATAAGATTTCATGAAATGTTCTTGCTTTTGTGATTCTGTAGAATTAGATTAACTGTTCTTACGACTGCTGGCTGCACAGGAGAATATTTTATGTAAAATCCAGAAAAATTATTATGGAGTCTGTAATATTCACCTACTTGCATTTATTTTAGGATGCATTATTGTCTGAATTGGGCTTTAAAGTTAGAATTTAACTTCAGGGTGGGTATGTTGCTCATATACACAGATGAGAAAGAAAGGATATATTTATTTAAATGCAAATAGTATTAATTTGTTTGGCTAAATAGATATTTTTTCTCTTTTTTGAAGGGTTTTTGTTTTGTTTTAGAAGAAGAAACTGAGGGAAAGAAGTACACCATTTCCTTCTATTCCTCCTCGTAAAAATGAACTTTCAGTGACTGAAAGATGACTTTGAACTATGATATTCCAGTTTAGTAAGATGAAGAAACTAATATTCTCAGAAAAGAATGTTAATGATTTCAATAATATTGATACTAATTTAAAAAACTCTTATGCAAACGACAACTCTATGCAGTACTTTTCCTTGTCCGTATAGTTTTTATTTTGTGTTCCTTTGCCAGAGTATGGGAACTATCTTGAAGGGACATTTTAGGTACCACACAACACCTGCTGCCACCAGCAGCAGTTCTGGCCAAGGACCCATTCCAGTCTCCTGTCTGGAGAAAGGCGAAGTGTGTGGCTTGTTTTACTCTCCTGCAGATCCTTAGCTGCTCCTGCTCTGTTGCAAAAGCAGTTTTGATACCCCATATTGCCCTAAGAAGCAAACAAGATTCCACACTTTGTACCTGCACCTATTTATTCTCTAAGATTTAGGGTAGTGATTAAGGATAAGAACCGGCAGCACATCAAACCAAGATCATGGCCACCACTAAGCCTGGCTAGATGTTTATACCATAGTGAGGTTTGTAGGTTTGCTGTTGTCTTTATTTTTCCTTTTATTTTTCTGGGGTTTTTTTGGAAGCAAATAAGAGTAGGAATTCCTTGGGGATGAGTGAACAGCTGAAAAAAATTTGGGAAAATGTTAGATTCAAAAAGACAGCAGGCTCTCTGAAAACTTCACCTTAAACTCATATGGATCAGCTGAGTCTGGAAGGGATTTTTCACAATGCATGTTATTTAAAAAGTTTCGTTGATTTTCCAACTTGTTTCCCCCCCCTCCCTCAATAGTTCTGATTAGAATGTTGGCCCTTTCAAGAGATATTGCCCTGTTCACAGATCTCTTTCTGAAAAGAAAGAACCTTCTTTTCTTAACCTTAGCTTGTCCTTGCTTTTATGATGTACAGTGTTAAATTGAAAGTAGCTAAGATGTACGAGCAAGGGTGACTTTTTTTTTGGAGGGGAAGCATTTTTTCAAAAACTGCCAAAAGCTAAAATTTACTGAAGTCATGAAAAGTCTTTTCTGTATAGTTCTTTCCTTAAACACATTTTCTTTATCTCTGAACTGAAAATAATAGCAATATTACTCTAATTCCAAAGTTTTGCAGTTCATTGATACCACAAAATATCATTCAAATTACATACAAGAGGTGTGCAATTATCTTGCTTGGTAAAACAGGCTTCAGAGCTATTTTCCACTGAGTCTATGTGCATAATTGCAATTAACCATTTCATTGCTAAAACCCACTGCATACACTCCATTTTAAAGAAGCATAATTATTTTTTTTAAAACAAAAATATTGCAAAAAATTGAGCAATGGTACTACTCTGTTTGATTCAATGCTCTTGGTCCTCAGTAGACCAAGAGAAATTTCTGCACTGTGGACACGAAGAGACACCTCACAAGAAATACTTTCTTGTAGAAAATAGTTCAATATTTAGAGACCGACCAAGAAGGAGATGTTCAGAACAATCCTTCACTTGCCTGGATGGGTAATCAGTCAGAGATGAGGTTCCTCAATTTCAGTCTTCATCAAGGTAAATATTCACTTAACCCTGCAAAATGAAAAGAGGCAGTTTGATAGCTCATGAGTAGAGTTACAGTGTCATGTTTGTGTTTTAGGGAGTCTGAAATAGTGTTTCTAGGCCACGTGAACATAATTTTTTTCTAGATCTGTTCAGGGTTCTCCAAACCCATTTCACAGTCCAGCCATCCTAGTCAGAAATTTATCTAATTCCATCCTAAAATCACGTAGGTTATTAACTCTAGCCACTCTTCTTGGAATGCAGTGGCAGAGGCACTAATAATTAGGAGCCATTCTGTGAGTGCCAGCCCTAATTTATTTGTACTGGTTTATGTTCTTCTGCTCATGCACCAATGTTAACTTATAATTAAACAATTGTCTTGGTCTGAGGGAAAACAGAACCAATTTTCTTTTCAGTAATTGTACTTTTCAGTAAAGTCTTTTCTAACTAACTCACTTTCTGAAAATAATGGCATATTTTCAGACATAGTTCACTTCTACCAGATAAGGTCTGATGCTTATCGTTTGTACCAAGGAATGGTATGTGGAGAGACCCTTGCTTATACCTCTTGCTATAGCAATCAAGGTCAGCTCACTTTGTTATGTACCAAGTTGGAATGTTGGAAGCAGAAGAATGTAAAGGGGTCACACCTGTGGGAAGGAGTGGACAGGACAGGTGAGCCAAAACTGACCAACAGTGTATTCCATCTGAAAACTGAGGGATCAAAGGGATCATCCTCTTTCTTCTATGGCTGGTGTCTGAGGAGATCTCCATCTTTTTGTCTGCCTTTGATCCCTATCCGTTTGTTACTGGCATCAGATTCAGAATCCAGTTCCTGGATAACATTTCTAGGCAAAAGACAACTAGCTCTAATTGGGAAGAATGGCAGAAACCATGTGCCACACACAGTGGTACAGTTGTAGATATCTTCAAATAACTTCCACAATGCCCCACAGAGATGGCTTGGCCTTAAATAGTAGAAACCTTCTGCCTACTAAATAGAGAAATCACTATCCAACCAGAAAGCATGTGAAATTATTTAGGCATATTTTCTAAAATTAGGTTAATCCTACCCAAGACGCCTTCAACTGTCTTACCTAGGTCTCTTTCATCTTTAAAGGGAGTCAAGAATGACTACATCTCTGGATTTAGTCAAATCCTATTTTCCACATCTGGTTCCCCAAGACCTCTCTGCTTTAGTTTGATTCAACTGGCTTTTATTTTTGTCGAGTAAGTCATGTTCTTGCTCTAAAAGCAAAAGAAAAAGGTTAAAAAGTTAAAATACAGTTGTCTCTTTGTCTTTATCTGGTTCCTATTTGTCTGCCTCCAAGTTCTTGTGTGTGATCTCAGGTAGAATGATTTAAAGAAAAAGCTTGTTTTCAGCTGAACCTAATGAACATCCAGTCCTTTAAAGCTATCTATCCTTTGTCTCATTTTATTCTTTCAGGGAAAGCTTGAAGGATACACAAACACACACAAAAAGGCAACATTTCTGTGAACTTACCTGCCTGCTGAAGTAGGGACGGGAGCCATTTTAAAAAGCATTTGAAACTGGAAAATTTGGACCCATGTTTCTTATCAAAACCATGCAAATTTGTCATTGTCAACATGTAAGTGGCTTGGGAATAGAATGAGATTCTGCAGCTTTGTTCTAACTGTATTGTACCCAAGGAGCTGTTTATCTGTGCTCAGAGCTGACTACGTGCATTTCACAGCAGCCAGCAAAGGTATTTCTTCGCATTCAGGCTCTTTGCAGACCCCTCATTCACAATTTGGAGGCTGCTAATATTTCTTTGTGTGATGGGCAAAGGCCAATCGTGTATTAAAATAACAGTTGGATATCATCAGTTGGAATTCATTCTCTATAGTGTTTCTGTTAATCTGAGGTTTTTAATTAAAATCAAAAAAACTTTTAAAATTTGGCATACTAGCATTCTTGTTGGCATTGATTTCTTAAAGAATATTTCTTAATAGAAGTGTAGATAGATGGATGGTGTCTTGGGTAATTAAAATGAGAGTTTTGCTGTTAATCAACCCTTACGTCTGAAGCTTGAAGTATGATGGGGGGTCTTCTGTAAAAGTGTGGTAATGTATGTACTTTTAAAAATACATCATATCTCCTGTTGCTGGTATCATGAATCTTAGATCATTGCTAATATTACATCACTATTTTTCAGAAACATGTTGAAGAAACTCTTGCAGGTTGTGGGAAAGCAATCTCCACAGGAAAATATTGAGTTTGCTTAAGTATGGGGAAATAGGGGGCTGTATCTGTCTTTCATGAATAGTATGAAGCTATTCTTTACAGAGCTTTCTAAGCCTCTATTGTTGCTGTACCCTCAGGCTTCTCACTGCAGGTCTTCATACTGCAGGTGTGATTTTTATCTTTGTTCCTGATTCATTCCTAAAATCACCCTAATCCAGCTGTAAATGGGTCATTCAGCTTAAGTAGTCAAAAGCAGTGAATTTTTATTGCAATCATATGGCTTCTTCTCCAGTGTTGACTACAATGAATGTCTACAGAAAGTTCCAGGCTTCTCTTAACCAAGCCAGCCTGGGGTCAAGGTTATCATCTCATCTAACATGGACCTTTAGGAACCAGCTATGAGGCCTAAATCAGTATGCTGTCCACTAATGTCATCCATGAAGGTCTTGAAGGCATTTACTGCTATAATGGTTCAGATAGCAAAGTCTGCATTTTACAACTAGAAAACTGGCATTTAGACCCCTAAAAAGCCCTTCTACTCCTGGGAAACCAAAAATTGAATAGAAAATCTGTAGAAGAACTATTTCTTTCAATCTGTGACCACTGAGGCACCCTCCCTGTCTAGGTCCTCCTAAAAGAAAGAAGCAAAGGGCTCAGCGACGTCCTTCTCAGAATAATATTCCAAATTATTTTATGTGAGTCTTGAGGTTTTTTGAGCTTGTCTAACAGGTGGTAGACTTGCTCCAAAGCTGAATATCTGCTTGAGGCACACAGCCAAGAGTCTTAAAAAGCTAATCACACGCTCCCAGCTGCAGGCAATCACACGGGTTTCCCCAGCTCCCTGAAAATGATAACCATAGTGTAATGGTGTGTGTGTGTGTGTGTGTGTGTGTGTGTGTGTGTGTGTGTGTTTGTGTTTCTGTCTNGTGTGTGTGTGTGTTTGTGTGTTTCTGTCTGCAGAGATATGTGAAAGTGGGTTAAGAGCACACGGTGCTTCGTTCCATATGCATTTGTTTTGCTCTTCAGTGAATTTTTCGTGTAAGCCTTTAGATAAAATATTACCTTTTGGTTTTTCTTTAAAAAAATTGCTCTACAGAATATACGAATATCAATTTTCACATTTTTTTCTACCATGTAAGAAAACTTTTGTGATAAGAATTTNTTTTTTTTTTTTTTGTGATAAGAATTTACCATATTCTTTTTTTTTGTTATAAGAATTTACCATTTTTTAAATTATTTTTTATTTATTATTTTTTTATGCCTTTTCCATGCAGAAAGAAAATGATGGATAAAATGCATTGAATGGGTTACTTCTTCACATTCATTAAAAAGTCAATGACCGGACCTGATGTTTGTACCATGCAAAAACCACACTGGTTCTGGGTACGTGCCTACGAACCACTGGATTGAAATGACTGTTATACCTTCAATATTTTTCTTTTTCAGAGACATAAAGGGGAGAAGAAATGAGGTGAGACAGGAAACAGGCTAGAGGAAACAGCAGGAAACTGATCGGTGGTGAGTAAGAGAAAATGGCTATTTTAACAAATTACCACTTCCAGGTCAATAGAACGGGTCATACTTGTCAGAATCACTGTTAACAGGGATTTTTTTGGCCTTTATTTTTAGAAAGGCATTTTTGCATGGGAATGCCCTACAAGACCCTCAATGGCAAGTTTGCCCAGAAGTGTTCTAATTAACCGCACCAAATGGTCTTCTGCACTGTCAAGTTAATGCCTTGTATCTGAGCTGTTCTCTGGCCATCATGTATCATTGTTCAGCGAATGACAGCAGTCAGGTTATTAAAGGTGTAGATATTAAATTAACAACAGTGGTAAACATCGTAGCTGTACTTCACATCTCAGCAGAGCCAATGAAGTGGATGACACGGAATCCATGCTGATATGCTGCAATGACAGATGGGCATCATTTAACACAATACATCAGTGGGCAACCCACGTACCACAGCTGTCCTCCACTAAATGAATTAGATCAGGGTAATTAATCTAAGGCAGAAAGTATTACCGAAGTGGGTCCTAAGCAGAATTAGAAACAAATAAAATATCCTGTTAAAAAAGGGAAGGAAAAGGGGGGGGGAAATATAGGCTTAGTGTAGCACAAGCAAGGAAATAATTGCCAAATGTTTTAATTCCATAAAAAAAAAAAAAAAGACAATGCCCATCTCTGTGTGTGAAGGAGTCTATAATGAACACCTTTTTGTTCTCCAGTATTTTATCATAATCTCTTTTGTCACCACATGCAACAAGGGAAGCAACAACAGCAAGAGATCATGACCAAGAGGGTACATTTGACACAACTCTCTTAATGCAAGAAAATCCTGTCACTTTTATTACTTACATGTACTGCTGATGGAATTATTCCTCATTACAGATCCTCTGCTGATATTGATTGAGCTGTTAAATTTCTACAGCATTTTATCTGAGGGATTTCTCCTTTCTCTTCTTGGCCAGGGGATAATTGTGAAAAAAAACCCCACACAACTCCCTTTTCTTCCCACCAAATTTGTGGTGTTTCTACATCATCGTTGTGCTCCCCCACCTCCCCCTCCTGTGTTGGATCAAAAAAAGAATACAGAGAAGGACTGAAGCAAGTTTTTCTTGCTGCTGTACTGGTTGGTAAGAAAAAGTGTCGAAATCTTTTTATTGTACATCAATATCAATGTTCTATATGAATATGTTGCAATTTGTTTTTTGATTAACAACAAATCAAAGTTGTGATGTGTGTTTGAGATCAGAAGCAGTTTAAATATCAAAGGCTTAAAGCTGGGGTATAGCAGCTCATCCCTAAACGTAGTCAATTTAAAGAGCAGTTGCAGGAGAGGAAGAGCAACAAAGAACTGCAACCCTGAAAATTTCATTGTTAGTCTTGCAGATTCTGTATTAATTTCGTTCCACTTCATTTAGCGTATGACATTGGCAATGGGAAATTTCCCTAAAGAATGTCACTGACAATGGCAGAGCATTGATCAAGCGTCATGTACTTGCTTGATTCTGTCAGCTCACTTGCAACTTCCTCTTTATTCTCTTCCTTTCGCCTAAGAGAGCCATCATCCTTTGAAACCCTTTCTTCTCTGTAGGTAGAGGCTGAGCTTTGCTTCTAGTTTTAACCTGTAGGGGAAAAGAGAGATGGGGAAGGAGGATTATTTTGGGAATAGGTATTGTAACAGTGATTATGCTAGACTGGTGTAATGAAAACATATGCTGTTATTCAGCAGGTGTGAACCTACAGGCAAGTCCTGCAATGTATTGATTTTTGTGATAGCAAGGTTTAAAATCAAGCCACAGTATGTGTGGTAACACCTCAGTGAATCTTAAAGTACATCCAAATGACTAAATACATATTTACTGCTGTTTGGGTGCCCTCTGCATTGTGAAACAAACCTTACTCCCTGTGGGCATTACAAGCTTTTTCTGTAGGACCAGAGTTTTATGAAAACATTATATGACATATGCTTGGTAATTCCAGTGTAGATACTTTGTATGTAGGTAGTTTTTGCTTGTGTAAATACTTGAAGAGTGACAGAATGACAAGCCCTTGGTTATTTTTATTTAATACCCATACTTTTTGTACTTTTGTGTTACTTTTTCTCTTGTGGCATCATGAAAAATGTCTGTCCAGCCCACCAATACTGTGTCTTACTAATCCATTTGTGCTTTTGTTATTGCAGCCTCCTCTTTGAGTTCCTTGAAACACATTTTACTGCCATGCACAAAACCTAACTGCTCAGATCAGCTTTTTCCCCTGTAGCCTTGTGCACGTAATGTATTTTCTCCACTTCTAGTTTCAAGATGCAGCATAACTCTTTTCTGTCTAGTTTTATGTTGGTGGAATTTTCTTTTGCAGAGATAATCACAGCATATCTTCCCTGACCAAAAGGACGTTCCTATTTTCTCATCTTCAGATATTCTTTTTGGATTCCCAACAGAAAAAAATCAACCAAAGAGCATTGGCTAAATCAAGAAGCATGTGGGGCTTTATGATACTTTAGAACTCATGTCTATGCAATATGTCAATGTTTTGAACCCCCACACATGTGGTTTCTATATGAGTTTTATTTTCATGTTCCTTCTGTCAGTGGTCTTGATTTTAGTTCCTTCACTCATGAAAAATCCTAAATATTACAGTTCTTTAAGATCAGGAATCATACACACCATGATTATGAACATATCCATAAAAAAAGCATGGACTGCAATATAAACTAAACATGCAGAATATGTCATCTGTGAATTTTGGGGAAAATAAAATTTCTCCAGTTTTTCTCTATTATATGTATTCTGACTTTCCCTGAAATTATGCCAGCAATTGGATAAGAAAGTTGCATACATTTCCGTGTTGCACAAGACTTCAGTTTCATCTGATTTGAACCCAAGCTGAATTTGTAGCTTTGAGGCGAAATATTAGAAGTGTTATAAATATCACACCACTACTATCTTCTCTGACTTGGTGTCCAGAAAACGATCCACCTTTTTGCAAACCTTTGAAAATGAGCATCCATAACAAAGTATAATCAGCTGCATTGCAGAAAAATCATGCATAAACTAAGTTAGAAATAAATGATGATTTATCAAGGTGTCAGATGCCATGTGGTGATGGATGAACCACAAAAATGTAATGGTTTAGCTTGCATACTCATTGAAATATCACATCTTCATCAGCAATATATTCCTGAAGTTTCTTTTGAAAATAAGTTGAAAACCTTAAAAGAAACAGCTGCCACTTTGCATGATCCACAGTTTCGTAGAGCCCAAAATTTGTGATGCAATTTTTCTTTTAGAGGTTTTTCTACTGTACTCTTCACAGACTCTGAAAAGTCAAGTGATGGAGGTTTTGCCTCCTATGCTGACTGCACTGAAAAGTGGAAGATGGTGGAAATTTTGTGGACTTCATTAGATGTTGATGCACTGTCCATCATGAAGGACTTATCGTCACTGTAGCATTTAGTTACCTTTCAGCTTAAGAATTAATAATGAATATAATAGCAATTTTTAAGAATACAAAAGTGAATGTTTCTTCTAATATGGTTTCTTTTACACGGTAACATTGCAATGCTCAGAACAAAAGTGCCAGAGGAGACACGGACATGCCATTTTAGGACAGAGGGAGAATATATAGAGATGAAATAATATAATATCACACCTTTTTCCTTATCTTTTCAAAGAGATAATGGCACTCTTTTCAGCATGGGTGAAAGCTGCTATACAGATACTCTGTGGATTAAATTCCTCTGTTTAACTAAAAAACTGCTTCACCTAAGACAAAAGCAACTTTTTTTTTTCCATAAGATTCATCACTTCCACAAGGGATTATCATGAAAGATAAAGAGCACAAATCATTCTTCATTACCATTCAATTCTATATATAGTTTCCCGAATCAGCCCAGGAAAGGTTAGTGTTATGTGAACAATGATTCACGGGGAATGGAAGAACTAATCAGAATATGATCACGTAAGATTTCACAATCAGCAGATGATAACATCTCAAAACCGCTGACTTCAAAGGGGGAAAAATGATTTCAAATGGCATTGCTAAACTTCCACTGCAATCTACCTAGCTTTTGAAACTACACTTCAATTTTTCTTCCTTTTCTTCCTCATTACTCATACTTTTATATCATACTTTCCATATGGAACTAGAGAGAGTCTCTGAGCCTGCAGTTCCATGCGAAGAATATTTCTTAACCTGCTTTATAGCAAAAATTATTTTATTATATCATCTGCAACCTATGTTTGGGGAGAGAAATTCATTAACCAACATTTTCAAAAAAGGAAGCACGAAGGTATTTTCCTCATTAAGCATAACTGTAAACATTTAAGTTCAATTTGACTGTGGGGAATGCTGAGAATAAGTTTTGTAAGAGTTAAGATACCACAGCACAATGGAAACTCCTTTTTTAAGATCCAATTGCAGTGAATGTTATTTAATATACTGTTTTAGATTTCCAAAATAGCTCCCTATACATGCATAACTTCTTGAAATGCCTGATGTATAGAAATAGAAAATTAAACTGAACCAAGCCATTGTCATTATTTCAGAAGCTTTGCTGCACTTACTAAGTTTTCAGGGCTTTCTCTTATGGAATCTATACAGTTTCTAGACAAGAAGTACCATAACAGCATCCTGTGTCAGGCTCACGTTAAGTCTTCAGTAGGAGCTAAACAATATTTTCACTGACTTCTAGGCAACTGTAAAGACTACAAAAGGCTTGTTTGACCCTAAATCTCCTAGCAGATGTCAGGTTAAGTGGTCATAACCCACTTCTTTTTCTAACCCTGTTTGATGAGGCTAATTAATGCCAGCGTTAGCTCCCAGCAGTCTTTGCAATCTTACAACTGTAAGTGTGGTGATGCCGCTGCGAGGCAAGTGAGAACAGGCAGTGACTTTTTGTGTCCTTTCCCCTTCCTTACGCACAAGCGTTGAGCTAGTCTCAATAAATCTGTGCAATATATTTTATCATCCTTGACACGAGAACTGTGAGAGTGGGAGTTTCCCTGGAAAAGAATATTTAGTCCCTATTGGAGATGTGTGCGTTTTCATTCTGGGTGGTCTGGTCTGCACATTTTAGTCTCCGTGGTGGGTAATCTATTTTATTACAGGGGGTGTGAATAAAGCTCACCTAATTTTCTGCTGCAGTGCATCCTTCTTCTTTCTCTGTCTGTTGAAACTAAAAGGCTGCCTGCTGGGAGAGTTCAGCTCTGGCGTACTGAAGCTTGAGGAGAGAAGTGTGCTGGAAAACAAGACGTAAGGATAAAAAAAAAAAAGGTCAGCAAAGATGAATAAACTAATCAGAACCAAGTACTTCAGTCACCAAAAGGAAGCAACCCTTTATTTATCCTACTCAGGAAGGAGATCAGTAACTTGCTGGTTTTGTCTGTCAACAATTGTCAGGTTTTATTATCATATAAGCTATAATACTGTAGATTTCAGATAAATCTGCAGTATCCAGTAAAGAAATAAACATTTTGTCTTTGAAGCGGAAATAGAGGGACATTCACCAGGCTCCAATTCTTTCGTTTTTGAAACAAAACCAAATATAAATCTGAAGGCAGTCTGTGTTACTGCAGGGCTTTCCATTGACTTTTACAGGCTTTGAATTAGGCCCCTAATGAATGACTTCTTTCTTAAGAAATTATTTTCTCAGTTCTTCTCCTCTACTCTTTCCCGTCTTCTGTCCCTATTTTCTTTAAAATAATCTTCTCATTATATTTCAGTGGAGTGCTTTCTGGTCGACTGAAATCCAACACTGGAATTAGAATAAAGAGTTGGCAGAAATGTTTCATTGCAGCGGAACAGACCTGTGGATTTGTTGTGCTAATCGCTACATTTTTATTGAACTCCTTCTGTATCTTTTATTAGAAAAAAAATTCAGCAAAGAAATTCTACCAGGGTGAAACCAGGATAAAGACCTGTTGAAGTTCTACACGGTGAAAAATGAGGGAATTTGTAGCAAAGAACTAAAACAACAGAGCTTTTGTCAACAAGTGAAATATACTACTAAAATGATCCTCAGCATTATTCAGAAATGTAAGAACATGATCCTCAGCTGTTATAAACTAACCCCAAGAAACTGGCTATAATTTCTATTCTCAGATCCCTTACCCTGCTGGAACTACACTAGGCTTAAATTTCCTGTAGCTGATCTTGTGGTTATTCATACCAGCCTAACAAAATTTTGGAAATATGATGTTATTTTGCACTCAGCTTTGAATTGCACTGTAAGTAACAGGATGTCTTCAAAAGCAGTTGAGTTACTGGGGTGGAAAGCTGTTGCAGATGTTTTCATAATTGCTCTTAATTAACATTACTGGGGAAAAAAAAATATTCTTACTGATCATTTCCATAAAAGGAGATCTTCAGACAATGCACAAAAGTTTTAGGAAAGACTGTCAGATAGAGTTAATTTTAAATTTAGAAAAATGTATATAACAATAAAGAACCAGGATTCCACATCCACAGAGAGGGGTCTCACACTTCAGTACACTACATCTAAATATCTTTGTTTCAGACATTAACTCACACAACTTTCAAATACATCAATGAATATTTAGGTCTTGCTGCTGTAGAGTGGTTTGAAAAAACTGAATATTTCACAGAATGGAGGAGAAAGAGAGGAGAACATTTTCTGCCAGGAGACAGGAGAATAAATAAAGAATGGCTCAAGCAAAAACTAAAGAATGAACGCTAAGACCAGCACGTGAGTTGTAGCAATTGATGCAGCCCGAACATCACTGAAGTTATGGTAGGATCCAATCAGAATTTCAGGGCATGAATATTACACAAAAAGATGTGAAAGTCCCTTATCTGACTTAAATAACCTACAGTCTACCATTACAGCCCTCCTCCCCCAAATCAAGCCCACCAGAACCCCCAAAACCCCTGACTCCCCCGGCTCACAGTAGTTCTTTAGGAATGGAGTGAGTTATATTGCCACAGCCTAAGTGAACGGATCATTTCATATGTTACAAGTTATTTGGCTTATGCTGACCATCAAATTTCTTTCCTGCAACCCTATGTAACCCTTTTTCATTTTTCTGCAGGCATTTCCACTTTTAGTTCAAATGGATGAAATTTTGCCCCCCCCCCCCCCCTTTTTTTTTTTTTCAGCGAGTCTTGTGGTTAGTAGTAAGTGAAAAAACAGGATTTGAGTTAGTGTCTGTGTGCCCCCCAATTCACGTCCTCTGATCCACATGAGCAATTTCCTTATGAGATAATTAAATGAGGCCGATGAGAGTCTATTTTGTTCTATTCATTGGCTCTCAGGCTGAAATCATCAGAGCGTAAGGCCACTTGGCAGCGATACAGACACAGCCAGCTCTTGCTCCTGGCCACAGGTATTTTCAGTCATGGTGAAATGAAGACTCTTACCGCTTGTCTGGAGGGCTTGACAGGGTATTTTCAAGGTGTGGACTATGGGGAGGTTCAGGTCTCAAGACGCAGAAGGAGGTGGTTGGAGCAGATGGTACAACCTTGGCTGCACCAGGTCACCCCAGAGCTTAACTCTGCTGCAGCTATCCTTCCCTGCAGGATTTTAAGCCGCCTGGTGAACTGCTGCAGTGAATCCACCTACAAAACACCCTCAGAGCTCTCTGTCCTCTCAACAACATGGGGCAAGAACCTTGTAGTCACTCAACCATTTGAAGGCTTTGAGTGTCGCATGGGGAAAGTCGCCCGCCCTTTTGTATTAAATGACACCACCGGCATCTCCTTCAAACGCCTTGTACTTGTTCTTCAGGGGGGAATTGTGTGCAGTAAAGCATTCAGCTGTGCTAGGCATTTGGCATTGTTTTCCAGTGTACACACTGTAATTTTTTTATGTTAGAGCTGGCAAGGTTGAAGAAGTGCATGTTGACCTGGTCATTTCCTTGCAGACAACACAAGAGAAGTGTGGGGTATTTTTTTCAGGAAACAATTACACGAGGAAAGGGCAATGGCTTTTCTGACCTGTTCTGGTAGGAAACTTCACTCACATTGATAAGGGGAGGAAAGCCACGCAGTATTTGTGTGTTGGTAGGACTTGAAGCATTGGTGAAGACGTGGTGTGATGTGATCTGATAAGAGAGTGGATGAAATTGACTCAAAAGAAAAATCATCAAAACACACTTTCAAACAGAGCTCTTAACAGAGTGTTATTCCTGTATTCCCTTTTATAATTAACACCCAGTTTTTATCAGACTTCTTTCTGAAGTCTAAATAAATGCCCCTATTGTGTGGCTTCTGGCTTATATCTTGCAGAAGATACAGGTTCTAGCTCATCATTAAAAATAAATCCTAGTTTTACGAGCCATATAAAGAATAAGGCTGCCCATGGCTATAATTGAGTTACTGGTTTTTATCTCACTACAGTCTGTTGGATGTCTCTCTAGCTATAAAACAAGCAATTTTACAAAGACCCTGCAGTGAACAGAGCAAGACTTCTGGCTTTCTAGTTATTTAGTTCCCTGTTTTCTCTGCTTTTTTCCAGAGGTATCAGATGCAAATTAGGTTTCTAGTTTCTCTTATCTCTTTGTTCCTCCCCAAGCAGAGATTGATAGCTTTAAGGAGATCAAAGTCAACTTTCAAATGTATCCCAAGTTGATAATCTCCAGACTATCATACACCTTGTACTCAGAACAAAAACCTAAAATCCATAATGACATGAGCATGGTAAATATGGTTCTTCTGTTAGACTAAGTAAAAGTAGATTATACATGTTTTTTAGACTTCAAAGGCCTGTCCTTTCTGTCAGGTTTCTTTAAGGTCTCAAAGGCACCATGCACTCGTTTTTGTGTAAGAATAATAAAAGACACTGCAGCAACAACTTGAGAGGATCTTTTCCTGCTAACATTGCAGTTTCAAAGATAAACAGACAAAACATTTTAAGAAAAGAAAAGTAGGGGCATTTCTAGTTTAGATAATGTAAATACAGAAGTATAATGCACAACAAAACTAGTCTGCACTTCATATCTGACTGTGTAAGCTGTGCTTTGCTTTAGGTATGCTGACTAAATGGGTTACAAAATAGAAAGAGACAAAAATGAGGGGCTCTTATATTCTCTTCTTAGGCCGAGTCAGACAATGGAGAAAAACGGACATTTCTAATAGAGTGCAGAATCTGCAGATCTAATCCAAAGTCCGTTCCCAGTGGCACTAATGAACAACAACAGTATTTCCTAACGTTGATATTTTTGACAGAACTGCCTGATGCAAATGAGACTACAGGTGGGGCCCATGGAAAGTTGCATGACCAAGGATGTGTCAAAACCCTTGGTGCACATCTTGGCATCCACTCGGTACCACCACAGCGTGGTTCTCCAGCAGCAGCTGGCAGGAGGCCACACTGCTCACTGGCTGGTGGCCAGTGGCTCCTCTCTGTGCCCTGGTGAGTGGATCATAATAACCAATCCCAGGTTTAGGGAGAGGTTTTTGGCATGCACTCCATGGGAAAAAGTATCAGGAAGAGCTATATCCTCCTTTCCGGGAGCATCTCTGATTTTTCTTTCACCCAGAGTTTATCTTGGAGAGCTCAAAAGCAGATGTTTGGAGAGGAAGCTCATATTTTGATCCTTTCAACTGTCCTGTTCTCTTCTAAAACACAAGGATGTTTGTATGTACTTGCATGTGAGAGGAGTAAAATAATCCTAGTGTTCAGCATGGATAAACAGTTCTATGATTTGTACAAAAGTGCACGGGTTAGTGGGATGGTAATCTGTCTATGGGTTAAGAAATACGTTCTTTCCAACAACCTGCCTTCCTGGGATAGTACTGGGTGACAGTTTGATCCTGTGTATGCTTGCAAAATATACTTTTTGTTATTCCCTGTGCAGTGCAGGAAGTACCTGCGTGTTTCCCTTAAGGGAAGTCTATTGTGATGCAACAGATCTTTTCAGACAGCACTCCTGGGAAATACCAGAAACTCTACACAGTGCTAAAGCTAGAAGAAATAGAGTTTGAGTGTTTCTACACTTTAAAAACTGTTAGAGAAATATATTGTGAAAACAGTAGATTGCCAAAAGAATTCCCTTCCTTGACTAGTAAAAAAGCAGCAGGAGTGTGCCATCCTCTTGTTGCTAATTGCTGTGTCCCATCTCCCACATCTAAAGATAAGAAAGTGGATTGGTCTCTCTGGTGTAGTCACTCAGCTGAGACTGCCAGTAAAAGGTACAAATTGTTGCCAGTTATTATTTGTCTTGACACCTTTGTCTCTAAACTGGAGAGACATGGATTTGACGGACCACTTGGATAACCTCACTCAAAGAATTGCTGTCAATGGCTAAATGTCCAAGTGGTGGCCAATGATGAGTGGCATTCCTCAAGGGTCTGTCCTGGGACCAGTACCGTCTAATATCTTTGTCAGTGACATGGACAGTAGGATCGAGTGCACCCTCAGCCAGTTCACTGATAATACCAAGGTATGTGGAGCAGCCAACATGCGGGAGGGAAAGGATGGGGTTCAGAGGGACCTGGACAGGATTTAGAGGTGGGACCAAGCAAACCTCATGAACACCTCTGGAATAGAACTATACACTAAGAAAAGTTTAAAGATGAAGAGCCAATATTTTTGTTTTCAGCCCACACCTATATTTTATTAAAAGAAGAGAGAAAGAAACAGGTAAAATTTACGGCAAAATGCAACATAGTGAGTTGGTTTTTTACTCTCTGCTGCCTTGACAAGAATAAAAGTCAGCTTCATGTGAACTCCTGTGATTTAAACCCCTCCTGTCATACTCCAGAGCTCTGAAGAACCGGAAAGGATGAATAACATGGGAAGAGGTGCGGAACTGAGCTCTCATTTCCTTACCCTAGGTCTGCTGACATCTGTCAGCAGTTACACAGGTGGGAGGAAGGGACTATATCTTGGACCTTGCCAAAATGGCTCTAAAACATCGTCAGTGGGTTTGCTCTGCTGGTTCCATCTGTCTGTGCCTCAGTGCACATGCAAGGTATTTTTAAGCCACCTGCTGTTGATATAGTGGTTTCTTTTTTTCTTTTTTTCTTTTTTTTTTTTTGCCAGAGGGGTATTCAGACTTACAAGATCAAAGTATTGATTGGAATTCAGTGGAAAGCTTAATATTATCCCCAAACCTTAACTTGCCTATCTAGATTCCCATTATGCTAACCCCTGATGGGCTGAACATTTTCTGATGTATTCATTTTTCGCCATAGTGACATGACTATTATAACTACAGATGCTGCCTTTGATCATAACAAAATTACACTAATAATATGGATTCTTTTTCTTTTTTTTTTTTTCCTGTACACTCACTCTCACTCAGGACTTAGACCACAGTGGACTAAGCAAGGCTGAACTGAATGACACTTTGTTCCTTCTTTCCTTTACGCTGAAGGAAAAAATAAAAGACCATAACAGGATGTTAACACATTCACAACGGGAAATGTGACATGTGTCAGACACCTGAGTGTTTCCAGTAAAGGGAAAAGAGGAATAGAATTATGGAAGCTCGAACTGTTCTTTGTCTTCCAACCACTGCAGTGCCTGTTGTTGTGCCAACTGGGGCTTTACTCAAATAGATATTTTTCACTGATAATTCAGGTTTGGGTGTTTTTAAAAGGATAGGTAAGAACTCAGTGTCAGAGAAGAGCTTCAGACATAATTGTAAAGTTCTAATGCTTTCTGTATTTTTCTACTTATTTGAGGCATCGCTCATCTCTTAAGTCAATGTTTTGACAGTGATTTCTATGGAAACAAGATTTAGCTTTTACTGCACAGAAATTCTCCTTTCTGTCAAACATTTTCAGTGCTGAAGAAGTAAAATCAGAATGTCAGCCTATATGGTAAATTTATGACTATAAAACAGTTTTCTTCACTTGTAGTACTCCTTCTTCCAAATAGCTTATTCAAAATTTTGTAATAGATAACAAATTTCCAGAGATATTTTGAATATTTCCGAGGGAAAGATGATACAAGAAAGGTTCATTGCCCTCTGTGGTTACAGGGAACCACGGTCAACCAAAACTTTAAGAATTCCCTGTTCGCTATAGTACACACAAGTTTTGAGGGGATTTAGATGCTTCTGTACGGATATATGTATAAACCAGCAAAGAAAATGTAAGAATTCAATTGCTACCACTTCATTATTTTTAAAATTAAATTATGTCATTTCAAAGTATTGCTATGAATTTAGTTTGATGACAAGAAATGAGAAAAAAAGAAACTTTGGGGAACTGTTAATAAAAATATTCACAAAATATGAATATAAATGCCAAGTATTACTTTGAAATGAGATTTATTTAATTTCTGGGAGAAAATGGTGAAACTTCCTCAGCACAATTAGTTTGAAGATAAAAATACACTTGGGGGAACCTTCTTCAAAAGGTTGTCGCTGCTTGTCCCAAAACTCTCTGTGACAAAGTAAGGTGTTGTCTGCAGTTTAGCAAGATTTCAGAAAGCAAGTTGCTGTCTGTGGTGTCATCAGACAGATTTTGGGGTTATATCCCTTGTACTGGTCCATCATTGATTGCAACCAAATGGAAATTGGGACTCAGGAAGAGCTACTTCTTAGAGTGAGCTCCCTTGGTAGCTTCCAGCCCATCAAAGCTTTGCTTTATCACTCAAGCTGTAAAAGGTAACCACAGGGGTACATAATCTAGCACCCCAATATCTGTGAGGACACTTCCATCAAAGGATTAACAAGAACTAACTGTGTCACCGGCTCAGCGCACTGTCCTTCATTAGATAAGCCACCAAAGAAGTCACGGAATATCGGTCTTATTCTAACTCGAGGTCATCTCTTCTTCTCGGCCGTACTAGGATATTTATGTCTTTAGATCTCCCCTAGCACTTTGTTAGTACATGATATTGTTAGGTAGCTTACAGTAGTGAGACTCCAGAGCAAATAAACTGGTCCTGTGGTAAGCATTACAGTATAGGCATTGCTAATTATTTATTTCCTGCTGTTAAGCAGAAAACAGGCTTGACTGCCCTCACAACAGCTGCAGCATTACAATGTGTGAAACACGCTGAACTTTATGTGCTAACTCACAAAGAGCTCTGGGGGCAGGGGGTATTACAAGCAGGTAGACTAGTTGTCAGAAGAACCTTCTGAAGAGTCCTAGTGCATCAGCAGCAATTAATGCAGGTGGTATTTTAGACAAGGGAGCTAATGAGCTTTAATATGCATGCAGGTGAGGGAGTGCTGAATCAGTAGAGCCATTAATGAACCTATGACAGCCTAATTAGCTACAATTTAAAATCTATGGAATCTAATCAGAAGAGCTGAACACTGCTGCAAATCTGTGTATGAATGAGTCTTTCTAAATACTCCAATCTGTTGCTTAGTCACTGATTGATAGTAATTGCTTTTTTTCCTCCATTGTGTATAGGAAAATGCCCAATTTTGTTCTGATAGAGGAGGACACAACATTGAAGTTAAATGCCCGAGATGTTTGACTGCCTAAGTTTTAATCAGGAGATGTTTAAAAAAAATAAAAGTAAAATTAATTTCCAGCTCTGAATATAGATGATTAAAAATACACCACTAACTTTTCATGTATTTGGCAGGCAGAGGTTATATGCTAGTTAATCAACTCCAAATAGCTTATACAAAATTAAAGATAGAACTACAGCTGAAGTGGGATAAAATACAGATATTAATATAAGAACTTCTTTATATAGGAATTTTATTAAACTCCTTAGATGAATGATTTTTAATAGAACTGAAAAGGAGTTTTCCTACAGAAGGAGAACAATAATATCTGCTGAATGTTGTTATTAAAAACCTCAAGAATAGTAGGAAACCTGCTATGAAACATTATATTTTCCTTTTCCAAAATCACTAGGGGAAAAAAGAGTATTTGGTAGTACACAGGAGGGGAAACACACAACACAACTAAAGGCTATGTCCGGTATTCTCAGGGAGATATGAAGTATTCTGAAAGAAGATTTAAATACCTTGGCACCATTAAAATTTCCTTGTGTTGAGGGCTCAGATCCTACTGCTTTATAAAGATGAAACCCCAGAAGAATTTTCCTTTACTAGCCTGCTAGATGTCTCTTGCAATAGTGCTATAGGCAGATATGTATTTAGTTTAATAAGTGGGAAGTTGCTGAAAAAATGAGGACGCCTTTTTTATTGGTTCAAACTACTTATCCTTGGCGTCCTTAGTAAATAGCACTGTAGTGAAAATGGGTATTCGCATGAATCTACAGGGAAAAAAAGATACATGGCTAACATTATAAGTCATGGTGTTCTGTGCCCTACCAACGTTTTCACAAAGATACAAAGTATTTGAGAACAGAAAATGCAAGAGTTTTCAGATATACCTGGTGTCTATGAGCTTGGAACTGCTGTTTACTGAAGCCAGTGAGCACAACCAGTTGCCTAAGAAAACGAAGAGAGAGAGGAAGGAAGGAGGACTTTAAAGACAATTTACACCTTAACTTGTGTTTCTTTCTTCACTTGATTCCATGGTAATTGAGACCACATGATGCTCTCAAAATTGTCTGAACTACAACAAGAACGATAGCCCAGGGCCTGACTGCTCTGGATCCCAGTGAGAAAAAGACAGGGATAGCTAGAAGAACAAGAGTTATATGTCTGAGGAATAAGGTTTCCTGTTCTCACCGCCACGGAAAGGCTGAGGTGTTGGAATAGAAATGGGCACTGCTAGGAGAAGTCATGGAGTCTGCTTTTCTATCTGTACAGCAGCAGTGGGCATGGCGGCTTTCCAAGGTTTGACGTGAATAAAGCAGATCTGGAACACAGCAGAATCACTGTCTCCTTCCCTGATCTGAGCCAGTTGCTAAACACTGGGGAGGCTTTAAAGAATCTGTATATTAAGAGTTCTCCGGGTTGACAAACCTAGCTCATGCTGGTGGGACAAAAAATCCTGGTGAGAGACTCAGAACTTAAATATTCATAAGGCTGAGGTTCATTATACTTCCACATGAAGCAATGGCCTGGAACAAAGATCCCAAATGCTTCATCTTAGTGTGGCAACAAAATTGTTCATTGTTGGTTATTTGTAGAAATTAGTAAACCTCGAGCTATGGAGCTAAAAAATCTATTCACGCTTACACAGCCAATGCAAAGCCAGGCTAATGACAAAAGGACTGGCTGGTGTCACCTCCACCACTGAGGTTGGTGGAATGATAGAATATTATAGAATCATGGAATCATAGAATCATCCAAGCTGGAAGGGACCTCCAAAGGTCATCTAGTCCGACCTCCCAGCAGTTTCAGGGACACCACCAACTAGACCAGGTTGCCCAGGGCCTCATCGAGCCTCACCTGGAATACCTCTAGGGAAGAGGCCTCAACCACCTTCCCTGGGCAACCTGTTCCAGTGTTCAACCACCCTCATATTGTCACAGTAGAATGAGGCCCCAGCATGTTCCTACCCGGTCATCAGACAATCCTTGGCTTCTTTAAAGACAGCTACACTTCCATGAAACTTTGGGTACCACACTTAAACAGAAATACAGTTGAAACATCCCATACAAGGTGATAGATTCCCAGTGAAAATCATGGCATGGCCGGAACAGAGACTTTTAGAACAGCTCTATCATCCTTGCTTGCATGAAATAATATAATTTAAAATATAATTTAAAGTGATGAGCTATGAAAGATGGTGAGCTCACTGAAGTTTAAACCTGAAGTAGCAGAGGCCTCTCACATGCTTCTGTTTAAAAGCATATCGGGCATGTTGGTTGAATGGAACCAGGGAATGTGGCAGAATGAAGCAAATGGTGAATAGAGTTGTCTTTATACTCCACTAATGCAATACAAGCTATATATAACTATTTTAAAAGGACTTCTTTTTTTTTTCCTTATTTGAAAACATTTTTATTTGTTTATTTTCACACAGTGGAAATTTTAGTTTTTATAGTGTTTCCTGCTGGGGCATAGTTGAATAAATTTATTTTAAGATGGTTGGTAAAGTGTTTTCTTTCTGTACATCTCTGGTGATGCATTTTTTAATAAATCATTTTTAAGGTGGCTGTTTCAATATTTTTCCTTCTTATTTCCTGCTGTGGAGACGAGGACTTTAATAAACAATTTTTTGAAGTGGCTATTTTTACATTTTTTCTCCTGTATCCTGCTGTTACAGTGCTGTAAGCTTGTTACATGTTCATTTGTTTTAAATAGCTTCTGTTCCTTGGGTTTTTTTAGAAATTATTCTTGTACATTGGCCTTCATTTTGAGAGTTTCTTTCTCTCCTCTAAATAAAACTGAATAGGAAAAGGCAGCGGAGCAGACTTAAAAAAATAACATTACATGTCACAGGAATAACTAATTTGAGGACTCAGTTATAATAACATGTAACTATTCCATACCAAGTTACAATGTTAACCCCTAATAGGTTGAGACCGGTCACATTTGAGGTAATTTGACTAAGTTTAAGCTCATTCTAATTACCTTGGTGTAGTTCACCACCGATCCAGTGCTTATGTGGAGTTATAAGTGTAGCTGGTCCACTTTTGTCGATATGATGCACTTTCTAGAAATGTTGACATATTTTGTGTTGGCTTTAACAACTAGTTTTGAAAACTTGACCAGTTTAATAATTTGTTTCATACTAGAAGTTGTTATTTTCATCCACAAATAAAAATGCACTTAGAAGAGTTGAACAATTTTGAATATAATGGAATATTACATGTGAGGTTGGGAATTCATATGTATTTTGGGCATGAACCCACAAAAAGCAGGGTCTTTTTTCAAAGAAAATATTATTTCATAACTTATCAGAATAAAACTATTAAATGAAAACTCTGGTACTCATTCAGTGCCACTAGAAGACTAACAGGACTTTTTTTTGTGGTAGACAGGTGCTGTCAAGCCTAGAACAACTATGAGAATGAAAAGAACAGCACAATGAGATCAAGAGACTGATGGGAGTAAGAAGAGAAAACTGGAGATATACACTACAAAATAAGGAAAAGTTTCATTTAAGTCAACATAATAATCTACAGGACTGGTAAACAGTTGAAGCTACTTGTTTTGGCTCTCTTATTAGTCTCTGGACATTAACTAAACAAAACAAAAGAATCTCAGAAGAATGATGTAGTTTAACCATTTCAGATACCTACCTTAGAATGGGATGGTTGCTCTCCAGAGGCGTTGCTTGCTACAGAGAGCACTTGGATGCTTAACTTAAGAGCAAGACAATTTAAGTGAGAAAAACCCCACCTTTTAATACAAATGTGAGAACTCGGAGGTCTTCTGTGAGACTGAAGAGCAGTTAAAGCCACATCTTAGATTAGATTCATCTTCTATGTTGTGATAATACTGGTTCACTGAATACAGATGAAGTTCTGGCAGTATTGAACTAAACAGAAGCTTCAGTGTACTTAGTGAGTTAATAATCATCATTTTTGGTGGTTAATCGCGCTGCCAGTTTCCATGGGATAGCTTGATTCAACTGACTTCTGCTTTTCTGATGAGCAGTAGCTAACAAAGGACCATAGTTTTTTTATTGAGGATGCACAGTCTGGTTTTATCCCCTACATAAATAGTCATTGTGTAGTATATAAACAAGTCCTTGAACAGAAGTAGTCATAAACAGCACAGTGATCTGTCCTAACAACAAATTTTCAGGCAGTAACTCTGGCCAGGGAAGATTAAGACAGAAAGAGAGCTCCCTCACTGCTTGCCAGATATTACACAAAGACTTTGAATCAGAACATAAACGTCAATACTCTCTATCTCAAGGGTACGTTCTTGCAAGCTAAGAACTTGAATGACTGGAGTTCAATTTATTGACCCCCTGCCCTAGTTTGGCATTGTGTGTTATCTCTCTAAAATATATTTACCTACGGATTAAATGGTACAGCACACTGAAGGGAAGACACCTCTTCAAATACTCTTGTATCCATCTGTTCATACTTCACTGCAGTGGGGGTTAAAGTTCTTTGTACAGCGTAGCTTTGAAAAAACAGTTTTCTCCTAAGAAGAGGTTATGTTGTGCTAAAACCCAGTCACAAAACTTACTTGGAGAAGATAGCCAAAGGTTTGCCTTTTATGTACAAAACAGTCAGTGATCTTAAAGGTCCCTTCCAACTCTAACCATTCTATGATTCTATGAAAATTAGCAACAAAAACTTAGAAGCCACTGCACCACCAGAGGTCAATATTCCACGTAGGGTAATCTACTCAGACATAGTTCTGCCCCCCACTGAATTAGGAAATATAAACCATAAGGTCTGGGGAGAAAAATGAGGAGTCCTCCAAACATACTGCTGGCCTGTAGAAGATTTGTCCCCCACCTTGTCCAGGACTCTGTACAGGTTAACTTCCCAGGGATTGAGAGACCTTATCTGAAAGAGAGGGTAAGTGATTAAGAAACCTATGGATGGTATTAAGGTTGTGATTGGTGCACTCTTTTAAGATCTTAATATCTAGCATGCTTCTTGTTTACGTTGTTACCTTTTGGGATCACTTGTAGGTTGTTATAGTGTATTTCATGAATTGTTTTGAAATTGCAATAGTGCATTTGACATTGTACCAACAGAACCTGCAATAGTGGCCTGTTGGACCCGGGAGTGAAGTCCAAATAAATTGTTGATTTGACCCTCTCAGTGAAGTCCTTTTCCCTTTTTGCCACAGGAAATAAAACGTTTTTAGAAACATTTTTTAGCTTTACTTTTCATTTTAGTTCCTATCCTCATCAAACGAACTCTTTAAACTCAGTGCAGCATGATCTGAAGGTAAATGAAAGACATTTGTCTACCTGGCCCTTTCCATAAGCACAAAAATACTTAATAATTCAGATTATGTGTACATTCTGGCGTCAAATCAATGCAGATTGAAAAGTGGCTTCACATGTTGCCCAAAACCTGGGATGATTAAATAAAATTCTAATTCAGGTTTTGAAGAAGTTTATTTTCATTACAAACAGTGTGAAAATTTGTGTTTCCCAATTGACGTAAGAGGAACATTCCTGCTGGCATCTGAAGAGTAGAACAGCTGGAGGCGAAAGGGTAGTAAGAAAAGAGGTAGTGACAAGTTTGCTCCATCAAAAGAGCCTCCTCTTCAGGAAAAAGAAGCGGAAACGAGATATTTTGAAAGCCAAATCATCTAGCAAAAACTTTATTTAAATGAAAGTCCCAAGAAAGAAAAAGTAAATAATTTCTCAAGCTAAACATACTATTCAGGATGAACTCTTCCTGATGATCTCTTCTCAGATTGAGCTGAAATGCTGTGATTTCTTACATGGGCCACATGTAAGAAATTAGTCCTGCTCTAATTCCCATATTTTGATCTATAAAATTTCTCGGTACTTCAAAACACCTGATTTTCCACATCTGTATTTCATGATGAACATATTGGCAGAATCTCATTTTGTTTGGTTTCAGCCTATCGTCCACTTGCACTTCTTATGAACTGCAGTTTAGTTACTAATTATAATCGGAGGGATTCACAGATATGCTTTGCTCTGCTATCAATAGTGAGACATTTATAGGGCATGAATGCATATGCTTTGATTCTATAGGAAACCAAGATAAAAAAGCCCTGCCTACTGCGTAAAACGTGCACGTTGGTTCTCTGGGAAAAGACACGGGTTTGAATGTCCCTATGATGGGCTGTGGTCACTGGAGATCAGAGTGTATATCAAGTCAACTTCCTCTGACACTTTTAAAATTTGCTTTGTTTTCATGTTCATCTTGCTTGTTTGGGACAAGGTATTTTGATATCGTTTTTGACTAGAAAGAAATATCTATTCTAGACAGCAGGGTGGAGGGGTGGGAGAGAATTTATCAACATATGAAAGCAACATTTTATGGATATACTGAAATATTGAAGCTGTAACTACTGCCACGATTAAAAATATCCAAATTTTTCAAAGACTGTAACTATCAATGCAAACCAAACAAATTTGAGCCCCTATATAATACCAGGCATTACCTTGTGCTGCCTCTATCTTTCTTTTTTATTTTTTGCCTCACTTGAATATGAAGATATCCTGTGTGATTGAACTATCGAGTACTGAAGAGTCAGCATTGCTGCCGCATTCGAAAGAGCTGCATTGAGAACTTTATTATGCACATCTGAAAAGCAAAATCAGTAATTACAAACAACTTACAGGACAGCTGAATGTAGTTAAATCATTTACTTGCAATACTCCCACAATCTTAAAATGCTTTAATATATAAAAACATACTCAGCAGCTGCAGTGCTTTTATCTGACAGGCATTCTCTTAAGCTTACGAAAACTCATTTTTTTTAAGGAAGGTGTATATCTGTTCCTTTATAAGCAAAAGGCATAGCCATGGGTAAAAGGGCATCTGTCTGCTTGAAGCTGCTCTGCTCGTGGCCAACACAGCAGAGAACTGTAACACAGCACAGTCAGTGTTCCCTTCATCATCTTACAAATCACTGTAGGAATTGCCTAGGTGATCTTTAGTGAAGATAATAAAGCTGTTATGTTATAATGAACTGTTGAAATAGCATTAAAATGTATTAGTACTAATGGATAAGAGAAGTCTGAAGTTAAAGAGATAATCGGAGATGCAGAGACATCTCTACATAGCTCTCATCATGTCTACACATCTGATCTGTATCTCCATCCTTCCCTCTATATATCTGGGATTAGAATTTTATTCAAAGTCATAAAAAGCAGGAGACTCACACACCTTTCACATGGGAACTGTTTGGGTATGAAAAAGTTCGGAACATTTTTCTATTAATAGATGTCGATTCTTATTTCACAGTTTTAATGTCGAAATTCTTTGAATATCATGTACTTCTCAGTGCCTTCTCTGAGGGGTACTTATTTCTGTTTTAAAGTCAAGCCTCTGAGCTTTTGGAAATGTGTGGTTACGCAGGAAGAAATCTGCTGGAGGCTTTGAGACTTAAAGCCTGTAACCTTGGGAGAGCCCACGTCTGCCTTTCAGCCCACAGTGTACTCTGAAGTAGAGCTACATTAGCAGCTGTAAATTCAATCTCACTGTAGTTTAGCCACTCTATTCTTCTTCACTGGTAATTACACCATGGGAAATAACTATTTAAATGGAATCCGGTGCTACGATTACATTTTTCAAAAACTGATTACAACATACAAGACAGTTTTCAATTTAAACTTCCAAGTTTTAATTCAAAACAACTTTATAGTGACAATTTAGACCTGAGAATGTACAGACATTAAAGTGAGGCAACTTACATTCCCGTTATTTGTACTGCTCCTTTATAAAAGTATTTCTAGTATTTCTGAAGATTAAATTCTGCCAACCAATGACTAATCATCAGAGCTGGGTAAACATTTCATAATGAGCAAGTAATTTGAATAGCTATGCCTTTTTAGTGAGCTACATACAGGTTGTTAGAAATTTCTTAAAATAGAACCCGATAAGCAGATATTAAATTTTACCTTATTTTAAAGTAAATCTGCATGGGCATACCAAAGCTCTGGTATGGTGCTCTGGGAGGTAAATGTTTAGATTTGTCTTGGGGAGTGATTTATTTTCTTGACTTACGTGCTGCATGCCCAAGAGGCTAATTATTCTGTTTAGCCAACAAACACAAGATCCTTACTGCATCCTGCTGGCGCTTGCAGGCACTCTGGGAGCAATTCACAGAGGCATTCACGAAATATTCCCAGTGGTTCTCCCATTTTCCTCCAGGATGAGGAGTCCAGGCTTGTGGTTGAGGGCAGGGAATAACCCCATACCTCGATTACTGCTGTAGGATCACTGCCTTCTCAAAGTTCAGACCACCAGAGTCCTAAGATGGGAGGGAGAGTTGTACAATCCAACAGCCACAGCTTGGCTGTCCCTGATGCATTCAGTTAAAACGATAAGCTTGGGTTTGTTTTTCCTGTTTCTGGTTCCTAAAGAGAGGGATGTGACACAAAAAGCAAGGCAATGATCTATAGTTTCCTGTAATGTTAAGATTCAAGAAATTATTGTAAAGAGATACTTTCACAATGAAAGAAACCTTAAGGAGTCACATTTATTAATTTACCTGGTTTAAAACCATATCTCTTTAAATATCATAGGTAGGAATGTATTTCATTTTACTTATATATTATAAAAGTTGTTTTTGAAAGACAATTCAAATAGAGAAAAGGATGATTAGAGGAACAAAAAATGAAACGGTAAATGTGATCAATAGCAACTATTTTTGGAGAACTTCTGAAACCTTCTGGGTTTATTCATTTACCACATTATTACATATATAAGGTCTATGGTAGCAGAGTTATGAAATTATTCTCCTTTCACTTGAATCAGATTATTGACTTCAGTGGAGTATTTCTTGGTTTATACAACTTTGAAAGGAGAATTGGCTTGGGGTATCAGTTTTTACCATCTTGTTTTATGACAATTTATTAATTACAATTGTAAAACTTTTTGTAACAATCTGGTAGGATTAATAATCACCAAAAAATGTTTTTAAGGGTTGGATATAATAATCTTCATACTGGTACTAGACCAAAGAAAAGGGGGGGAAAGATTTATTTTATTTTTATCTATTTTTATACATAGCAGAATACTGTATTATTTGGCTTGGGTACATTGATAGATCATTTTCTATTTATCTGTGATGATATAGAGTCTCAGGTAAAAAAAATCATAATAAATAAAAATTAAATAGAAGTACAATGTAAACTCAAACAATGAGCAGCTGTTCAGTGAGAAATATAACATACAATACCATTATCAGTAGAAAAGGTCATGGGCTTGATTCCTTACCCTTAACGGACCAATCTGACCAGACCCATCTGTGTCAAATCCTCCAGGCAAGGATATTTTATTGTTGAATGGCATTTGTCCAGTCAGCAGTGAAATGGGTACCAGCAAGAGCCAAATAAAGCAACAGGAGATGGCTCATCAGATGTCCTGGAGACCTTCTGGCTTAGGGGCATTCCTCAGCAGGAGACTTTCACCACTTGACTGTCATAACACAGCACGCATGTGTCCATTTGGAAAACAAACACATTCATTGCAAAAACTATGCCGAATGAAGCAGCTATTGTATAACTGTAGTAGAGAATCATCAGTATGAACCCTGTTCAAGCAATTTCAGAGGAAGAGGGCTTTACAGGTCACATGTAAAAGTTTATCTTTATGGGGACTTTCTGGAAGTTACTAAGAAAGCATTTTGACACAAAATCAGAACTCATACAATATTTTATTAAATAGAAGTACTAAAGCCATCCAAACCCTAGACGTCCCAACTGTACTCCATTCTTACTCTTCAGTTTGGATGGATACTGGATGTGGAGATGAACCTGCTCAACATAATTTGCTAGCATGTTTACTCTCTTATTCCAAGTGGAGTATTTTATGGCAGTTTTTTCCAAGACAATTCACTACAAACGGAAAATATTCTTGTTCAGTATAGGCGGGTGCTCAGAAAGATATTAGGGTCAAATCCTAATTCAGCTTTATGTGTGAACATATCTTTGACTTTTATCACACAAGCAATGGGCTTTGGGTTGGGCTGATGATTTTGAAGGCTGAGATATCATTCCTTATTATGAACGTTATTTTCTAAAATGGTTCTTTGTTTAAAAAAAAAAGAAGGTAGAATTCATGCCAAAATAGGCTTTCAACTGGCTAAAATGAAAAGTTCAGATTCCAATTAAAAAAAAAAAAAAAACAATGGGAGAAGCTAGAAAATACAAACAATCATTAAATTTCAATTAAGGCTGATGATCTGATCTGGAATTGCTTGCTGTTAAAATATTTCCCTGGTAGACACAAAGGTAAGGAAGAAATAAGACTGAAGTTCAGGTGCACAATGTAAATGTAATTTACTTTATTAAAATCTGATTGAATTATTTTGGTAAAAGACAAATAGTAAAATTAAAATACGCCAATTATGAATAAGACTTTCATATCATATTTAGCTATGAATAATATTTTTATCCATTTAAAAGTTGAAAAGGACAGTAAGCAAGGCACCATGCAGGAGTTCTCCATTAAATCACTAGGTCATCATACTATATTGTAATATACAAAATATTTTGTGTTGACAGCTGGGAAAAAAGTCAATATCTATGATTCTTCCGGAAAAAAACACCCAGCATGCTATTAGAGTGCAGTGCTTTCTTTATTTCTCTAAGAACAAAGCTGAGGAGCAAACTAGTTTGCCAAAAGTAAGGTGAGGAAAATGATTTCTTCCTCAAACTGAGGTTCTTCTGTAGCTCACCACCACAATATCAGGAAGAAGCAAGAAAATTAAAGACCTCAAAGTTAAACCAAATACATTGATTTAAACAGAATAGTTCAAAAGTATATACACTACAAGTTTTTATTGTCAAACAGTTTTTGGTCTTCTACTATTAGCAGAAGCTGTGTGTTAATCATGCTATGGAGTAACAAGGATGTTAACTAAAACTTTGTTTCTATTACAGCTGACTATATAGCATCCATCACCCTAATAACAGTCCACCCTGAAAAATCTAAAAAATATCAAATTACCCACATTGCCCTCAGAACAATTTATCTCTTTAAATAGGAACATAACAGTAGAAGTAGTTAAAGAAAGGAAAAAAAATCAGATAAAGCTGTGAATTTGGGTGGATTCTCAACAGTACATTATAATCCATGCCCATCTCCTCCCACTCTCCTACTGATTCTTTTTATGACTTATTTGTTTAGTTTTCTTCCACAAACGACCTGGATATCACAATATGCCTACAACAAAGTCATTTAAAAGACAAATGTCCCAGCTATACTCTTCTTCCCTCCCTCCCGCTAAGTATAGAGACATTATCATCCCTACCCTAGGAAAGCCAGTCTCCTATCCTACTTCACAAATATTTAATTGGGTTTATATGGGGACAGTAGCAATATCTTAGGATGACTGTAAAGGCATGAATTACCATTAAAGTTTAGTAAGTTGGCTAAGATTCATACGATTCTTTCAGCAGATATAAAAAATACGTTTGATTGGATCAAGGGGTTTTATTTATTTATTTTGAAAGCACTCTATGCCTGGTACATACCTTGGGATCCACTGTTAGAAAGTTCATATCATTTTTCTTGCTTATCACCTGCTTCATTCAGGATGAGTCTTGGTCACTCGTAAGAGTACAATCCCAAAGGGATTGTTATCTAGATTCTGTATGGTAATAGATAAGAGACATAAGAAAGGGACCTGGGAACCCGACTGTGATGTTTTCTCTCCAATAGCAGTATGTGGGGAATTTTTTGCACTACCAAATGGAAGCCCCCTTCCAGTGGAAGGAGTAGACTGCATGAAATCCATAGGTCCTTTCTAACCCTAACTGTTCTGCAATGCTAAGACTAAACATGACTCCATAATCTATTTTTCAAGATATTTAGCTTGGAAAGAGCAATCCTGAGTTTAATTACTGCTTTACAATTTCTATATAAATTTAAAAATTTCAAAAAAATTCTGCTATATTTGGAAATGTAGGAAAAACAGTTAGGCCAATAGTTATTGTGAGAATCTTGATGGAATCTAGACATAACATACAGCACTTGCTTGCTTGGCACTATCAATCTTTAAGTATCCCAAGCAGCAGAATTTTATAGAAGGAAAACTCAAAACTTGTTCCTATTACTTGTTCATCAAAGTTACTCAGATTTTCCTGTATTTTGTTCTTCTGTACTGAAAATACATCCGAACTATTTACCATTAGCAAGTTTAATAGTTCAATTAATACTTTCTTTTAGCCCCACAGCTCTTCTTCATTTAGCTGATTGTTTGTTCAGCTGATTATTCCTGTATTAATCAGCATTTTTGTCTTTCTAATTGTTTCCCACATGGCAAGTATCAAAGGATAAACCCAAGTTATCTGGGTCAACCACATATTTTCTCTCTGTTGAAAGAGAGTAACTTGCTTATACAAAACTACCAAGTCAGTCTGTCATGATCACTCTCTAGTAAATCAGCATTACGTTTTATGTTATTTTTCTATTTATCATGATTCTACGTGAACTTTTACTGTACAATACATTCTAATATCTTGTATGGTACAGAAATCAGGTGGCTCATATTCCGTTTCTTAAATACAGAAGATTGTTTTTGTGGTATTTCTCTCATAGCTTTAACACAAATTACCTACTAAAGTATTTTTTTCCACTTAAATCAATAAGGAAATTGTTAACAACAGAATTGTTACAATTTCTCAAGGTTTTGCTTTTTTTTGTTTGTTGTTACTTCTTCGACTGACCTTTGGACATGTCTATATTTTTTTTTTCCATGGAAAATTATGTATTTGTATTAAAATGGTGTCTACTGTTTTCAAAACAAAACTGGACTTGGATCGAGTTGGACACTTTACTGCTTTACAAAAGGAATACCAGGTTTGGAAGACTACTCTTTCTATGGCAAAAGCAAAAGACAGTCAGTAAAGCCGGCACAGAAGACTTGCTAATTACCTACAGAGTCTACTGGTAGTAGAGGGTAGATAAACCAGGTCAGGAAATTGGTGTAATATTGGGTAGACTACACCCAGACATGACTGAACTCATTCTTTCCAACCTGACTTCCAACACAGAAACTTTTTGCATTTTTTTTTTTTTGAAAGAACTTCAATTAGAAGGAAGAGCAAACAGTCCATACAAAAAATGGCGCCAGAGGTAAGGCTCATGTTGACATGAATAGATACAGTCAGGTCAACATTCTGGGTTTTTGAAAAATCTCTTTTCAGATGGTGTGTGAACAAAGGAGAGTTTTGTTTCTAAACTGTTAAGTAGTGAATCACAACAAAAATGAAAGAAAAAAGAGACAAAACCAGACTAATCAGGAACAAAAGGCATTTTATGAAAAAAAAAATTGAGTGGATCTGTTTAAAACAAAGTTTATAATTTCAGTAATTGTGCTTTGGAACGTGTTTTTATTTCTGTTGATATACGGCTCCAGTTATGTGCAGCTGAGTGTCACTGTGCTGACCTGCATTGAGAGGATGGTAAGGAAGCATTTGATATGAACCACTGCAGGCTTTTGTTATCCTTTCTTCCTATAAAACTCGAGCAGAAAAACCTCTGAAGTTTTCAAATGCAGTAGCTAAAGTGGAAGCAGAGACCTACTGTTCAGTTCTGACTGATCAAGATGATGTAGATTCAATATATCAATGGGAAAAGGTTACTGTGTTGTCAGGAGAGCAATGGCTAACATTCCTAAAAAATCCTAAATTGTATACTACTTCAAAGAAGAATAAAATGCAGCTGCTGTAACACCCCACATCCTTAATTATCTTGCAGAGATTTTGATGTGTAGTACTTCCTTCTGTCTTAGTGATAACATAGTGACGACAATAGAAGTACAAAAATGTGTTTCTAGTGGTTTGAATGTTCTTGATAGACTGTAAAAAGTGAATATAAATTGAGCTTATCAAGACACCGGGCCATGAAAAATCTCTGAATCTGTAAGTTGCACCCTGTAAGGGGCACTTTCTAGCCCCTTTGTCTCCCTTTGCACTTGCTACTGTAGTCCTTCCTGGTACATTTTGGTAGTTCCAACATATTTTCTCAGTTTGCACCCTCCTCTCCTCCTTCCCTAAACAAATACTCTATGGAAATCTGATGTCTGTGCAGTTGGTTGTCACCTACTGTGTTAAGTGCATTACTCTGTAAGAAAGGCAACCCTTGCAAAGCTGTTTTTTCTAAGAACAGTTTGAATTCTCCCTGTGCTACAACACAGCTGGCAAAGTTGGCTAGTTCATGAAGTTATCATCTGAGCCAGATTTAACCAAACTGGGTCAACTACTGATAGCCTGAGCGAAATGAGCTTTGGTGAGGACTTTGTAAATACAACTTGCCTCCTGGGAACAGCTTCTTTGGTTGAAACCTGTCTCGGTGTTGACTTATTACTGTTGGTAACACATGGGACAAGCTCAGGAAGTGAGTGTGGTGTCTGAATCTCCACAACAGTGTTATGTTATGGGTATAGTTAACTGATAATTGCATTATCATAGAATCGTAGAAGATGGAGGGGACCTTAAAGATCACCAGGTTCCAACTTGAAACTTTTGGAAACAATCTGGAAAAAATCCAAAGGTGAATTTTTAAAAGTATGCGGCTCTACTATCTTTGGTTTTGTTGTAATATGCTTTTGCAACTGAATTATTTTAAATGCCCTGTGCATTAAAAAGCTGAGAAAATGTTAGGATTTTTAATTTTTTGGATTAATAATACTTATGTGCTTGCATTGTATATTTCATATGTAATAGGTGTGTTTTTTCTTTTGCAAATGAAGTCAAGTAGGTCACAGTAGGGAACAGAAAAATTCTTTTAAAGCTAAGAGATTTTTCAAGTAATTTAACCACATACAGACTTTTTGCAGCTGAATGAAGTTTCACTCTCATTTAACAATATTGTGAATCTCTACTGACCTTGGGACTCAAAAGAACAACACATGCATGGAGGGGAAAGAAGCAAACTTTATTATCTGAAGGCTCAAATGAATTTTTTTTTATGGGAGACAGAACACCTTTGGATGGGACTACATGAATCCTTTCTGAGTAGAGAAATTTATTTGTTTCTTATCATCCTGGTAGTGCATGAGACATATTGACATATTAAAGAAGTTTTTTTTTTCTTCTATTTTTCTTTTTTTTTTTGTGATTTTTCTGTTGAGTTTTTGGTTGGGTTTGGTTTGGGATTTTTTTTTATAGCAAGTAGAGAAAATTGTGTTCTAAAATTTAAAATGCCCAGTTAATATCAAAAGCACAGAAAGGTTAGCAAATACCAGAGCTGCAGTTCCTCATTCAAGCTAAATCCATTAGCAGTGTGTGCTAAGACAGCCATTACTTTTTCTTGAGACTTTCACAGTTAAATTTTGGAAAGAAGTATTTCAAAACCAGAAGTTGAAACTTGTAATTTCAAAATGTCAAAACAAAGCCTTTCAGATACATACATTTAGAATTAGAAACAAAACAGAACCTGAAGAAAAAAAATACACAAAACCTCTTGCAGCTCTCAGAGGGATGACTGCACCACCACTCAGACGTGATGAAAGCCTAAATTTTGTCACTAAGACAGTTAAACTCAAATAGCAAGGTTTTTTTTCTTTTTCTGTTTTATAACTCTGACAATGGGTGCTTGACTTAAAAAGCTCAATAGTCTTTCTTCTTTAGATTTTATTTTCATGAAGCGATGTATATTTATGTGTGTAATAACTGTGGGAAGTAAGTCATATGCTGAATACTATCACGATTTGGCTGTGTTACGAGGTTGTATGCATCAGACATTGTATCAGTTTAATATGTTCTGTCATTTTATTGGTTAAGGATTCTCTCTTTAGGAGCCACCTCAGTATATTTTACATGGTGGTGAAGTAAAAAAAAATACTTTCTCTAATCAGCTTCAGATGGTTCCTACTATAATTTCAAGAGAAATTTGATGGCTATTTTCTATACTTTATGAACTGATAAATAATTTTGCAAGATTCTATTCTGTTCATAGAATAATTACTTTGCATTTTTCACACAGTAATTTTTACTGACTTTAGGAAGGTAGCCTAGATACCTTTAATAGTTGCTGCAAGATGTTGTGAACCATCTGAAAAAGAAATAAACACCAGCACATTTCAAGATTTCTTTGAAAGAGGTTATTAACAAGGATACAGGGAAACATATAGATGTTTGGCCACAGAGGGATGCAAAGGCAGTAAATTAATTTCATGTTAGCACCCAGAAAGACAATGAATTGGAAGTAAATTTTGAATCCTGGCAAAGCTTTCAGATTTTTTGGGTCTTTCAATGAATTCCATTCTATCTTTACTTTCTGCCACGTCTGGTTTGCAGAAAGTAACAGCACCCTGTGACCTATGAGTCACTGGGGAAGAACATATAGAGAGTAAAGGAAAAAATTACCCTTCAAAGCTACTGGAAAGAGTATTGCTGAGACACTTCAAAGAAAGACCCAAAGGGTTAAGCTTTTCACTTCATTAAGTTTAAGCTGTTCCCTGCCTGAAACCTTGCAAATTTCTGATAAGAGTTGTAAAAACCAGGTGTTTGTTCTAAAACTACCCTACCATAGCAGTGAATATTTCCCAGATAAAAATTAATGAAGGGAAAACTCATAAATGTGTCAGAACAAGATAATTATTATTTCAGATATAAGCCAGATGCTCTCCATTGCAAATCGAGTAGGAGTAGGAGTCTCAGTTTACAAAAGACTTCTCCAATCATGAAGGGGAAGAATCTTCACTGGTGGACTCCAGGTAGTATAAATCTAACCAAGAGAGATCCCACTCAGTTCTAGGATGTTATGATGTGAAATTGAAGAACTTTTTGATATTGTATTCATATGAGTGTGCTGACAACTTGGCACATGGATTCTTGAGTGGGTCCCTAAATTTTCTTCAGGTCATGCTGTTATTCTGTTCTTTGAACAAGACATATATTAGCTACTTTAAAGCCTATCAACAGCTTGTAAATCCAGCAATTCTGGAAAAATTTTATTGCCAATGTCACAAGAGCAGAAAAACTAACTTCTATTCAGACAGTTTTGATCCAAGCCCAAACAATACACATTTGATTTGTATTTGCATAGCCAGAATGTTTGAAAACAAAATATTATGCAGTGAATTCTAACCACAGATTGTTCAATTTATTGATTATTATGGCATTGGAGACCAGCTTGATGATGAGGCTCTTCACTGTCCCACCCAGTCAGTCCATCTACATGAGATTTTTAAGCCTGAAGTACACATTAGTGCAAACACCAAAAGAAAGAAAAAGAAAATGGTCTTTATTGGGATTCTTTTATGGCTTTTACTTATTGTCCCCACATATATGTTTTTCTGAAACTGGTATTTTGTTCTGATTTTCCATGTTCCCTGAGAGCATTACCCATGTCGTGCCGCACCATGCAAAGCCCCAGGTAACGGTAAAAAGGCATGTCAAGCAACTGAAACATAGCAGGAGTGGTACAACTACAGATTCTTGGACTTTTGAAAGGCTGCCAGGAGGATTTTATCTTTCCAGAGTATATTGGCTCAAAATAACACTTTTAAACTCTTTATGATAGGATTTATTCTCTATTCATTATACTTGCAGTTCTTCCATTGACACTAATGGGAATTTGCATAGGTATAAGGGAATAAAATAAGGTCTTGTATTCTGTTCTTTTTTGCTCAGTACAATGTTTCCACTGTAAGGAAGAAAGATGTTAGATTTCATTTTTAAGAAGAAATATTTATTTTCAGGAGGAACCAATATGTTTTACTTACAATTGCCATTCTTAGTATTGTTTAGCACTATCCTGTATGTATAGGAATGACAGAAGACTGTCTTAATTTTTTTTTAGGTATAGCCTTGCTGATGATAAGATGCTATGATGAGTTAAGTTCATCCATGTGACAAAAACCCCATCACCTAGAGTTTACAGTAGAAAGCAAGATTCTACAACTTTTTAAGGATTATAGAACTTGTATAGAACCAGAACACTCAGGCCATTGTTTGAAAAGCCACAAAATAAAGTTTTTACATGAATTTACCTTGTTTAATAATACCTATTATTTTTCAGGGAGATTTTTTCCACACTTGTCTTTCTTTGGTTTAGAGTTAATTAACACTTTATCTTTCTGTCTGTCCTCCCCTTGTTTGTTGAGAGCAACTACTTTATCACAGTTTTACTTTGTCATGTGCAACATTAAGTACTTCCAGAAAGCTGTCAATAACCATTATAGGTCTTGTTGTCACAGCCATTAATCAATAGCTTTTCTGTACACTTCCATCCTTGCTACACAATCCTATGAAAGGCTTATATTAAATTATTTAAAGATTTATGGTGTATCTCCTAGATGAAGGTAGTCCAGCTTCTGACTCAGGTTTTATCCAAAAAGTAGGCAAAAGAGAACAGAAGGACTCTGTTACTTTTCTTGATGCTGGATTAGCTTAGTTTTATTTAACTTGATTCACAATCTGGCCACAAGCTGTCGGTGCATGGTATGCTCAAGACTTGAGGATGTCAGACCTCCTTCTCACATACTACCTTGCTGATCTGCAAACGATCACTAAGTCCAAGGTGCCAGATGTAGAGAAGTCCTCTCTACAAGTCCAGAGTGTGGCGAGTCAGATTTGCTCCTTGTCAGGAAAATAATCATCACTTTCCTAACTTTCAAGAAGTGGTCAGGCCTGACTTCCCATAGGTCATCATGTGTTTTAGAATATCTTAACTAAGAAATTAACATGCTTTGTGCCAACAGCATTAATTTTCCTTTCTTTTGATTCATTGTCTTTTTCATTTTTTTTATTGTAAGGGTGGTTTTAATTTGTATTTAAACTCCTCTTTAACATTATTTTAAATATCTCACATGAAAGTAACCTTTTGTTAAGAATCCAAATCTCACAGCCAGAATGATTAGCTGACTTTTCTTCTTCTACTCACGTATTGGATATAGGTATCAAGGGGCTGGTAGAAGGGGTGCTGCAGGGGTGACCTCTGTGAGAAGAGGCCAGGAACTATCCTGGTGGAACCTCTGGGAAAACATGTGCCAGTATTTTAAAGAAGTATTGAAAAAAAGTTGGGAAAGCAGGAGCCCTGATAATTCTGGACAGATTGTGCCACCAGTATCATGCAATCATTATTTTTTTTTATTTTTATTTTTTGCTTAATGTGTTGCAAAAATACTTTTTGCAACAGACTCAAAATGTTATTACTAGCCTAGAATTTAGATTCACTGATAAAGACGGAAACTGCACCAAAATTTACCATGCTGATGACGGAAGCTTAAGAGAGATTTTGTCGATTCATCTTCTCCAGCAGAAAGGAAAATGGGTAGACTAAAACTCCCAGAAGCTGTGTGAAAGCTTCTCTAACTAATCCTGAACAAAGTTGTAGTTGGCATAACATATTAGGCGGGCGATATTGCTGTCTTGATTTTACTGTTTTTTTATTCATCTGCTCTCAAACAGACTGACACAAGCTATTGCTGCTTCTTATTTCTCTGAAGGTCTGTCACTAATTTTTTTTCCTTTTTCTTGGATGAGCATAGTAATAAAAATGCCTTTCCTTGTAGCGGTCAATTGATAGGTGTAGAAAATGGGAATAGAAAAATGATCATTTTGAAAAATGCCACAAATAATTCACAAGGACAAGATTTTAAGGAGCTCACAGAATTTCCTGCCAAATGATTGTATGAGACACTAATAGCCTTGCTTTGTTTTATGACCTCTTCATACACATTTAAGAAATAATAAAGGATTGTAGCCTTCCCTGTTCTGTTAATATTTTACTTTTTTTCAGGGGTGTTGATTAACTGCCTTTAGCAAACTTTGCTGTAGAGATAAGGCTATCACAATATAAACAATTTGTTAGTCGGTTTTGGTGATGTGATTGATCTATCAGTTAATTTAAACTATGTTAAAATGGTAACCCAACTTTGTCTGTCAGCTGGAAAAAAGAATTGTAAATACATAACCAGATAATTATCAAAAGGTGTTGCTTTGGGTAGCTACTGCTGATTTGCCACAGAGAATTGTACCACATATTGAAGTATTACAGAAAATTAATATGTGAAATGAGGCTGACAGACTTGGATTTCTTGGAGGGTGGCTCAGAATGTCAGCAGTGAGCAGAGAGACTGACAGATTGTATGAACAGTATCATTTAAGACACTCTCAGGTTGTTTACTGTCACATAAAGTCTGGCTTACTAAGGCTAAAACCATCCATGATAGAGAACTAGAAGGTGATCTGATACAAGAGGGCAAGACAATTTTAAAGGAACTTTTTTTTTTTTTTTCACTGTGAGGGATTGGCTGTAATACAGTGAACTCGGATTTATGGCAGAATTAGAGCTTAATGGTGGTCTGTATCAAGCTACTATCTTAGCATCTCCTATAAAGGACTATCAGGCATGAGAGGTGTGAGAGGCTTGTCCATATCAGATGAAATATCTGCAGGCTGTTCTTTTCCAAAACAGACTGAGCCCTGACACCAACTCCTTATACACAGCACCTCAGACTTCGGTTTCACATGAATTGTCGGTGTCACAGAAATGAGCCTTAATGACTACATCCAAAGTCCCTGTTTCCACCCTGAGAATTGGATGAGAGGAAACAGGGAGACCAATTCCTTCTGCAGGTTTAAATACGGGTTATGGTGGTACAGCCTTTTATGTGGGGTCTCTGTTTTCTTCAGTGAAAACACCACAAACTTAAACTGAACATACCTCTTAGAACACAGTACTTGAATATGAACACAAATCTTTACTGTAGGATTCATTTTTCCATTCTCTAATGCCATTCCTAAAAATAATTTGGGGAAAAGAGTTCTTTTCGGGAAAACCAGCTGTACAGAGTCTTGGTAAGTTAAATGAGACATAGGTGTCATATCGCAATTTACTAACAAGGACAAATTGAAAGTAAAATACCTCAGTCTACTAATTAAATGTGCATCAAGGCTTCCTTTGAGTTTATATTCTCATTTTGTATGAGCACCAAAGGAATATGGAATATTACACAGCAATAACTGAACTGCATGCAGGGAAACAAACTGAGTGTTATATATATAATTTGCAGAAGCGGTATGAGGTTAGTAACTGAGAACTTGCTTATTTATTAGCATCTAAGCTATCTGGAACTTACATAATTCAAAAAATTGCAGTGGCCCTATGAGATGGATTTTACATCCTTATTACTGTTCAGTTTTAAATGTCATCAAATAAGTATGAAAGTAGAAAAACGAAATAACAAGAGGATAAACTACATGTCTTCTTTAAGAACACGCATCATCAACTCTTGGTGCTACATTCCAGGTTTCCGGGAAGTTGCTGGATTCATCTTCCACTAAAATTCACTCATGGGGTTTTTAAAAGCTAAAATGTTTGCTTGAGGTGCATTCTGTCTGGACAAAGTATGGCTTATCAGGCCAAAATCCACTATTTGGGATATCTCCTTTAAGATGTGAGTCTGCTGGGATGTCTTGCATGCCCTTTCTTAGTCTTTCTTCCAGAGTATAAAACAGTAAGACTTTTCATTTAAAAAAATAATTGCATCTTGCTAAGTAGAAAACTTAGCAGAAGGAAACTTTCATGGATATTTGGTATTAACAATATTCTCTCTTACTAAGTACGAATTATGTGAATATAGATATGTATGTTTGAAAGACTCAACTGAGAGTGTTGCTGTATTAACATCACAGGGATTGAATTTCTCTGCTACTTCTCTCCTCAGACAAGTTCTGTTCTGGGTAAGTTATTTGGTGTTAGAGGAGAAATTCAGCCAACCTCACAACAGGTGAAAGCTCCAGAAACATTCCTAAGACAGAATCCTACAGCATCCTGCCCCAGGAGACAGGCCACAAAGTGTTCTTATGAAAGGGTAAAATTACATAACATGGTCTTTCAGCCTAAAAGAACAGATGACAATAGTGCTAAAAAGAATATTTAAAAAATGGCAAACAACAATCCCTTCTACTGTGACTGAAGACAAGGAACAAGGACTACTTCACCTCTTGAGTGGGCTTCAAGATTTGGACTTGGGTCAAGGTCAACCTGGGAATGGATTTCTGTTCTCTTGTGTCTCGTTATTAACACCCACTCTAAGTTGTCATCAGTGAAGTATTGCGGCCTTTGGAGGCAAAGACCCAAAGCAGTTCAGCAGGGTTAGTGAGCCTTACAACGATAAGAAAATGAGTGTGTAGCACTGTAAAGATTATCTTGTGATGAAAATGATCCTGTGGAGAGAAATCAGACCAGGGAAAGGATAATTTCTTCCTTTTCCTTTTCCTTTTTTCCTATTATGTCTTGATTTTCATTTTTCATTCCTGAAACAATTTTAGAAAAGCTGCATGACTTTTCAAAACTTTGCTGTAGGCCTCATTTTATTTGGGTTTATGTCTTTTTTTTTTTTAGTAAAGAAATAGGATGCTTTAGCTGGATGTTTTCCTGAGCTGTATTGTTACTTGCACTTTGTTTCTTATCAGCTCAGCAAAAGAGTTTATTTTATATTCTCTAATGATTAAATGACATGCCATGTCTAGGCATTGTGATCTGATTCGTGAATGTCACCGAAGGGATTTGTTTTGGTGTTTCAAATTAGCAGCAGGGAGAAAAGGAGGTTTACAGACCTATTAGTTTGAAAATTATTGTCTTCATCATGGAGTATTCTTAGAATCACAGAAATGCTTCCTAGAAGGGATATTGGTAGGTCATCCAATCTAACCTTCTACTCGAAGCTGGGCTGACATCAACACCACATCAGGTTAGCCATGGCTGCATCCAGCTCAGATTTGAAAACCTTCAAAAATTTCCACTACCCATCTACCTAACCTACTTCAGTGCTCTTCTACTCTCCTCCAGAAGATGATTTTCCTCTTGGCTTCATTGGATACCCCATGTCACAGTGTTTCCCTGTTTCCTGTTTGATGTACTGTCTGCCATAACTGAACAGTCATCACAAAATGATTCCTTACTGGTGCTCTCTTCTATACCTACTACCGTGCTCCTCTACCTTCTGATGATGCATCATATTCCTTGTATGCAATGTATTTTGACCAAGAAGTGTCAAGTTCTACTGCATACTTCACCGAAGTCATTCTGTTAACTCCATTATTTTTCTTTTACTGGGGAAGCCAAAACTGGATTCATTATTCCAGGTGTCCTCATCAGGATCAGTTCCCTTAACCTGCTGGCAGCCCTCCTCCTCCTACTGCAACCAGGGTGCTGTTGGCACCCATTGCCACGATGGTGCACTGCTGGCTCATAGTCAGCTTGTGGTCCATCAAGACCCCCATGTCCCCAGCAGATACGCTTGTCAGCAGGGACCACCCCTTGCATATTCTAATGCCTGGAGTTGTCCCATCCTAGGTACAGCACTTCACATTTCCCTTGGTTGGCTCCTTGATCCCCTAAGTCAGGAAGCTGTTGACAACAAGCTGCAGGAATCTCCTAGATCACTTGTGTCCTGCTCTGTTGTCCCTCCAGAAGATACCAGGGTCGTTCAAGTCCCCCACATGGGCCTAAGCCTGTGAACGTGAGGGTTCTTCTAGCTGTTTGAAGAAAGCCTCATCAAGCTGTTCTCCCTGATCAGGAGGTTCAGAGAAGATACCCATAGGCTCTCAACTGGCTTCTGACCTTCTCCAAGTGTACTTGGTTTTCTCTGGGATAGAGCAAATTTTCTTTACAGCAGTTCCTATGGTGCTATGTTTAGGATCTGAGATGAAGACGGAGGAACTGTGATCTGTGGTTATTTAGAATCTACACTCTTACTTCTCAAAAAACATAAAAGTGGTATGCATATAGCAGAGATTGTCTTGTATCCAAACACCTTTAATTCATTCTTTTCTTTCTTTCTTTTTTATTAGCCCGCAGCTCCAATCAATGGCCAGAACTTCCCATAAATTAAGCTCTCCCATTGATACTGACTAATATAGAGTACAGCATCACCAAAATAAGATATACTACTATATGCTATATATGCTTATATATGCACTACCATATGATACACTACTATACTCCTAGTGATACTTTGCATGTTTAGTTTTTCAGGAGACTGAATGACCTGGTATCAATTTTTAAATTCTACAGCACAAATAATGAAGTTTCAATTAACTCTGAGTTTGACAAAGTTTTCTAGTAAGACTGAGCAAGTACCAGAACGAGATTTTCATGGTGGGTTCCTCTGCTTATGTGAAGGGAGGTTATTTTTTTTCTAATTTCCTAGCAGAACTAATCTGAAACTCATTGCTGGCATTGCTGGCACAATTGTTGCATACAAACTTATCTTACAGATATTACCATTATGTCAAGAGCATACAAATATCATGGTTATCATTCAGACATTTACTGATAGCATGAAAAATCAAATGCAGTTTCGTACAGAACCAGATTAAAACTGTCTATAGCAACAACATTTGTCCAGAGGAATATTACTTTAAACATTAAGTGGTTTTTAATTGCTTTTACCTTAAGATGGATGAGAGGTGTCTGTTGTATTAAAATTTTGCTCCTAGTAGAGTCGAAAGATGAGTTTATTCCATCACTGCTCTTAAAGACAACCTGGATACAAAAGTTTTTGTTAGTGTCAGCTTTGTCAGTAAAGGACTGAAAGTTTTATTTCCAGTTTCAGATCTGCTCTCTTTTATTTAAGTTATTATTGTATTTTTCAGTCTGAAGAACTTCCTCTTGTATGTTTCTTGCTCATTAAAAGATTTTAAGGATCAGGTAATGTGGGTGTTTTGGAAAGCTGTCAATCTTTTCTCTGAAAACACATCAATGACCTTTTATTTTGGTATAAATGAGCAGCCACAGTTTTGATTAAGAGCCACACATTGCTGGAGATGTAAGTTCCTTATCGATCCACAGGTCAGAGCTTTATTGCTTTGTTCTGTTTAACCCTTAGAAATAAATCAATTTGTAAGACGCGTGAGTCCTGGGTGTTAACAGAGAGTGTTTTTATCACCGGGTAATGATCCACTATGTGCATGAATGCCACCAGCAGGTCGAGGGAGGTCATCCTCCCCCTCTGCTCTTCCCTGGTGAGGCCCCATCTGGAGTTCTGTGTCCAGTACTGTACTCTGCAACCACTCTGTGGGTGCTCTCAGAGGGGTTTTAAATACAGTTCTGTGCCTGAAGATACCTTGGATACCTGAAGTCCTAACTTAGCCATGGATCATGCAGTGATCTCCATCTCAACTCGTAGATCTATTCTTCAAAACTAGACAGACCATACTGGATCAGAACTGTATTAAGGTATTGAGGTTAAAAATTTCCCAGATTAGAGTTATCTTGCATATGACCATCCTGGACAGAAATGGTTCTTCTTCTTTCCTCTCCCTATGTGTGCATGAACATGCACACATAGACCATTTCTCAGATCTATCATGACAGAAAATTAAAAGATCAGTGAAGATAGATTGACATTTTTTCCCTACTTCTGACATTAGAGAGACAGTTTTAACATTGACCCTACCAGTAGCAGCAAAGAGGTTGTATTAGTCATGAAGAGCTACGAGGGTGGGAAAAAAGGGGTGCGGTAGGACTAGAAGACAAATTCAGAAAAAAATCAGGAGTGAAGAACTCTTTTTATCAAAAGACACAAAGATGATCCATCAAGTTAGAGCTGGAACAAAAGAGTGACTTGCCTGGCATGTGCAAGGACATATCCAGGACATAACAGAGATGTGAAAAGAAAGGAGGAGAAAACTTGAGACAACTTAATGGTAGGATGTATCTTGCTTTAAAAGCAGCCTTTATCCTGAGGGCATCTGAATCACAGCCTTTGTCCATGTTCAGCCTTTCACACGGGAAGAATCTTTCGTCAAATATACAACTAAGTGTACTTGAAATCAAAGTTTGCTTGTACATTTGGGGATACGGTCAAGCACTGAGCTGTGCTTTCTCTCTTAACAAGGACAGAGGTCAAGTTACCAGCTGAAAGTTCATATATTTACACTTCTTCCTATAAATTCTCACTGGTTCTTCCACAGTTGAGAAAATAAAACAGGAAACAATATCCTTGCTATATTCAGATCCATCGTTGGTCTTGCACAGGCAGATGCAAAGAGAATAACACGTCAATGATCACTCAAAACCTGATACAGCCCTGGCTCATGTCTGCAACAGGGAGATATCGAACTCCTCCACCTCCTTTGAAATAATAACTCAAATAATCATGTGGAAAGCAGTGCACTGAAGGAATGGGTTTTTAGAATATTCTGGAGGGGGGAAAGTAATAACCTATTAAAATGTTGGGACTTTTTAATTGGAACTACCTTTTTTTTTGTTAACTTGATAGATTCATAATGTTTGCAGTTATCAGATCAGACTGGGGAAGAGTCTTTATTGCTCCACGTGTTGCAGTGATTGGAGGAGACTATTATATTGGCTTTGAATTCTTCTCAGCCAGGCTGTAGTTTTCATCCAAGACATTTAGACAGTCCAAATCTGCACAGTCAGTCATTTCAATAGCATTCTCTTACAGTTTTATTGTGCTGTTGCTATGCTCATATCAATAAATATTTCTAAATGACTTGACAATTTGCAGCTTTTTAAAGGGATTAGTCAAAAGGAGCTGAATTCCAAGTTCAATTAACATGCTATGGATGTAGCAAAGAGCACACAAAGGAATAAAGGTAAGAATTTAAAACTGATTTGCTTTACAGTCATCCACTGTGGATGGTCTAAATCAAGCATGACAGCCGCTAGGCAGAGTACCCCAGGATTTTCTGTGACCCCTTAAGTCAGCTGCTGTTTTACCAAAAGGAGGAGCTTTCCCACCCGTCACATAGAAGCAGCTTGTCACTTTGTTGACAACCTTAGTATCCACATCCTTAGTCAGAATTTGACTCCACAGCAAAGAGAAAGAAAAAAAAAAAAGAAAAGAATATATAGTAGATGCTAGAAACTAAATATTGGAATCCAAATGCCAGCATTCTGATTTAATGGCCAAAGAACAATTCACATGATTGGAGAAAAAAGAGCTTTTTAACCTCCTCGTGGTCACTTTTACATTTTGCACAAATGCAAAGTTCATACAATTATATTAGTGCTGGAATAATACAACAAGTAATACCATCCAGTGAGTCCCTAGATACTTCAATGTGAGGCTATGTAGACTCATTATTAAGAAAAGGGTATCTCCCTGCCTTTTTGGATTGCTTGAAAAGCCAGTTCTTTTAACAGCCTTTATCGTCCCTGTTCCCTGACCGGATCACTGTGGTGACAGATTGTCTGCTGACAACATATCAGTGCCCTAGCCCGGTTTCATTGAAATCTGACATTTAAAATGGTAACAGAAAAGATGCACGAAATGAAAGAATGATTTTCTATGTTTCTTCCTAAAGCTCACACTTTTGAGTCTATAAAAATAATCATTACTACTTTTAAATTCTTTTATAAATTTGATTCCTGACCGTTTCTTGTTTTTAGGGCATCTGGAAACACGATGTTCAAGAGATATTTGCAAGAGCACCAGAAAAGTCAAGTCACTGACATAAAGCATCCAAATCAAACCTGTGCAGTTTAAAGAAACTTCAGTACATGAGGCTCAGTTATCACTACTTGGAAATCATTTTTAGAAGCAGTTGCTAGCATCAACAAGGAGTAAGTAAAATGCAACGACTAATGAGTCAAAAGAATGAGCAACAGTAAAACATGTGACAAATTTATAATCTACACCATATGTCACGCATATTTACTCCAGTAAACAGATGACTGATAGAAAAAATTATATTCTTCTTGCACTTTTAACTGCCCCATGGCACTTAGGTTCATTAATCTTCATTAGGGTGTGATATAACATCAAATCTTTAAGCAATTGCCAAAAGAATCTTGCTATATTTTCCTGGAAAAACTCACCTTGCTAAGGCTGAAACAAACAAAGATATCTAGACATGAGGAAAAGCAAGTATCTCCCTTGACAGCAGTAGGATTAAGTTTGTTTTCATTGTTTTGATGGAGTTTTAAAATTTGCCTTTATTACTCTCCACAATCTGTTGCACACAGTCCTGAGATTTACTTTTCTTACCTCTATGTACTCTTATTTCTTCTCCGTGTCAAATAAGATTTGAAGCTCTGTCAAAATCCCTCAAAATTCCCAAACAGCATGTGACAGAAGATAGCAAAAGATGGAAAAATGTTTCACCTTTATTTACAGTAGATAAAGTTGCCTAATATCAGTGCCTACCCTACTAGCTTTTGGTTCCCTTCTTATTCTGAGAGTTATATGGACTAAGAGTCTGGAATTATTTTGTTCGATGCTTAATTCCTCATTTTTCACAAGTAAGTAGTAACTAAAAAAACCCAGAAAATAACAACAAACAATGAGGGAACAAACAATGAAAAATGAAAAAGACAAGCACATCTAATTTCAAAACTAAATGACTCATTTCATACTGGAAATACTCGATAGAAAGGTGGGAAATGGTAACCATTAATGTCACTAGGATATAGGATTCAAAGAAATACACCTGCAGGACCACTATGGCTGGAAAAAACATGACAAGGCTACCATTGCATGACATCAAGCATTCTCATCTGGGCCACCTGTGGTGCTGGGGACCTGAGCCTTAGCTCACCTCCACCTTTACCATTATTGCTCTGTGGCTAGCAAGAAAATCAAGAAAATTAGTACAAGAGATCCAGAGATGTAGAAATAAAGTAGAATGCTTCTTCTAAACAAGATCAAATGTATTTGCTAAAGTTTACCAAAAAGTTAATCCCACCCTTCAAGTAACACACACAAGAAAGTGATTTACAAGGAAAGATTGAGGGATTTGAATCTTTTTAGTCTGGAGAAGAGAAGGCTGAGGGGGGATCTGATCAATGCCTATAAACACTTAAAGGGTCCAGACATTTTTCAGTGGTGCCCAGTGACAGGACAAGAGGAAACGGGCACAAACTTGTACATAAGAAGTTCCGTCTAAACCTGAAGAGGAACTTCTTCACTCTGAAGGTGGCAGAGCCTTGGAACGGCCTGCCCAGAGAGGTCATGGAATCTCCATCTCTGGAGGCATTCAAAACCTACCTGGAAAAATTCCTGTGCAACCTGCTTCAGGAGGATCTGCTTTGGCAGGTGGTTGGACTAGATGATCTGCAGAGGTCCTTTCTAACCCCATACCATTCTGTAACTCAGTGATTCTGATTTTCTATAAATACTGCAACTGCTTTCAAGAATAACAGAATTAACTGTTCCATAAGCAGATCCTGAAAAATAATTTTGGAGGTGAGAAACACTTAACAGCAGCAGAGTAAGTTGCCTCTAACTGCTTCCCTAGTTGTGTTAACAGCATTCTCTTCCCGCTGAAGCATTACAGCATTTGGCAGGATCTTAATCCATATAGGACACAGCAGGTATTCTTACCCAGTTAAGTAACAGTTATATTACTGATGGGATCAAGAGGAGGTTAAAAGATATACTCTCCTTTGGTTTCTTTAATAAACCTAACAATTATATTTATAACGCAGGTCTTGCCATAACACCCTCTCTGTGCAAACCTTTCAAAACTGTCACACTCTGAATATAAATCTAATTAATAGCCAGATAGCCAGATTAATAGCAGACAGATTACAGATATGCTCAGTTATTCATTTGTAGAAGCCGCTGTAAATTGGTAGGAAAAAGTGGAAACGGATAAAGAAGGATTGTGAACTTTCAGAAACAGCTTCAATTGCTGCTATTTTAGTGTTCTCAAGTGCTGCAAATGTAAACATTTATGAACTGAAATACCAAAACCTTCATCTTCCATTCATTTTTTCCCTGCAAAACTGCTTCTACCTATGCAGGAAGTGATGGAACCATGATGCAAAACAGCCAAGTTGTCCAAATTTATTTTCCTCTGGCTCCTGTGCATTAATCCACTTCTGATGCAAAGAGGAAAGGTTTTCCTCTTACACCAACAGTTCCTCCTTTCCAACAGTTTTTTGGAGATACTGGAGAGGTGATTTTAATCTCCTTTGCCTGACAAGGTCACTGTAATGCTATTTTGTTTACATCCAATAAGCATCACTGCTTGTTGTATTTCTGAGTTGCATTTCACGATGGGCTCAGATATCACATGAATATTTCAGTACCTACTTTCTGGAAGACAGGCATTTCAGGTTCAGGTTATGTTCTGTATATTTGGTAATCAAACTGGAGCTGGTGTGTTCGGCTGCACGGTCTAACTTTGTTTCCATGGAAGGAGAGGAGGTCACCAGACATTTCACAAGTCCATACGTGACTCCCGCATCAAGAGACTTGGATTAAGCAGCATCACAGCAGAGTGATGGTAAATTTACTCCTAGTTCAGACCATATCCTAACACAGCCAATTACCTATTATTTTTCCCAACTTCAGAATGTAAACCAGAGAACAATAAGGACACCTAGGATAAGACCCTGCTTATCACTCTGTTATCTGTATAAATTACACACAGAAGAGGTTTTCAAATTTATCCTGCCTTTTAAGACCGTCCCACCACAAAAATATTTTGCAACTAGCACTGAATTAAATCCATTGTATTTCCCTGTGACACTGATGAAGGAATTGTGTGCTATGTTTTCATGACAAACACATCATTAGTGTACATACATTTAAGCTGATTATTTCATTCAGCACAAGGGACATTAGGGTTAGAATGATACACAAGCACAAATCACACTTGATGTTTCCCAAATACCAATCTTTGTGTGATCTAATCAAGATTTCATCAAATGTTTTATTAAACTCAGTCACGCGAGCCTTGCTGAAGCCAGATGATCTCTTATTATCAACTAGGAGTAAATTATGTTCTGTTTTGAACTGAATTTCAATGAAACCCTTCCTAAAATATTTGGAAGCTGGGAGAGGGTCATCTTATAAAAAAACAAAATTGCTGCTTTGTTTTTCCCTAGAAATTAAATGCTGAGCAGAGGAAATCAGGGTTATAAATGCTACTGATCATGAAAATGTGGAGATCATGATGTTAGCAACATACAGTATGATCATTAATGACCAACAGGAATTCACTTTGATTTGCTATTTACTACTCATTTGTATAGACTTGTATTATCTGTTTAATTAAGACAAACAGTAAGAAAAGATTCCTGACTGTGTCAGCATCCTTGCCTGTCAATGTTCACACATGTAGTTGCTTTTCAAGTATCAAAACGTATTGTAAAAAGCATCATGCAACAATCACTGAATTTAAACCCTTACTTGCAAATCAGAAATTTAAACTAGACACTTATTTGGAAACTGAGTGAAATGAAAGGAAATGGCTGATTTTAAATAATATTATTAATGAGTAACTGATAGGCCACATCACCTTTTCTATCCAAGTACACTAAATAATTCAAACAGTGAAAATATGACAGCAAATCTGAGCAAAAAGTAAAGATACATCAGTTCTAGCAAAGAAAGGGGGCTGCAGGTTTCAGATGTAACCTGCTATTCGTGACTAACTATATGAAATAGAATTAGTTCTGTTTGCCTGACAGCAAGAGAAGGTCCATGTCATATATTTCTGAATTCCACACTTTCAACTTAAATTTGTAAAGCACGATGCAGCTTTACAAAATACAAAGCAGATGTTTTTTCAAGGCACAGCTACATATACTTATATATGTATATAAATATATAAGAATTATCTTTTCCAATGAACCCTTTCAGTTCAGGCTAAATTAAAACTTTATGACATCATAAAGTTTGAAAACAAGAAGTTGGAGAAATGATTACTCTTTTGAAGAATTAAACACTATTTGTGTTAGCTTCTTTCAAATGTATATGTAAATATTTAAAAGGTTCAACACTTACATTTAATATTTCAGAGATTTCTCGCTTCTTATTGGAAAGAAAATCGGATTCAAGACATAATTTAACAAGAAATGTTTCTGTAACAATTTCCTAAAACTACCATGCTAACAAAAAAGTTGGTTCTAGAGCTGCCATTTCAGAAGAAAAGATTCATTTATGTGAAGTGTGGGGCTGATCTGAAGTGATTCTAGTATGATCTGAAGTGGTGCAGATGCTGTACATGCTTCAGTAAATAACATGCAAACAACACTGATTAAGATCATTTCGGTCCTTTCAATTCTTTTTCAGTATTGATTTTCAATGTGTTATAATCCCTTTTGTAATTTATATAACCTTGTTGATGAGACAGTTTCAATCGCCCACTTTTTTTAGATCACAGAAAATTTGACAGGAAAATTGTGTAGTTTTTTAGTTGCTGTTAACAGAAAAATGTGGTTTGAAAGGGTCACTTTGACATATAAATCTATGAGGTGTGTGAGATCACTGATTTATTTTATTTCATTTAATGGAATCACATCTGTGGAAACAGCAAATTAAGTCATGATGAAGCCAAGAACCCCGAGGAGTCAGAGAGAAGGATGGTTATTAAGCAAGGAGCAGTTAGGAAGCAATCAAGCTGCTCTCTTTCCATCCGTATGAGGCATTTCAGACTGGCTCTGGAGCAATCGCCTCATCCTCAAGGCTGAAGTAACCACAAAATAACACTGAAGAAACTTCTCTTTAAACACCAAAATCAGGTTCACATGTGAATCCTTCCAGTGCAGATTGGCACCCTGAAATGTGGTTCTTAAATTTACATCTTTTCTCCTTCTACATCTCTTGAACATCCATGTACAAAATAGCTTTTTGTTTCTAAACCAAATAGAACCTTTTAAGAATGAGAAAATTATGGAGTGTGCTACATGTAGCTGATACCACTGATATCAGTAGGAGTTTGGCAATTTAATTTCTTTAGGAAGGTTAAATTGACTAAGCAATGGACATTAATAAAGATAGACTGTTACTAGTATGGTTTAAAATTAGACAAGTAACCTGTTTCAGTGATAAATTCTAAGGAAACCCAAGTACTCGGGTGAGTGCTTCAGAATTTCAACTCCTGTGTTTGTTAAAGTACAAAGACTTGGTTTTTTTCTTTGTTCAGTCAGAACAGAAGATTACAGAAATAATTCTGCTGTTTCAAAAGAATTAACTAGATGAAGAGCTACCCTACTCTCACATTAAATTCAACAGGAATTTGTTCTGAGAGTAGATGTACATGTGGAGAAAAGAAAAATGGAAGTGAAAATGCAGTATTTTATTAGGAGGTAAGATAAGGAAAGAGAACACCATCCTCTCACTTAGAGTATGAATATATCTCTTTCTAATGGACAAGGGAAATTCTGATCGAGAAGACCATCCTTTTTGTAGAAAGGCATGCTTTGGATTATCTTAATTGTAGGCAGAGTCTTGATCCCAACATACGATCCTTCCTATTTCAAGCAGCCAAGCTTACAACTTTACTTCCAATTATGATCCAAGGAAAAAGATCATAAACTAATTCCAAGGTATGCTGATGCTCCCTGGCACGCACTGGCTGACTAATCTTCTTCCAACAGAGACAAACAGTTCATAACCCTTGTTTTCCTGGATTCTTCAGCACAGAAAGTATTGCACTGCCACAATCTCACAGTTCAGGCAGGCTATGCCAGGAAATCCAGCTGAGAGATTCTTAGCAAAAGACTGACTTAGTTGAGAGAAGTCAGGAAAATGTTGCCTTTCCTGGAGCAATTTAAATGTTAAAAATAAGTAGCCAAGTAGATAATTTAATTTTTTTCATGTGTTTCAGTTATGTTTACTGGAAAATGGTGCTAGCCTCGATATTTTGCAGCACACGCTTATTTGGAAATTTCAGTCAACAATGTGTATTTTGTTGCATTACACTTTTAATTTAAAATAGAGCAAAATGCTCCATAGTGGTCCTTGTTTCCTCCCAATCCCAGCCACCGAATTCCTAAAACACATAAACACTGGGTTACTTTATCCTGTGGCTCTCGCATTTTTTAGACATCTCACTCTTAACCTGCTGATTAAATAAGACTTCAAAGACAAGAGGTGTTACTTGTCTGAACTAGATCCTCAGTAGTTTTGGAGAAACTTGGTTCAGGCCACTAAATTTGTACCAAACACACTAGCTGATGATCTGGTCTACACCTAGTGAGCGTTAGCCTTATAAATAATTAACACCATCCAAAAGAGCCCCTACAGACTTAATTTTTCTACATCATATTAAAGTAGGATGAGTAAGGCTGAAATTAATGGGGTGAGGACTGCTGTAAAAGCCATGGCAGAAGATTACAGGAACGTGACCTGTTATTTCCTTTCATTTGACCGCTCTTTTTCTGTTTCATCAGGCACTACAGGAAAGAGGTACAGGACCTGGTAACACTGATGTGCCATGCCAAGTCTGGAGAGCTGCCGAAGCTGGCTAAGGTTTAATGTCATCTGCTGCACTTAACGATGCACTTCAGTAGCAGCAAGAGAGGGAATTGGCATATCCTTCCCTACTTGGGTGTGAAGACATTCGCTATGAAATTCCTAAGGTTGGAATTATTGTGGTTGGAAGTGTATATGCAAGCACTAAAACTGAAATACAAAACAAGGGTTTTAAGAGAGTTACGGGGTTAAAACCTCTGTATTGACAACACGGCACATTGTTTCCAGGATACCGTTCCGAGCAGTAAAAATTAAGAGATGTATTATGTCAAGACTCAAAGGCTAGTACTTGGAAACATCAAAACACAGATGTCTGCAAGAGGAGACCCTGCACCCTAATACCATGAAGACAGCAGCAAGATTGCAGTTTATCACACATACCTGTTTCTCTCCTGTTCACTGCTTAGGAAGACAAACTGAAAACATATATTTCAAGTATATATGCCAAAAAAGGGGAAAAAAAAAATGTTTTCAGGCAAGCAATGTGGCCTAAGATGTAAAGAGACTGAAGTAAGCAAGATTCTTAGCCAAATTATGACCCTAATGGCTTATAATTACAGAAGGTTATGGAATCACAGAATCACAGCATGTTATAGGGTTGGGAGGGACTTCTGGAGATCATCCAGTCTAAACCCCTGCCAGAGCAGGGTCACCCAGAGCAGGTCCCACAAGAATGTGTCCAGGAGGGGTTTGAATGTCTCCAGAGATGGAGACTCCACCACCTCTCTGGGCAGCCTCCTCCAGGGCTCTGCCACCCTCAAAGTGAAGAAGTTCCTACTCATGTTGAGATGGAACTTCCTATATTCAAGTCTGTGCCCATTCCCTCTTGTCCTGTCACTGGGCATTACTGAAAAAAGACCGGTCCCATCCTCCTGACACCTACCTGTTAAGTATTTATAGGTGTTATCAGATCCCCTGTGAATATCAAATACTATTATGGGTCTACTTTAGGAATAGCACACACTCACCTGTTGATGATAACTCTTGAGGAGAAAGTCTTTCCTGGATTCAGAAAATTCAACTTTATATACTTGTAATTATGTCCTGTAGAAGTCTGTTTCTTATGTGCCTTGTGAATACCATGTCTAGCTGAGTGACAGAAAGACATCTATCTTCTTGTCAATACTGCTGAGCCAATATAGTTGCAGATGGGCAAGCTATGCTCTGTTTTATCTCGTCCATCATCAGCAGAATTCCAGATTAATTCTCACTCAAGAGTATTTCCCCTTAGAGTCAATATCTTAGACAGAAACGAAGCGAAACTAAAGAAAAAAAAAAAAAAGGCAAAAAATCTTGACTTTGAAATCTTGGCTCTTGAGCTGGAAACTTTGTAAGTCTGGAATTCCTGGTCTAGGAAAATAACTGAATGAGCTGTGTATAGCTAAAAAAATCAAATAAGGGCTGTTGGGAAAAAGAGTCTGTATCTTGTTCAGTTCTGTGTACAGTGATTTTTCACTCTTAGCTGAAAGGAGGAGAAGACACAAGGAGTTGTATAATGTGAAGTTGTTTTCCATAGGAATAAATGAATATTTTCCAAATGTCTTTCAGGGCATATTCAATTAATTAATTTATATGTCTTCAATAAGTCTTGCTATAAGTTTGTAAGTGCTGCCTTCATTGTAGATTATAAGAAAACAACAAAATTGCCTTAAAATTTAATACATTTATGTGTTAAAGACAATGGAATGGGAATTCTGTCCTCATGATCTTTAGTAAAACAAAAAAGAGGTTTTGTTTTTCAGTAGTGAAAATTAAGAAATTTATATTACAGAAACAGGGGAAAGTTCTCTGGAATTCATTGTTATATTTTATTACAATGTTGCATACTGTGCTTTATATTGCCCTTAGTATAACTCCTCTTATAAAGAAAAAATGAATATTGACACAGAAAATACCTGTTACTCAAGCTTGGTTTTCTGTTTGCCAAATCAGAAAGTGCTTCAAAGCAATTTGTTTGTTTGTTTGTTTATTTGTGTTTGGTATTTTTTTTCCTGGTATATTGCACACTTCTGTACACTGGATTCTGCTCATTGTCATCCTTTCTGTTGTCCTTCACTATATTTTCATCTCCCATCATCTTAGATCCAAGAGTGTTGCTGTTTACATGATACATACAAACAACGCGTGTATGGATGGGACCTGTATTGTATTTCTTTCATCCACTCGTTTTTTCGAGTAAAATGATAAAATGGTCCCTTCATTGATCGTATACGACCCTTCTGTTGACTGCAACTCTCATGACTGCAATCTCCTAAGTGTTCAGCTGTGGGTAAATTGCCACAGATGTGTTACTTTCACAGAGAAACAAACTTATAAGGACAGGCTTATAAGATGATATTTACATTATTAGTCTACCCAGCTCAGCTATAGGTGGGATATTTGCTGATGTTTAGTTTAGACAGGAAACTGTTAGGTGGAAAGATCTGGGAAAAAGATCTATGACTAGGTCCTTTCCTGCTCTATGTCCAGAGAATGTAAATGACTGAGTAGAGGGAACAGTGTAGTTCCCTATGAAAGAGAAGGGACATTATGTTCTCTTCTCAAGAGATAAACTGTAACTAGCTTTTGTAATTCGTTTCCAGATCTGCTGCCTGTGTGGGGAGACTGGAAAGGGTATGTAATTATCTGCGTTTCCATTTTTTCGAACCATGCTATAAAATTATAGGCTTTTTCATAGGATTTTCTTACATTTCTTCCACCATATATTATATAATATATGTGTGTATATATATATATATATCTTACATACGATTCCCTAAGCAGTGGGGTTGAAGGTATGGTTCCTAAAGATTAATCTTCTTTCTTGCTTTTGGTAGGTTTGTGTTTCTTGGCTGCTTTCTAACTCTCTATGGCTTAAACAATTGTAAGTGGTTCAGTAAGTTCATTAGCTAAGTCCCTGAATACCCTAGAATGTGTTTTCAAAGTCGTTATTACCTCCTAATTGTCAAAAGCTGTTTTGCTCATTTTGTATAACACTAACACTTTCTCCTTTTTTAAAGCGGAGCCTTAGATGAACAAGTTCATATTATCTATTTATCTCACCCATATTTATTAATGAGCTAAATCTCACTTGTTTTTCTTTGCCCATTTGCTAGATCTGCAGATATCTCCCTTAATCCCTTGACCCTATTTTGCTAGCATCTATTCTGTTGTTTTTATTAGCTAATTGTTTCCAGGTGTAGGATTTGTACTTTTCACTTCTAACAAAGAGATCTTTCTGATTAGCCTATCAATGTTTTACTTTTTCCCTTAGTGTGTGGTTTTTTTTTTAAATAATTGCCTCACATCTTATATAACTCGCATCCAAAAATATATATTTCAGCAAATGTATTTTGAATTTAAGCTTCTGAAGTAGTGTCCTGATCAATCTGCCGCTGCTATGGCCTTTGAACATCGGGAAGAGTTACAACTCACAATCCCAATAACTTCTTTTTGCTCTCACAAAATCCAGTGTTTTTATATTGCTTTGTTCAGGGACAATCTTTCTAACTTTGTTGAACTGAAGCAGCTTGTGGTCAAAAGGTATTGAACATCACTATTTCTCACAGTTTCTACTGATCCTTCTTGAGCAGGCTGGTTAAATCCTCTCTTTTCTGGATGACAAAATTGCCCTCTGTGATGAAGCACACTTGATTAGTTGTGTTTTTATCCAACAGCTGCTTTGCCACGTAACGTTCCCCTCAACAGGTATGGTTTTGTGCATACCGGGAGATGGTCTGGGCATCTTTTTGTGCTTCATCCAAGCTTGATGTAATCCTGTGGATGTTCAATGAAGTTCATCTCTATATTCCATTTCTGATACTCTTGATCAAAGTACTTCACTAACTTTTTATATATATTAAATAACACTTTTTATGCATTAGTTAATCTATATTGGTGTAACGTGTTAGTGTTGTAGTTACTGTGACTTAGTTTAAGGCAGTTTATTTCTCAGTGGAAGAGGGATAATCTACCTAACTTGCTACATAGCAAAAGCATGCATACAGGTCCTCACATATCCACATACACAGCAAAATGTAGTACTACAGTATAAATGATTTCTGCTAATTTGGTTGTTGGCCCTTCAGCAAAATATTTTGCCATCATTTTATTTATCACTTACCTCCTCCCTCCGACTTGTCCCAATGTAGAGATTTTCTCCAGTGGTTTCAACACAAAAACTTCTCAGAATTACTGTCAGGTTTCAAATAAGCTTCTGTTTCAAAAAAAACCAAAAAACAAAAAAAAACCCCACTCAGTGACTTTTTTTTAATTTTTTTTTTTTTTTAATTGCTTATATTAAAAGAACCTGTGCGACCTCAGCTGGGATTAAAATGCAGCTGTGGAAGGACCAGAAAAATATATTCAAATGAAATCATTGCTGTTCTGAAGATCAGATAGTTCAGAGAACCAAGTCAGACAAAGAATCGCAGAAGTATTACTATCTTATTTTACAGATAAGGAACTGAATAATAGAGAGATTAAGGTCAGACAGGAAGGTAGTGGCAGGTCTGGGAACTAGTCCCAGCGTACTTCCTTAATCACAAAACCATTCTTCATTCTGAAAGATTCTATTGTTTATTCTTCTGACACCTTTTGTGGAGCTGAAAGGGAAGCAGAGCTTGGACCAAGCTACAGATCCAGAGCAAGGATAACTTTACTGTTTGACTTAAAGACTAACTCCAGGATAGAGTCTCTACTGAAGTCTCTGAGTTCTTAGAACTGCAGTTCTTCTTAGCTCCTGGTCATCTGGTGATACAGGGATTTTTGTTCTGTGTAGTTAAATTCAGGCCACAATGTTTTTTAAACATCTAATTCTGGTTAATTTTAGTAAGTGTTAGACAAAAAGAGAAAAGCTACTTTTGTTTTTCATTTCATTAATTTTCATTGCATGAGAATTCAGTTTTCTCCATTTTGCCTAATCTGTATAAACAAACACGTCTTTAGGACATTAATGTGCTATTCTTCTGACATAAGTGGGAAGCTGCTGATCCTGAAATGCCTCCACTTGTCACTGTCTATATTTTAGCAGTCTGTGGATTCCAAGATCTAATTTATGCCTCTTCAGATTTATCCTGATCTTCTGCCACTGGAGACTTTCACTGTATCAGAAGTTATGTTTTGCAGTTTCCTAATGGCTTTAAAAGGAACAGAAAATGTCAACAGGCAAAAAGGCCAAAAAAACGGGAGAACTGATGCTCACTAACAGATCCTCTGGGGATTAGTCATATCAGTTCCTGGTTCTTTGTTTCCGTGGGCATTTTTACAATAAATCATATAAGACCTAAAAGCAAGTTAAATGTTAAAAGTTCTTTAGTCATTTCCCAGTCCAACAAATAAGTGAAAATTGAAGAAAATAACATTTAGAAAAATCTAAGCCCTTGATTTCAAATCTTCAGTAATTTTAAGTAGTTCTTTCTATTTATAGCTTTAATTATCTTAAATTCTGTCTCCCATGTCTTATACAAAGAAGCACAAAACATGTTGTTATCAAAATTAGTGTTCTAAATTATATATACTTTTTATAGAAATGGAAGTTACTCATTCCTTTGTTAGTTAAAGTCATTTATTCTGTAAGATTTTCCCTGTATTAAAAAACAACAGAAAACCCCATGACATATAGATACTGACTTATTTCAGTTACAATAGCCTTATAGTTCATATACTACTTATTTATCTTCTGTTTTATTTTAGTGGTTACATACCTACCCTTCTTCCATAGCATAATATTTATAATTGATTGAAGAAAATGGAAGAATCTGCCTGATCTTGTGTTGCTTTTTTCAATCTTGCCTAAATAAGCTCTTTGAATTTGTACAATAATTCCTGCTGATAGAGTTAAGCACTAAAAGAATTTTGAGTGTTTCAGATTCTTAAACGTTCATTGTGTCTGCTATAAGGAGAAATCATTTTTATGAACTAAACCACAACCTCTAGTCAGGTGGTGCTTTTGCCTGTCCTCTCTCTTTGCATTCTTAAGAACAAAGCTTTTTTCCACCTGTGTTTGTTTTCATGGGAAACCTTTCCATGAGATAGTTCTGCTCTAGTCTGCTCTGGTTTGTTTGGAATAACAGTGAAAATAAGAAACTCTACTCTTATAGAGGGTCTTTTGGTCTGAATTTATCCCTTCATCATTGTTACAAACTGATGTATACATGAGAGCCGAGATTACCTTACAAATTTGGTCATACTGAGCAGACCAACACCACCACCCTATGAAAAGATCCTCAAATAAAGTCAGAAGAAGGAGACCCCAAGTAATTTCTGAAGAAAGGCATCCACTGAGTTCTTGAACTGCAGAATGTATTAAGTTGGAGGAGACACCTAGAGGCTGTCTGGGCTGACCTTGTCAGGACTGACTAGAACTAGAGCCATTGAGTTCCTTAGGTGATGATGACCGCTGGTCCAACAGTTCTGTCTTCCCCATCAAGAAATCAGGTTTCTCATCACTGCTTATGCAAAGCAGCTTTCTTCTATTTCAGAGCAGGGACAGCAAGTAAGCTCTCACAGTCGCACACTGCTATAATGTAAGTTTTGTTGTATGGTTCCTCTGAGATACAACCTTCTTTGGAGCTGGCGGCATTTGAAGCATTGTCCCAACATCCAAGCCTGACCTCGTGAATGGTGTAGAGAAGAGCTGGAAGGGGAGGCAGGGTTGGGTAGCTCAGAGGTTTATGTGGTATTTGTTTTGGATGGCTGTATGTAGTTGGTGGGGAAAGGGGTCAACAGACATGAGATTTAATATCATTTTTGGGAAGTAGGGTTTGCAAGAAAAACAGGGAATGTCTAAGTGTCATACACTGCAAGTGGAACTCACTCATCCGACTCCTCTCTCACGCTCCTTCCACAGAGCATCCTGTGTTGTGTCTGCTCTTAGCACTGCAAGCCTGTTTCACGTGGTCACCACATAACAACAGACAAAACCATGAATCAGGTGGAAAACAGCAAGGCAGAGATTAGTTTTCTTCACGTGGAAGGTGAATTTCTTATGTTTCGAGCTACAGAATAGGCATAGGTGGGTGGCTTCTCAGAAAAGAAAAAGGCAGTGGAGGAAACTTGATGGAAAAAAAAAAAAAAAGAACAGCTGATTTGCATAGCCAGAAAATTTTAACAGCCAGTTCTACTAAACTACCTACTTCTCCAGAAAGGTTTTGGCTTAAAGGATTGAATATATTAGCCAGGCTTGTTAAGAATAATTTGTAGCTCTTTATCAATGCTTTTTTCTGGAGCTCTGAACCATGAAAGGCAGGCTTGGCCTCTGCATGTTTTGCAGTCGGCAGAAAGCACCTTGCAGGAGCAGGACATTTCAAACTTACTGCTGCTTTATTTCTATCACAAATACTGTCATGGCAACTAATAGCACTCACACAGACAAGCAACCTTTTGTAGAGGCTCAAGCAACAGAACAAGAAAAACTAAAAACAATATTATCCAACTGTCTGGCAGTGATCTATAGTTACAGGGAAGACTGAAAACAGCACCAATCAGCTTCGTGTTTGAGAGTAGGTACCTTAGGAAGTGTTTGTATCTTTGCTGACTACCTGTCCATCTGTCTGTCTATCTCTTTGGTGTACTGATGTACTACCAACATTACTGACAAAAGGAAGAAGGTGAGTTCTTTTGATTAGATATGATTGATAAGTACTTCTTTTGCCTTAAAACTGAGTACATTGGCTTTAAATAGTGAGTGTATTGCACCGTTTGAGCTTGCATTAAATTATATTCTGAGAAAGGGAGTATTTTCTCAGAACTGCATGTAAGTATCTTTTAAAAACCTAAATCTTAGTTTTCATACTCCACAGAATACAGGAGGCTGTGCACATGGTCCCTCCCACTTTAAATTCTTCATATGTGTACTCTGGAGCCTAAAGGCAATGTGATTGCTCATGGCTAGGCGGGGAGAGGGAAGGGTCAGATATCATCAGTACAGGGCTCAGAATCTGTGGCCTTCTACATAACATCACTTTAAAATTGTTGTTACAGCTCTGTATCTGGAGGTCTGGCCATGGGTGTGTTCCAGTGGTGAATAAGTGGCTATTTTTCAGTGGGACAGTGTTTCCCTAACTCCCATGTGTACTCATTAGCGCAATTGGTCAGCATGGGGTATGGTCTGTGACCAGCAGCCTTGCTCATAAACCATAGGAAGAAGCAAATGCTTCTTTTAGGCAGAGATGATTCAGATATGCCAAACAGTGCATTAGTTTTGCTTCACCTAAATTCAATTAGAGCCCCTGTATGAAGCTTTTAAACCTCACTGATTTTTTTACACTGAATTAAGTATCGCCAGATGCAATAGCCCCAATCAGGATTTTCTCTTCTGAAGAGGTGATCAGACTATGCTTCATATATCCTTTGCCTGCAAGCATGCTGGATTTCTTGCAGTATGATTATTTCTTGGATACCATTCCTTTCCTGTGGATATGCAATGAAAATACATTTCTAGCTATCTTGGAACTGATATTACCCTGCCTGACACAAGCCTTTTGAGGAGGAATGATGGAAGACTGAAGGTTGTCTTTGTTTTTATCAGAAGATAAAAATGAAGCCACTGAGCATTTTACAGTTTGTAAGATGTAGCCCTTGGATAGAACAAGAATATTGCTGGCTAAAAGCAGATTTTCTGCTTTGGCAATTCTATTTCCACTGATACCAAGTTTCCTCTCAACTCCTGCTCTGGTGTATAAAAAGTCTTTCGCAGAGGTAAATTACTGCAGTTCTTCTGGGAATGGGCAGGATTTCTTCATTTATTTTCAAACATTAAAATCTCACCAGGGAAGAGACCATACGTCAAAACAAAATCTCCAGATTTTAACATCAAACTTACAATTTTGAGGGAGAAATAAGTCATGATTTGTGACTGGGTACAATGGGCAGCATTAGAGAGCTGGCTTTTGACACGTGCAGAGTTGTAACTTGTGGAAAAGAAGATAATATAATCTATAGTATCTAGTATCTGTGTCTGTAATATCCAATAGTCTGATACCTGTAGTCTGTATGATAACTTTTTTTTTTCCTTGTTATGCATGTGCTTTATAATGCCCAATTATTAACCTGAGTTATAAGCTTCTCAAATTTACTGACAGTAATGTGTTTGCTTTTCTCCCAGTGGCTTGTCATTGGAAGTTCAATTATTGATGTAAATTCATTTCTCAACCTGTGCTGCAGTTTTTCATTTCCTACTAATGATATCTTATTCTTTACATTAGTTTGAAAGATTTAAATTTGAACATCACGGCAAAATACTCAATTGCATTTGCACTGAATGAAGTGTAGATCAGTAAGAAGGGACAACAAGGCTCTGAATGATCTTGCTGGCTTTCATATTCCAGAGTCAGCCAGAGACATGGCTTTTTCTCAAAAGGAAGCAGAGAATAGTCACATAGTTATTATAGATGCCTGTCTTTGAAAGAAAACTATGTCCTAGGAATCATTTTTCAAGATCCAATCATCCAACTAATCCAGGATGATCCCAAGTGATGTTTGCTTTGTCATTACAATACAGAATAAATTGTTCAGAATAAACATACAGAATAAATCATAAGTCTTCTGTGTTTTTGAGCAATATGGAAAAGTAAAGCGGAGTGTGAAGCAAGACACCCTTTTCCCCATTATCATTTAGTAACAACATTGCGCTCAGTCTCTAGTGTCACACCCAAGATCAAATCAGGCTGCTCATCACTTCCATAGTCTTACTTTTGCCCATTTGCATCACTTTGCCTTCTTGTGTAACATCTGGCCTTTACACGCAGATTCTTCTTGACATTCTCTACTAGAAATTACTTTCTTGCTAATAGAAATTATTCCGCTTCTCCACTCACTAAGGCTGCTGTGAGTTAGACTCAACCAACAAACTAGTCTACTGACTTAATCAAAGTCAGAATTAATCCTGTAAAAGTGAGCTGAGCAGCATGCCCACTGCTCGTTGTCAATTTAGCCCTTTTTCTCATCATAAATCTTTCCACAAATAAAGATTTCTAGTTCAATCCTTAATACAATTATTAGTTGCTATTTGTGGGTTCTTGCAATGTCAGCTGACAATTCAAAATTAATCTGTTATTAGTAAATCATTCATTTTGAATATTTCTAGCTGATTAGTCATTGTGTGCAGGGAGGAGTGGGAACCTGCCTCTGAGAGATCCAACTGGGCCTCGTTTTTCTAGATTACTTCTATTTTTGAAACAGGGAAATGACAAAGCTCATGTATAAATACCTTTGTAAGTGTTTGAATTTGCATATTCAGTGTGAAGAGTAAGTCTCTCTCCTAATCCTACAAATCAGAATCATAGAACATGTTATATATATGCTTGTTAGAAATGCTGTATGTGGATACAGACTGTCTCAAAAGAATGGTCATCATTTTTATGTGACTCAATGATAATTGTCTTTTGTATTTGGCCACTAGCAGTACTTGATATATTCATAGTCTGTTAACTAAGAGAATTGTTCTTCATTCTTTTGGTTTGTGGAAGTAATACATCTGCCCTAGGTCAAGTAATGATTAGTACTGAAAGCCTCCCTCATTTACTAATGCAGGCAAGGTATTTAGTACCGCTTTTCTAAAATACAGTAACACTTCATTTGTGGCACCATGAAATTCTAGCAATCCGAGTACTTGACTTTGTAACCCTGATAATGTTCTTTTGATGTGGCTTGTTGCTGTGCAGCTTCTTAGCCAGTTTTCTCTTAAGTGAGCTAAAAAAATGACCGTATTGCTAAGTAGCATCCTGTTGGCACCCGTTTGTTCCACGTTCTTGGCTGGAACCTTGTTATACATCCTATAGATGTTGGTACTTTTTTTTTCTTAACTCTTATTGTCTAATTTTTACAAATGGCCAAGTTTATTTAAATTGTAAAAATAACAAAGTTTTTTGAAACAAAATGTGTGCTTTACAGCATGGACAATGCTTAGGGCTTTCAGTTCAGAGAGGTACCGAAAGAGTTTTTGAACTTCAAATGGCCCTTGCCTAAAAGAAGCGTTTCTCAATAAAGCGTTACTTCTATTGTCAGAGGTTTTTACCTTTGTAATCTCTATAGTGCGTAACTGAAATTTTACGTTATAGTTTTTGCTGTATTGTTTGAGAAAACGTTACTGAAGTAGTTTAAGAAAGAAGATGAAAATATTAATGAAATTCAATGTAAAACTGAAAATTAGAATGTAAGTCAATGCTGTTGGTATTAATAATAATAAAGAGCCATTTTAAAATATAACTATCAAAAATTAAGCTAAAAGGAGTCACATAAAATAAATAGATGCAGAATGCTGAAGACTGCCATGATAGATAGACATTTCAGATTATTATGGACACCCATGGACATCCACTTTCCTGACCTAGTGTGTGTAAAAAGTAGGATGTGAAGATATGAAGTAAATAGAAATGTTCCTTCAAGTAGGATAACAGAGATAGTTTTTTGGATGTAAAACTCATTTGTGTGTTTCAGGTGCAAAGATAATGCTCTTTTGCAGTAAAGTCTGTTGAGATTCTCGAAGGAATTGTGCTGTTTTGCAATGACAATTAAAGAACTGAATTGTTTTTTATACTCCAGCAGAAGTGAAATTTCATGAAATTGTTAGGAAAAATACCATTTTTAAAAGATGACTCAAAATGCAATATGTTTAATTTTAAAAACAGAATAGCTGGGATTGGTTTTCTTCCATGATGAAATTGTGTTTTTACTTGCAAAGACCCCTGTGGTTTAAATAACCCAGTCGGTGTAAACTAATAAAAATCCCATTAATTTAAATGGCCACTAGGCATAGAGAATGTCCTGTTGTAATTTCAAGAGACAGTTTGTTATGACACACCCTGCTATGTATCTTTTATTTTATCAAAATGAAGGAGAAAAAGAAAAGGTTGCAAAATGTGTTTATTTCTATGAAAAATATGTTTCCAGTGTACTAAGAAAAATTGATTTTATGTGTTGGGTTTTTGTTGGTTGGTTTGTTGGTTGCTTTTTTTTTACAGAATGAAAGAGTTGGCTTATTCCATGTCTGGTACATTTATAGCACAACCTACAATAAATATATATAATCAGCAGAATCAGTCAGTAATTTTCATTCTCTGAACTACTACTTGTTTCTTTTGGAAGGTGGCAATTCAAGAAGTAATTCAGTATATATTGTATTAGACTAAACTGTTTTAGAGCACATACTGTACTTGTTTGCCAGCACACATTATTTCTGAAATAGGGGACTGTTTTTCTTGCAAATGTTTTCCTTTCTTTCCTTTCTTCTCCTTCAAAAAACCAACCAAACAACAAAACAACATAAACCCAAAAAAACATGGCTATATTGAATACTTGTGGAAACAAATTACAAACATCACACTGAGATGAGTTTAGTGCTCATGGTTCTCAGCGGATATTTCCCTCCATTTTACCTACCCAGGCAAGGTCTGTGATATTTTGTTGAAGCAGAAAGTGAGAAATAGGATAGACTATCAAAGTAATTTTACTTGGTGAGATTTTATTGGAAGCTTAAATTTCCAGAAGCTGCTAAAGCTCCCGTCTTGCTTTCCTGCATCTCCTCTGTACTTGTGGAAATTACGGTGCTGAAATAGACACTTCTTTAAATTTGTTTTAAATACTCTTGTCCAATCCTGTCTTACTGCCAGTTTCCTGTTTCATTACATCTGACCAACCCCCATTCCATAATATCTGTTTCTGAAAGATATATGGGCTCGAAAGGACGTCTGCTCTCCTGATGTCTGGTCTGTCAGTATGATGTTAACACCAGTTGGCTTAAAAAAGAAAAGCATACAGTGTTCTTCTGAACACTCTAGGTATGATGACATTTTTCTGAATACCTAGCACAATTCTCAGGTGCCTCCAGGTTATGAAGCATTAAAGAGGCAGCACAGAAAAAGTGTAGGAAGCTGTTTAACTGGTCAAATTTTCCATGACAAATCTCCTAGAGGGGTTTTCTGGCAGGTCTTATTGCTTTGAGAAAACAGACAAAACAGGAGATGCGTGAGACGGATGCCTTTCACTCCATTATTTAGCCATTTTACTGAAATATTTAAATTATCTGTAAATTACATTACATATATTTAAACCATACTGTTGTCTTACAAGAAACACTCCTGCTTTCTCCCACCATTTAATTAATGTGTAAAAGAAATTACTGATAGAAGGCAAAATGTGACCATCTGCATTTCCCAGTGTTGTCATTTTTCAGCTAGAACTCACAGGTGTCTTTTAAACAATGATAAATTAGAAGGCATAATCTTCTTTTTCCTGCTCGTTTGTTTGTTAACTACTTCTGTGATAATAATTTATTTGCGTATTTAATCTCCTCCATTGTAAATGAACACCTTTGAACTACTTCCTAATTATTTTATAGTATTCTCGTATTCTTCATTACTCACCCATTCTACTTGCCAAATAAAATGACTTTTTCTCTGAAGGATATTTGAAAGTATTATAATCCTAGATGTAGATCAAATTGTTTCCAAATACAGTATTAGAAGGCACAGAAGGGAGTTCTTAATATGGACTAGACATTATAAAACCAGGGTTCTTTATTTTGTCTGAAGTTATCTGTCCTTTGCTCTTTTTTTTTTTTTTTTCCTTCCTGAAAAATCAGAATGAACAGGCTGTATATGGATTAATTGGGCTAATGCATGGGAATAACAAAATCCCATTCACTCACAAGTTTGGGGTAGATGGAGAGAAACATGCTGCAACCACCCAGGTTGTGTCATCCAGAAAATGATCACTAGTGACCACTGACAATTTGCTTTGAGATTTCCTACTTTCTCTGATGAGTCTTTCGGGCCGTACACACCCCTACTGCTGAGTCTGCACATGGAGCTTACATTTTGGTCAGCTGTGTTGTGTGAGAGAGGTAGAATCATGTTCCCACTGAGAATGAAATCCAGACTGCATTGAGTTCCTGCAAAATCCCACTATTTGGCTCATGGCTACACACAAGCATAATCATCTCCACTGATCTGTAGTCTTTACAGATCTTGTAAAACTTCTTTTAAAAACCATTTTTTTCAAGTTCCAGGTGTTGCACTTACCTACATTCTTGTCAGGTACCTAGACAACATTTTCAAGATAAAGTGAAGTCCATCTCATTTTTCCACTCCCTGCCCTTTTCACCTCCACCTTCTTTCATCCTTGGCTGTCTCTTCCTAACATCGCATATCAGTCCTCCACCTCCATGATGCTATTTCTTCCTGATTTCTAACATTCCATTATCTGCTCCTTAATGTCTCATACTCAGCTCTGAACCCTCCGCGTGTTACAAGTAAACCCTAATCTCCATCATTCATCGCTGTTTCAAGTGGTGGTATTGGACAGCCCTAAAGGAAGCCAGCACAGCACTTCAGAGACTGGGAGAAAATGTATGGGTTGCACATCGGCAGCGTTGGCAGTTCTACCTCAGCATCACTTCAACGTTTAATCAACTACAAAAGCCATTTAATGCTTGGGATACTCCAATGCTATAAATATGATCCCTTAAGTAATTACACAGCTTTACGTCCTGTAACATATTTGGTAACACTTTAAATAAAGTGTCTTCAGTGCATTTCGATGCGTTTTTAATTTAGACTGGGTACAGCTATGATTGCATGCTAGATAAATAACAGTTCAAATTTAAATGGATGCATCGAGATTTCACAACTAGCTAATAATTAAATAACTTGGGATATTGCAGCTGAAAGTATGAATATATTTCAATGATTAATTAATAACGTATAACTTTTATGAATAACATCTTTCCTAATAGCACGCTATCAGCTACAATCAGCTTCTCACACAGAGAAGTAGTGTGGCAGGGATTGTTCCTTTGCCACCAAATACATACTATAACAGAGATTGCTTTTGGAGTATAGAGAAAAACCTGTTACCATCTGGGTTTCATCCTCCGGATACCACTTTTTATTATCTGAACGTAAGTTACCTCAATTTCTAACTTACCCATAATATTCAGGATGTAATTCCCCTGGCAGATTTGTCTCTGGTTTGCGAAACTGTAGAATGAGAGTAAACAAACTGATCTTAATTTAAAAGTCAAAGATTTTTATTGTCACAATTTTAAATGAAAGCTATACCTTTGTATTAAAAAAACACCTGTTCCCTTAATATTTTTCTTTAGCTTCCCTTTTAATTTAAAATAATTATAACCCTTACTTGACTATGAAGTAAAACTTTGTTTCAAGATGAAACTCCAAATTGAGCTTTTGTTTCTTATTTAAAAAATGTATGAAAGAAAGAGTAATTATGAATATCCCCAAATACACCTTGTGAATTGCTAAAGAACAAATAAAATACACAAGTCATAATACATATTTCAGTGGAATTAACAATTCTCTGTCCTTTAGAATTCTAGACCACTATAAATCCAGACTATAAGTGCAGAGGTACAAACATTACTGCACCTCTGAGCTCACAGTAATATATTTAACAATGTAATGTTTGAATAATGCTTGCTTATTCTGTAATTTGCACCACAATTAAGTGCTAGTTGAAGACCCCTTCTAGCAGAACACTCCAATGTTGCAAGCATCCCCTAACTTCCAGAAATCAAAAGAAAGGGAGAAAGAAAAAGTTAAGGTCAAACTTCACTTTAGGAGCAGCCATTATCCAGATAAATGAATTCACCATGAAATCTTTGAAAGAGATACTTATTTCTGCCAAGCAAGGTACATTGGCACAGCATTTCATCTTCTTTAATTTAATATTGTTAGACAGAACCCTGATGAATTGGATCTAAGATGAACATCCAGGAGGATTACAAACCCCCAAAATGAGCCGTCCAAAGTTTTATGCAGTTACTGTATTAAACTGATGAATCAATTTTTTTATTGTGCTTAGATTTCTTCATGTAATGAGTACACTTAATTATAAATGATAATAAAATTTTCATTTTTTTTGAAGCCATGAAAACATAAAGAACTGCATAGATAATGTAGGTTTATATAAGCAGATATAAATATACATATACATACATATCTATGTGTTTCTTAAGCAAGTGCAGCTCTAAAGCAATCAAAACTATCAAGTGGCACAGCAGCAGTAACAAAGATTTCTGGTAAATGAAGATTTTATGCTTATCTAGAAGGCCTGAGTAGCCTGAAGAAAAGGACATTACTGAAAAGCATTTCAGTTAAGCTCATAGTGAAGAATAATAAATTATAATATCTATATATTTAAGTATCTGTTGAAAGCTTATGCCTCAAGTTCAATGAGAAACTAATTGTTTGAAAGGAAGAGATCCAACATGTGTTGTATCTACCAAACACTAGAGTAAACTTATTATTTTCTTCTTTCTTCAATTCAAATACAATAAACAGAAGAATGAGGGAGATTTCATAGCAGTCTAAGTTAGGCTGTTGCAGTGTTTTATCATCTAAACAATTAAAAAAGGGATTTATTTTTTACTAAAAAATGAATCAACATCAATTTATCTCTAGTTTTATGAGGATAGATAGATGGGAATTATAATTTTCCATGTCCTACACAGGATACTTCTGCTGCTGAAGCTCTGCATTGCTGAACGTAATGTTTTTGCAATGGAAACATAGCTGACTCATATTTAATTTCAAAGATTTTATAACCCTTAGATTCTTTTCTGTACTCCTGTACAGGTCTTATTTTGTATGAATGCATTTAAAATACTCTCTTTGAACTGTAGATCTTTGCTCAGGCTTTCATTTCATTTGCTCTTGTCAATTTATTGCTTTCTCCCCAATTAGCCAAGATCGTTTTGATTTATGATCATATTCCCCAAAGAGCTTGCAAACATTGTTCTTTGCAGTTTCCTGTAAAAATGTCACTCTGTCATCCAAATTGTTGCAACTGTTCAGAAGAACTTGGCCTGTGATAAACCCTGTCTGAAAATGATCCCTTCCCATTTTGACAGAGACACACCGATCTTTCTTTTTGAGAGCTACTGTTCAAATTTGTTGTGCATTCACCAGTCAATTTGTTGGAACAATGACATTGAAATAAGTTAACCAGTATTTCTTTAGCTTGCTTAGAAGCCCAGCCAAACCATTGGAATAAATGTTGCACCATCCAAATATCCAAACAACAATTCCTCCCATGCTCACTAAATCCTGTCAAAGAAAGAACTTGGACAAATTTAACATCATTTGCTCTTGTCAAATCAATATTAATTCTTTTCCCATTTGCTAATGAAATTTTTCTTCCCTTTGTTTTCCTCTTATTTATAGTGTGTTTATAGAACCTTTTCTTGTTGCCTTTTGTTTTCTTCACTAATTGAAACTCAGTTTGTGTCTCAGCCTTTCTGGTTTTGTTCCTATATACTTGTGCATTTTCTTTGTAAGCACATGAGTTCAGATTGAGTTATTTTATTCTGCTTGGATCTTACTTCTCCTTATTATTATTATTTTTATGCATTGTAATTGAAGTATATCCATTTGAAAATTTGTATTTTAAATGTAGTATTTATCCAGAGGTTCCTCATCTTATGCATTTTGTGTAGAAATGTACTGGGGTGATAAGGAACAGTCATCATTTATTTCTTAAGTCACACTTGTTTTTCTTTCCTCCTTATCTTTATTCTTGTTTGATATTTCTAGCCCTTATCTATAGTATTCTGGAAGTTGCATGCATTACTAATACAGTAACTTCAAATATTTCACTGTTATTTTTCATGGCTGTCTGTCTGTAATCAGATAGAGTGCAAGTGAACAGGGAGAATAACAAGGACTGCTAAAGATATATAGCCCTTCCTTTCATTTGGCCAGTGGAAAATTCTCCTTCATTAGAACTTCAGTAATGAGCTGCTTTCTGAAAACCTTTCTTCATTTCAGTGGGCTTAGAAACTGCTATGGGACTTTATTTTTTTTTACTCATAGAATATCTTTGCACTATCTAGTAGTTCATTATCAGTGGAATGATAATTTGGGTATTTTAAAATATTAATATATTTTGAGATTTCCATTGCATTGCATGTCACTAGAAGGAAATACTGCTACCTTGGTCCCTATAATGTCCTTCACGTCCTAAAGACATGCACAGCTACTGCAGACAGGGTAAGAGCAATCAGAGACAGTAGGACAGGGAAACATTTTTTACATACCCTAGTCAATCTAATTAATTAAAACTATAAACGTATTTTCCTTAAGGTTTCCTATCAAGGTGAAAACTTGTAAATCCTGGCTATTTAGGGTTTGCCCATGTTCACTGTAGCATTTGTTCTGTCCGGCAGTCTACCTATTGCAAAAAAATACACTAATTAAACTAATGAGCACTTAATAGACCAAACTATCATGAAAATGCTGTTTCTTTCTCCCATAGTCAAATAAAGTAAACAATTTAAATAAACTAGGAATTATCCTACTAGGTCAGGCCAATCTAGTTAATAGTGTGTGTTCAAAAACGTGGAAAAACATATTCCTCTGCTCTGAGGGAAATGATTTATGGCTGCTATTTACCATCTTCCCACAAAGCACTTTCCTGTAATCTAGGGTTTAAAACTTCTCATTATTTTCATTAAGGAAAAAAACCTCGCTGCTCATTATGGAGGAATCCAGGAAAAAAAAAAAAGTATGGAAGAAAAACCTCACAGAGATGCGAAAGGCTAAGGACATAAAGAAGTAGATGAGTCATGGTTTGAGTTGACTAAGATTAGACATTTTAAATGCTTCTAAAAGTGAGCATTTGCTCCTCCTGGATACCAAAAGGTTAGCTAGCTAGAAATGGGGGCAACCAAACCCAGTCATTTTTAATGTCTTGCCCTTTTTCTGTTTGGTGATTCTCCCTGCCTTTCCATTTTCTTTCATGTCTGTTTTTATTTTCTCCCATTAGGAGAAGGTCATCCTGGTCCAGCTGACAATATTTCACGGAAGAAGTTACAAACTGGTTGCAATAATCAATTCTGCTTTTTCTTTATATATGTATTCATTTGCTTTGGCATCTGAATGATAAGATGAAATTAAGGAGGGCACACATAGGTGCTCTATGTACAGAATTCATGGTAAGAACATTAAGATGAGAAGAGATGAGTTCTTCCTGGGACCTGTTGTATCTGTTGCACCATCTGATACAGCAAAAAAAAAAGCCATGGCTTCTGCATGACACATAATGGTGGTAATTATAGATTGAGTTTTACATAGGCTCATAGGGATAAGAATCTAATAAATGTGAAATCCACCAAGGTGATAAATTGAGGAAGTTTTGTAAGGGTAGGTTTCCTCTTTGATCTGCAAACACAAAATCAAAATGAGAACATTAGGAAGCATAGCTTTCAAGTAAATTGCTTCTCTGATAGCAGGTCTGTAAGTAGACTTAGTAAGGAAAAAAGATAAATTAAGTATTAAGGCAAATGCTCTCTGAATATTTATATGGCTTATTTTACTATTCTCCCGTCACTGTTGGTGCCAGAGAATCAGACAGCTCAGAATGCTGTGATGCTTGTCCTATAAAATAGAAGTCATTTTATCTTAAAGCTTGCTGCTCAGGAATGCCAAAGCAATACACTCAGACCCTTTTTACTGATCACTGCTATAGACCCTATCAAGCCATTGAAAACAGGCTTTCTGGAAAAAGCAGTTTGTATTTTTGTTCTAAATTTTACTTGCACTGTAAAGGTTCAATAACTCATTGAAAATTACTGTGTTTTTTCCCTTTGGCTGGGGAAACAGCTATTGTATCGTGTTCTTGAGCTTCTCAGAAATGCAAGTAAAGGAAGGACATTCGTAGAGTCCTGCTTTGCTTTTATCTGCTCTTTGCTGAGGCAGGCTCTTGATAAGTATACTGCACAATAATGCCAGATAGTGGCAATATAACTTTAAATTCATTTACCAGCCTCAGTATTAAAATTCCAGTGACACATCACCTACTGCACTCTACCTTTTTTAACCAAAATTTGTGCTATGTGTCCATGTCTGCAGTGTGTGCTGATATATACAGATGATGTAATACTCAAGAAGATTTTTTTTTTAAATAACCTCCCAGTGACACTTTGCTGCCCATCTAGCACTGACCTTGTAAGAAAGTTCTAATTGTTTTAGAAAAGAACTTTTAAATAAATTACTCTTTACAGGTTTTGTGGTAGTATCTGTAGAAGTATCTGTGATATACCATCATCATCTTTTTAATAAGTCCTGCTATTACTATGGTCCCATAGTGCAAAGAACAAAATACTGTGTCGTAAAATATTTTGGATTCACAAAAACTTTCCTCAAAGTCCCAATGAACATTTGAACTCCAAGTAAGACATTTCAAAATTTTAAGCAAGTGACTGGCATGCAAAAGAGCTTTGGAGTGCCACATATTCCTCTGCCTGCAACAAACGTTAGTATTTCCAAGGCAAATTGAGAAGAAAAGAGGGACATCAAGATAATGGATTTTGCTTGGTGAATATCACCAGATGAAGTTCAGGACATGTCTACTGAACTCCAAAGGTAATGCAATTTTCTAGTGTGCTCTTCTACCTGGAAAGAGAGCTATAAGTAGAATTTTAAAAAAATACTCACCAGAAAAGTATAGTTGGAATTGCTGACATTTAAACACTGGAGAAAATTGCAGCCATATTTTTTCCACACCCAGCTTATACCGGATAGAATCTTGCGCTGCATTGAATGAAGCACAGACATTTGGCTGTAATTAAAAAAAAGATTAATATGTTCTTATCAGTAAGACGATATGAATAATAATAAACTTCGACTGCAAACTTCATTTCTTTTCCAGGAACTAGCAGTCTAGAAAAATGAAAACAAGAGTTTCTTTATATTTGTAACTATCTTAAAAATAGATATGTACAGTGTTTATCCTGGCTTGAAATCTCCAGGTATGCACATGTTCTTTCTTACTTATCAACTATACTTAACATCAGCAATGCTAAGTCTTGAGTATCATATTTATATCAGAATGAAAATGTCTAGTCTTCAGAGAAGTCAAAATCCACATTAAAACTAACACCATGGATATATACCTGCTTGACAAAAGGACCAAATGAATGTTTCAACCATTTTCTTTAGCAAAGGTGAGAAGAACTTCATGTCACTCCTGCAATAATAATTCTACGCCATAATTCTCTGAGGAAAGAATCATAATCGACCTATATCCAAAACTTTCAGCAGTGCATTTAGCTTGATTCTTGCTCGTCTCTTTGCAAGTAGCTTTTAACTTTTTATTTCCTAATCAATTGGTCATATTTTCAATGCTTTATTTCTTGACTATACTAAATTTTATTTTTTCTTTTTTTTTTTTTTTTTGTTAATATAGAATCATAGAATGGTTTATGTTGGAAGGGACTCTAAAGATCATCTAGTTCCAACCCCCCATCTTCCACTAGACCAGGTTGAGAAAGGTGAGCAAAGTGATATTACTAAACTCTAGATTCGCAATCTGAGATCGAACTGGAATGAAATTCTACTAACAACCTCCCAAGAGATACTTTTGATTAAAGATATCTGAAATGCCTGCAAAATTGGTATTTGGATGTATCACGACAACAGCAATAGTGAAGGTACCTTTCAGATCTCATAGGGCACATCCCTATGTCTGCTGAGACTCATATCAAGTCAGCATTTGGTATGATTTTTGCAGCTTGTGACTTCAATAGGTTTTAGGAGAGATGCTGATTAAGAGTAAATGGTTGATTGTTATAAAGAAGAAATATTTCCTTTGGTCTATATTGCCAAATTTCCATCAATATTTTACAGCTTACACTGGATGAAATTACCTCATGGGCTGTAAGATAATTTATTTATATTGTGTTCATTAAAGATGAAAGCAAATGCATAATAAAGTGTATTTAAATCTTGGACACAAAATTTTCACTTTAATGTCCTTCTGCATTGTTAATTTTAAGATTTTTCGTGTGATTCCAGGAGACAGCAAATTATTGTTCAGCAAAAGTGACACTATTTTGAATATTGTCTATCTGCAGACCTCATTTGAACCCAGTTTTTCTATTAGAGTAGTTGTGCTTTATAAAAACATGACAGTTCTAACAAGAACAGATTGCACTTGTTAGAAATATTCTTAATATCGTTGATACAATCAGAAATTCTTATTTCTACTAATATTTACTCCAAGTGATTCAGGGCTGCTTGTTTCCTGCAAACTGTGTTCCTTATATTTGTCTTGTCTAGGCAAAAAACCAAATCATATGACCAGTCAGTTACAGTTGTTCAATGTTTCTGTACTGGAGTAAGAAATATAAAACATTGATGGAAAAATTGACAGAGGGCATAGAGTTTGGGGGTGGTGTTTTGTGGTGTTTTTTTTTTTTTTTTTTAATGTAGTATATAATTTTATTAGGTCAAATATTATATAATTTAGAAGAAATTGTATCATTTTACTGGTGTACTTTGCAAGCAGCAAAGACCTTACTTTCTCCAATATATATTTGCACTTGTCACAGAGTGTAACCTTAACATACATCAAATTTTAAAGGTTTTAAGGGAAAATGACAAGGAGCTAAATGGATAAACAACAGTTCAGAGCTTGATTCTATGAAGCAGTGAGTAGTCTGACCCAGCCAAGCAAACCCCAAAGAATGCTTGTTTTTAAGTTTAAGTACATACTTACATGCTGAGCTGGAGAAGAGAAAGGCTGCTCAGAAACTTGTAGGACTGAAGTTCTAATGGGTAATTCCAGAGAAATTAATACATCAGTGAAAGCTGGTCAGATTAGTTTCTGGAGTCTAAGTGTTTATTTTCTACTGCTCCAATTCCCTGTTCTCTCTCAGAGGAGAGTTGAGGAGATTTACTTGAGCTTCTCTTTAAAATACCAAGTTGCGGCTGAGCAACTGAGCGATGCGTTTCCTCAAAGCTTGCAATCACCATCTCTATGGAGAGCAGAAGCACTTGGCTGGGGTATTTGCAATTCAATTTACACCAGCCTGTGCTTTGTTACCAAGAGTTTTTCAAATTGTTTGCGATTCAGATGAACATACCACTGTTTAACCTGAGAATGGATTTAGGTTTGGATTATTTTCCTCTGTTCCAAGGTTTTTGTACTAGTATCGTAAGAGTTAGAGGGTAGTTTCAAAGAATTTTACTACCAATGTGTCAAAGAGGAGCGGTTATTGAATTGATCCCATAATATTTCCTGTAACAGTGTATAATTATTTAATCTAGTAGTTCATCACAAAGGAAATCTCCCTTTGCTATAAGAAAAGTCATTTATTAATCTTTTCATGTGTCAGTAAAGAGAGTGGGATATAACTGCTCCTCGGTAAGAAATCAAGAGTCCAGCCTGACAGCAACTCACTTTTAATTGACATATGTCCACATAAGCACAGAGGAACCATTTGAGAATACCTGTAATAAGCTACCATCTGTCCATAAAGCAGGAAAAAAATCTTCGTTGTTTAATTTTGATTTAAAGATAGGCTCAATCTCCATGTGTCCACATGAGCTGTGTGGATGAAATAAGAGGTGATGACAAAAAAATATCGTATATTGTGAAGAGTTACTGTTAAAATGTAAATCTCCCTGTATCTGAAGATCTCTCTCCAGTATTCAGCACTCTGCTACTTATTTTCACTTGTGTATAAATCCAGTTCTTTATAGGTATCACACTTCCCTGAGCATAAGGATGAGAAATAACCTTTATGAAGCTGGATAAACTAAACTATTAAAACAGAATAGCGTGGAGAGATTTGCTTCTCAAGCGGTCTCCGTGTTAGCGAGCTTTTAGTGTGAAATGTAAAACCAACTTGTTACAGAAAACTTCCTGGCTAATTCAGTTGCTATAAACCTAGTTAATTTTTTGCCAGAACACAATTATTCACAAAGAAAAACACAGTCTATTAAACGCCTTCAGATGGCTGCAGCTGAGCAGAGCCATTTCGCATTTGGAAATGAAGGTGAAGCAAATTGCACGAGAGATTTGAACTGGGTTTTCTTACCTGGTACTCAGCAAGGACAATGACCTCGTGATAAAAATTCCTGTTTTGAAACTCTTTGCTGTCCTGTTGAATTTCCTGTCACGTTGGCCATGCACTATGGTCTTACAGAAGGCAGGGTGACACAGCCAGATGTGCTATGTCACACCGCGATACGTCAACCAAGGAAGTTTAAGAAGAGTCTGCTTTGAAAAAGACATGATTAATGAAATCTGTTTACATTTTATCTGTAAAACCAAAAGGGTTTTTATGTTCTTTTTATTCGAGCAACAAGTAAAGAATATATATTCAAATTCAACTTATAAATTTCACAATCCTTGAAAACAAAATCAACCAGAAATACCTGTTAGAATTGAATTGCTTTTTTTATCATTATCACTTACAGAAAACCAGAGTATTTGTTTTAAAAAACATCTATTGACCAAGTTCAGTCATCGGTCCCTTCCCTTTCTCCTTTTCCTTTATTTCTCTCTTCATCTTTCTCTGTCAGTTCCATTGGTGACGTCATTACAGAATGTGAAGATTATTTAGAGAACTTAGAAGAAAGAGAACTCAGAAACACGTCTTTCCCCTCACACGGGTCTCTCTGTCTTTAGAGAAATATTTGGTGTTGTGCTAGAAATCCAAGGGCAGCGAGAGGTGTGCCAGGCTGCATTTTTCGTGCTCAAATTAGAGGTTAAGTGTGCATTGGAATATCAACAGAAACAAGTAGATACTGGTTTGTTTTTTTTTTTCAAAAGTTAATGTTCCCAATAATACTAACAGCTATGTCTTGTCCCCCAAAGCTGGGATCTGCCTTCTTTCTCTCCTAGATGTCTTCCTCAAGGTGCTGCAGCTCTTGGGCTCGTACAATCTATCTCGTGCATCATTTCAAATCTTTGACCCTGTGATTGATTGTTGACCTCTGCTTTGTCGGTCACTAAATGGCACTGTAATGTGAATTAATGGGAGGCCGTTGTGGTGCTTGTTGGATTTTATTTTTTTTCTAAAAAAGAAATATAACAGCTCCTGAATGCTTTATTGGAGGGCTCTGATTTTCAGAGGGCACTGAGGATTCACATACTTCACCTGTTCGTACCATCCTGAGCACAACAGGCAAAACCACCAAATCTCAGTCGACTCAGCAAATTTGGGGTATGGGTATTTGTATTATTGTTAATAATACAAATTAATATTGCTAATAATAATTCTGTATTTGACTCTTTATAGCCCAGCTGAAATTCTTCTTCCTTTTCTTGTCTCAAGAATAGCGCAGACAAATAGATTTGATTTCCCCTCCCTTTTTTTTTGGTTGTGACAATCTGCATTAGATGTGTTAGGCTTCTTGGACTCCGATCTGAGCATTGTCAGAGACTAGAACAACAATCTGAAAAAGGGGCTGAAACTGCAGTTTAAATTTCCCTGAATTTTAACCCTTAGCATCCCAGTTCTCACATCCCGCTTTATAATTTTTTAATAGATTTTCTTGTATGAAATCTTAATCACCTTAATCCTCTAAAATTGAAATATGGTAACTTAAGCACATGCCCCCTGAAAGTCCGTTTTTATTTTTTACTGAGGAAATATTCTCTCTGACATGTTAAATTCCATCTAATCCACGAGCACTGCTGTCTTTCACTGGAGGATCGCTATAAAGACAATCATTCACTCACTTCACTGGAGGAAAGGTGCAGCGCAATGATACCATGAAATCTGATAATCCACTCATGTTTACACTTTCGATATTTCCCACAGAGCACTCTGGAACAAGGGACACAGATGACGATTTGACAAATGCCATCCTTTCATACAAATCCCCTGGACGCATTAGGACTAACCTATCAGAGAATTCTACTCCCACTATTCATTTGAGTAATTAGATTTGGAGGGAGCAGTACCACATGCATGTTTATGGTAATCACGATTAACCCAAATAGTGATCTTTTTCCTTTCTCTCTCTTCTCTGAGAGAGAATTTGCTGCACACCGCCACGGCGTCTCCCAAAAAAATAAATACATATCCCCAGATAGCCAAGCCTGCCTCCTAATAGACCAAAATCCTCTGTAGTTTCCTGATTACAAAGACAAAAATAAATCTGGAGAAGAAAAGGAAGGAGAGAAAACAATGAACTAAAGATGAAACGAGAGAGAGACAAACATACATATAAAAATTTCATGGAGAATTTTGCTAGAAAAGCTAATTTTTTAAAAGCTGAAAAAATTAAAGCAAGATGTTAACCCATAATATTTAATAAAATTCAATTTTTACTGAAGAAATGTACAGATTATGAGATAGCAGAGTGTAAACAAAAAATATAGGTAGCCTTTTATATATCTAAGTGCTTTGCATCTTTATTTTCAATCGTGACAGAAAAGCTATTAAAATATAGCCTTGGGACTGAATCTGAAGAGACTCAACATAAACTCTTTTCACATTTGCATGGCATAAATGTAAAACAAATGACTATATTTAGATCTTTTCCAAAAAGACTTCATAATATTTCTTCATAACTGATAACGTAGGTTTTTCTTCCCTCCCTCACTCTTGTACCTAAATATACTGATGATCTTACTCTTAACTTAAGTTTTCCTTGAGGAAAACCTCACATTGACTTAATAAAAATTTTATCTCAAAGAAATTTTTAAATACCACATAATATGGAATTCGATTAAGAGTTTCCACATTTACCAAGTATTTTATATGGTTATCTAGCACATTTTAATTTCACTAAGTATTGTAACAGATATCATATGTGATGTATAAAATTAGGATACAAATATACATGCACATCACATATTGCATAGCGCATCAGTGCCACAAAATAAAAAAAAAAACAAGACCCTTTTCCAGGATTTAATGTTTGTGCTTGCACTTTCCCTTATGATTCAACAGCGTATACTATCAAAATACTTCCCTTCTGGGCTAAAGTATGCCTAAGTATGAACGGTTATTCATTCTTTTCATCAGCTTGGATTGTATGTTTCAGTCCAATCTGCTAGCAGTTGAACAATTGATCATTCTGTGAAATGAACAATTGATCCTGGTAAACTAGAATTAGATATTGAGCTAATTTTGTATACGCCGGAGATGCGCGTCAGATAGTCCTGGCTGTCACTCTGTGCACACTTGGGTCACACACAGACCCCTTAGCTGAAGGGAAAAGGTCACCCATCTTTCTAACAACCCTTTGACTCATCTATTTACTCATAAACAATGTCTTTTTAACCAGTTGAGGAACAAACCTCCAGTAAATCGCACATTTTTGCTGTTATCAGATCAGGTACTTTAACTATCCCTATAGTTAGTTGTTTTCATTGGCTAAAATTCTTGACATTTTAAGTTCTACAGATGAAATTTCACAGTCTGTTATCTTTATTAGGACCTGGAAACCATGGACCTGTTTTAAAATCTTTTCTCTCTCTCTTTTTTTTTTTTTTTTGGCTAGATTTAAAAGAACTGAACAGGAAAATGACCAGCTGCTTAGATTACCACTCCAATCCTCTCATGAATTTTTAAAGGTAGGGATTTTCCAAGAACCAACATCAAATAAAGGATCAAATGCCTTCTATTACAGAATACAAATGTGATGTTCAAAATCCCTAGAAATTACAGTCTTTGAGAACCATCTGGACCCACATGTTATGCAGAAGAGGAGAAACACAAAGGAAGCCCTGATTAATTTTCATGTGGGGTGAAAAGACTTGTAATTAAATGCAGCTTTATTAACTTACTGTTGTTTGTAGCTGAAACCTTCAAAAGTCATGTCACAGCCTAGACATATCAAAAGTAGATATTCTTTTCCTCATTTTAAAAGCTTATTGGGTATATTGATAACAAGAGTAAGTTTGCAGAGGTGGCATTGATTTATTTCATGGACAACCACTGCATACATTCAGTAATTATTTTCCTTAATGATTTGCAGGCTTTTATCTTTATAGACACACACACACATATATATGCATGTGTATATGTCATGTTTACGGCATTTTAAATAAATTTGCATTTTGTCTTGAAAATTAGAGTGAGACCTTTTTATTAGCAGTCAGTCATTCAATACGCTTTAACCTGTAAATTTAGAGCTTTAATTTTTGAGTTGCTAATAAGTAAAACCCGGCACATTTATCTGAAATTAATTGATGACACAGAGAAGAGATTTTTTTCTTTCATCACTGTACCAATCTTCGAAAACCTTGCTAGGCACATTGTCTGCTGAGAATTATCAAACACATGAAAACTAACTCCAGTTCAGGAAGCCCATCAGCTGAAAATAGTTCAAGGTTGAGAATCTTTTGGATGTATCAGCTTTTTTTTTGTACTTACTTTCTTCAAGCTTCTGTTTCTGGCCATTACTAGAAAGATGGTAACAGGCAAGGTGGACTTTTGAGATGATTTATTATTTTCAATTCTGATTTTGTATAACTTTGAATATGGTATTGTATCCCCTCTCAACCTTCTTTTACTTAGGTTCATTTTTTTCAGTAGGTAGGTCATGTTTTGTGGAGTTTGATCATTCTCTTTCCTCCATAGCATGCACGGATTGCATAGAATGATAAATATCTTCCCCGAAACACAGCTCACAAAAGAGAACTGTGCACTGAGTTCATCTAAGCTCAGTGGAGTGGAAAAGTTTCTCCTCTGTTTTGGTAGATGATGTTTGGGTTGGTCACCAAATGAACCACAGATGCTCTTTTAACCTCTCTCCCTTCACAGAAGAAGCAGAGAGTAAGAGGTAAAGAACTTAGGTTGGAAAAGAAATTGAACTACTTCAATGAAATATTAACAAAAAAAAAAAGTGAAATATAAAAAATAAATACAAAACAGTACCAAGCTCCCAGAATGATAACCACTTCACTGTAGTCACCAGACCAGACTCAGGAATGGATGGGAATCGGCTTCTGGAACAGATGGATCAGAATCAAAGGCAGATGAAGAGACATAGACCTTCTCAGACATTGGCTATTAAGAAATGAGATTGACCCCTTTGATCCCTCAGCTTTTATACTGATCATGGGCAGATGAGGTGGAATACCCCATTGGTCAGTTTTGGGTCACTTGTCCTGTCTCCTCCTCCCCACAGGTGTGAACCCTCTACACTTTTCCATTTCAATCATAACACCTGTTCTTTTATTGTGCAGGTTGATTTGACTCAATTTGGTTTTGACTGCTGTTCACCTCCTTACTATCATCCATGCACTTGCAAGTAATTTCTTTGATTATATTTTCCAGACTTTTTAAGCTTTGAAGTTGACTGGCCTAAATTCCCTTTTTTTTTTTTATCTTTCTCTCCCTTTTCAACACCTGTGCTTCATTCTTCAGTGTTCCACTGCCTTATCTTTCTCAAAAACTTTTTTGCTTATGAAGCTGTTTCAAGCATTTCAGAACTTTTTTTCAGTTTTGCTAGGAAAAATCCACAAAAACTTGGTCTACTCAAATCTCTGCAGGAATTGAAGAATCACACGTGTGTGCCACTTAGAAAAATATGTCACCTTTTTAATTTTTTTTTATTTTTGTAGTGCACGACATGCAGAAGTTCTCGAAGGAAACTTTTTTACTTTATTCTCAAAATGACTCATGTTACCTACTTGAGAGCTTTATGACAGCATTCAAAAAAATTGTTTGAAGCAAATTACGAATCCTGAAACTTTCATTCACTTTAGAAGTTTAAAGCACCATTATTCAGCTCAATTGCATGCTTAACACAGGTAATGCAGCTTTTACCATTGTCTAAACCCTATTATTTAATGTATTAGAGTAAAATACAAGCTTCATATGAAGAATTTGTATTGTAAACTTTCTTTGAAATGCTGGAATATGATTAGATCTGATGTGACTGAACCTCGACCGATTCTGGAAAGGGAAAAACTATGGCTCCAACCTATCAAAATACATTGTCAAGCCGGTCAGCAAAACAGTAGGTAAACAGGAACTGACAGTTATAATTTATTTTTATTCAGAAATACTGCAGTCAAACTCCTCATAAAAAGCTATGTGGAAATACAGATATTTTTGGATAAGAGGCAAACAACTGTTATGGATTGGATACCAACAAAATAAATAGTGTTTTCTAAACATGGAAATATAAAATACAGAGTTTGCTAAATGGTGCAATTTAGGACTGTTTTTAGTCTTCATTAATGATCTGGAAACAGGATGAATAGGGAAAATGAATGAAGCAAAGGAAACTAAATGCTGGCTGCTTTTACAACCAGTAATATTCTCTGTTTTTTTGTAAGTTCCATCAATACATTAGCCATTTTTTTTGTGCTTCAATTTCAAGAGAGGATAGTAAAAGGTCTGAATAACTGTGCTTCATAGCAGGTCCAATTCTATTGTTCCTCCTCATGAGCAGGTTTTTATAGTAGGAATTGGTTTAGAAGAACTGAAACTACTTAGTGAGTCACAATGTGTTGACCCCTGAGGTATGCACTATCAGGTTGTCTTGGTGTCTGTATTGCACCAGGACCCTTCCTTCCCAGCTGTGGACACCTTATGTGTGTACACGTTGTATGTATACACATTTATTCACTCTTAAACATCCATTATGGTGTAAATCCTGAGTTTTCTTTTTAGAAGTTCTGGCATTTTCACAGAAGACAGGTGTCTTGGATAGAGTGTGAATGCATGTGAGGCACAGACAACTGTGCGAATGTGTTTGCGTGGGATTGTCTCAAACTAAGCCTTTGGATTCTCAAGCACAAGTCCACTATAGTGAGCTACAACCAGTATTGGCTGTATGTAGACTGTGATAACAGCCTGACTGAACACAAGTTATACACATGGGACTCTCAAGTGTAGACACAACACATTATACGTTTGTCAAAAGAACCAGCTAGGAAGCTGGTGATGCTTTGGACTTCTGCATATAGACCGTTGAGATTGGGGAAGCCTTGTCCCATGGGAGATATTCTCTGTAATCTACCAGCCATTGTTGGAGGAGGTCTAGGGAGACAACCGGAGCTGCAAACAGGTGGAGCACAGCAAAACAACAGAACTTTCAGTCTGGCTTTCCCCGACAAGCATCAATCTCCTTGGTGAGAAAGGAAAGTAAGAATCAACAACGCTGTGAGGAAAATGATTGCGTGAAATAATCAAATGAGGTGGAAGTATTAGTCTTGTTGGTTCTTAAATAAAGCTCTGTGCTCAAAGCCACTATGGATTGCTACTTAGCCTGTCTCTGCTTTGATAGGTATGACCAAGAGGATAGCTCACACTCTCTGCAAGTATTACAGACACAAACTGTGAGGACCTTAAAGTTAATCTTCACAGTTCTTGCTGCTGCGTTAGGCAAGACCAGTTCTCTGTGCTCTGATAAGAGAGTCTGAGGGGTACACAGACTTGTGCTGGCCCTCACTTTTCACAGGAAAGTGAAAACAGACTTGAAGATTGGCACAGAGAAGCGATGTTCTGGCGGAATTCCCTTTTTTGTTATCAAATTTACTCTTTTTGCCACAGTAGCAGCTGGAGTTGGGAAGAGGACTGTTGAAAGAATCACTTTATTACCTCTGTGAAATTTGGCTCATCCTTAAATCTCGTTAACCATGGCAGGCTAAACCATCTTTGGAAACAGATTATGCTTCCTGTGGGCTGTACTATACTGTAGAGCTAAGCAAAATGCAGACATCCTAAGGAGCTCTGTAGTCCCTCTTTATCCTGCAAGCTGACTGACAAATTCTGTCCTTTGCCAAGCATGTGACACTTCAAGTGACATTAACAATCTTTGCAGTGTTATAGAGATGTGACTAAGAGTGAAATCATTATTTATTTATTTTTGATGCTAATTCTTCCCATGTTCAATTTTTTCACAAACATATGATGGAAAACTCTGCTTCACACAAATGCAGGGACTGGAGTGGCTTTCAATGAAATCAGTAGAAAGTCTTTCCTTGAATTCAGTGGCAGCTTTCACTTCTGCAAAAAGATCCTCAGCTCAGGAAGGGGATATCTTAGTCTACCTTTTTCTTGCAGACATTTGGAATTTTAGCCGTAAAATAGCATTGGATATTGGATATCCAATGTGTTTATATTGGATACTACTATCTCAGATATTGAATCTTCTACGTATAGCAAGATACTTTTTGTTCATATTGCTAATTAGCAAGGAAGTAGAACATGCATCTTCTCTAGATCCCTGTTTTTCTTTTTCCAATATTCTCAAGCAGAACTATTAATATAATGTACATAAAGCCTGTATTTGTCTGAGAACTTAAGTGTGGGCTATTACAAAAGGGAAAAAATACTAATAAATTTGCCTTTTCCCTTATTGTTTTTTCCTAATGTATCTGTGGCAGCCAATGACAGGAATTGGCAGAACTGAAGTTTCCAGCTGCCATGGCTGTTAATCACGTATGGTGCCTTATATTGATCCAGAGGGCCATGTTTCTGCTATCAGCCCGGGCACAGAAATCTCATCAGGCACGACTAAAAGAGCGTATTGTCAATGGTGGTGAAAAGTAATACCACATTAATAGCCGTCAGCTTCCACCTAATCCATGGTAAAAACCAAGGGGTAACGAGAATTTCCACTTCACAGGCACAAAAACCTGTAGGTGGGTAAGAGTTTTGGAATGTTCTACCACCTGCACATCTCCAGGTACGGTGCTCCAGGGACAATCTGCCAGCTGAGTGTCTGCCGAAGTTCATGGTGTGTTGACTTTCTGCTTTGTTTTCATTCCTGTTTTACCTCGATATCGCAGGTGACCATCCTCTGGAGGCTGTCAAATTAGGAAGAATTTTTTGGGGCACGTCTTTGAAGCGTATAAGTGTGTTACTCCTGATCTATGTCCCCCCCCCACCTATATAAAATTATTCTACCTTTTAGCATTACAGGGAGAGCAGCAAGCTTTGATAAGCTGTTTGAGCAACATACCTATTGATTTTGTGTACTCTTTTATTTGACCGGCTTAAAACAACTTTTAGCAGTTAACTAGGTTGTAATTTTCCTTCCTCTCATGAGAAATTTTAATTTTAAAATCTTAAAATAGAAGGTGCACAGTTCAAACAATGGCCAACCTGCAAAAACCAGTTTGATAGGTGCTTAGTTTCTGGAATATTTTCCCAGCTCTCATATTGAGAGTTAAAGCCGATTTCTAATTTTTATTCCACTGGTTACTAAACAGGAACACTGAGGTCACAGCAAATAAAGCAGTATGAGTTAATGAGAACAGCTTTAGCAAAAAGAGGAGGTGTTTCTCAAAGTACATCAAGTGCTTCACATACATTAAGAAACCCCAGCTGAATCGATTTAATAATGTTGGGATTTACACAATTATTACAGAGCCTTCATTATTCACCCAGCCTGCACATACCGCAGCACAAATGAACATCTCAGTCTGGTGGTACTAACATTGCCATTTTCTAACCCATTCCCAGGCCATCTGCTACACGCTGATCATTCACTGCTTTAACATTTAACAGTTACCCAACTGCAACTTAGCAGATTTGTGTACTTTTGAAAACAGCTGGTTTAATAACTGCTTCGGAGCTTGTGGATAAAGAAATTACTTTGTAGTGCTTTACAATAGACTTCTCCCCTCCGCTTCTTTTTTTAAAATCAGTGCCTCTGAGAAAAGAGTATAACAGTTGCGTCCTCGAATTCATGAATTTACAACTCTTCAGTTTATTTTTTGTCACATAAAGAAAAATGTTTGATTCTTTTATAGAACAATAATTCAAGAAATCTCTTCTACTATTCCTGTTTTATTTCTTGTCCTCTCTCAACTACAGAGAAAATATTTATGTGCTGGGGTAATAAAAGAGCTTAATATGTCAATCTGTCAGAAAGACTCCAAGTTGGAGCTTGTCGTGTGAAAGAACAGGCACATACTTTAAAATATAAATTCAGAGCATTGTAGTAATAATTAAGTAAAATTAGTAGTAAACTTTGAACACAGTTGAGCTGCTGAATTTCCAAACCTGATGAGAATGTGAAAATAATCTTAATTCCTCCCCTATGACTGGCTGGAACTTCTCTTTACTTTGATTTCTGTATATTGTATATTGTTACAATTTAGGTACTCTTATAATTTCAGAAGACAGTCACAATCACAAGGATAAAAAAGCCTTTATCATTCACCTGAAGCAATTTAAATCATATCTATAAATGTATATGTCTTGTTCAGTTGCTTACTCTGCATACCACTCTAAGCTAATTAACCCTTGCTTCATAAACATTCAGGTAGTGGTTGCTTAATACTGACATTGGTATTTATATTAGGAACCATAATAGAAGCTGTTAAACAGGAAGAACTTAGTATTAATATGCTACAAAAGTGACAATTGATGAGGTTTCTTTCAGAGCACCTCTTTTTTTACACAGCCATCAATCAAAGTGACAGCATCCGTTAGATTAAGTTTGGATTCTCCAGCACAAATTAATTAATCTGTCCAGTACTTCCTATCTCGCCGTTTCAATCAACCAACAAATAAAGCCAATCAAGACTTCAATTCTTTGCTGATTAGCCAATAAACCATGACAGCATCCTTGTGAAAGTACTTCTGGGGTTCTTACAGCAGCTTATTTATAGCAGGTAGCAAGTGTCATGATCAGCCTTTACAGAAACAAATGGGTGTACGTTTTATTACTTTATATATATTTTTTAGACTAGTTTCATAATAACAACGAACGAAAAAACTGGATTTGAAAAACACATTTCTTGAAATGGAACAAAAATTAAACATCTCAGGAATCACAGAAAACGCCGGTATATAATAATAACTTCCGACTCCTGTCACTGGAACCAGAGCATCAAGCAGCGTAAAACCGATTTATGCAATGATCTGCACACAGCTGGCCAGCAGATGAGTTGCATTGTGGAAATACCCTCATGTAGGAAAAACCTGTCGCATGTGGTCTCTCCAAGGTCATTCCCCATGTTCCTGGAAAAGTTATACATTCTAAGTACGTGAGAAAGAGTGAAAACAGGAAAATGTCCAGCAGCCTGTGACAGATTAGGAAGAAATACTGTGCCCTCAGCACACAATTATTAGCCCACACTAATCTGGTTTGGACTCTTGCAATGAGCTTTTTCCAAGACAAAGCCAGGACAGAGTCATGGGAGCAGTTCACTCTGGATTCTCCCACCAAAAAGGTAATAGGAGTGGGACTATGGAAGCTCTACTCCTTTCTCTCAAGCCTACCATTTACCAGTGCCATTCCAGCAGAATTTTAGCACCTAATACTGACAGAAAACCATATGCAATTTGTCTGGACATAACAAACATATTTCCACCTCACAGGAGCAAAATCACCATTTTGGTAATATACAATGATAAAAATTAGTAGTGGCATCTCCTGTCCCAGGGCCAAAGGAGATTTAGAACCAAGAATACTATAGTGCAAATAAGGACAGTTTGTTTTAGAAGGAACTTGTCCTAATTAACCTGTATCACTTGATCTTGGGACTGAGGTTTGTTTCTTGCCCCTCTTTTATTTAGCCGTTCAAGGATGCCCTTCATCTGTGTACTCTAATTGAATCTGAAAAATACAATAAAGTGCATACTGCCTTCTGTTTGAAGCTACCACCATTATCTCATCTGCATTCCAGTATGAATATCTGGTGGAAAACTCAAGTAGCACAGCTTTCTGCCTTTTCCCACTTTATTCTAATTTTTTTTGCCTATGAAGTCAAGAAAAGCTAAATTTTCTTGCCTTCAAAGGGCTTCTCTACCACATAACTGGTTCTTGTTAGAATAGAAATGCAAAACGTTGGTTTCCAGAACATTAACCCAACCTAGATCTGTGTCCATCATCAGCAAGGATGTTATGTCAGTTTGGTATCACCTGAGATCTTTACAGTTTATGTAAAGCAGAATAAAGTTCTGCTACTGGAGATCAAGAGGTGATTTTCAGAATTTATTGTAAAGGTCTCATTAAAGTTCCAATTAATTCAGTACCAAGACTCAGAGGTAGCAAGATCAGGCATTAATACAATAAAGATCTAATTCTCAATATAGTTCCTGCTAGTGTCAACAGATGTAATTTAAAAAGCAATGTCTGAGCAACATCAAAAAACCCCTTACAAAATAAATATGCAGACATTCTGTAACAAAAATATTATGGCTAATAGAAACATGAACCATTCTATTTTTGAAGTGCTAAGGAAATCAGGTTACATAGAGAGTGCTATTTCCATGAGCATAAAATTACTTTGTAATTAAATTCCTAAATAAAAATTTAATATTTTAAATGACTTAAAAACAACAGCAAACCAACAAAGTATGAATGAGTGATATTGGATTTCAAATTATTTTCACTTTCATGATTACAGTTCTGAAAATAATATGCAAAACATTATTAAAATGCCTCTTTCATTTCAACAGTTTTCCAATAAAATTAATATAATTAAATGCATTGGAATGTCGTAGATGTTGAAAAGTAGATTGATGATAAAGCATAAAATATTTAATGTAACTCTGGGTAAGAAATTACAGAGAAACCGTATTACAAGTTCAGCATAGTTGATTTTAGAATGATTTATTTAAGTTCAGTTTTTCACCCACAACATAATAACGGTTGTAACTGTCAGCCAACTTAGTATTTACATAAATACAAATGAATAGAAGGCTATGTGTTCCTGACATCTGAATATTTTTATTTTATTCTGTTCTTTCTTTTTCTGCTCGGTATGTTACGACATACCTGTTGGTGTGTTATCTGACCTGTCTTGAACTATTCACTGGATGACTTAAGTCTACAATTTCCCTCATTGTCTCTCTAGAAGCAACAGCTTAGAGCAGCTAAAATTCTTGTGATAGCGTTTTGTTTTTTAGGTTTTGTGGGTTTGAGGCTTTTTTTGTCTGCTGTGTTTCAATGGAAGCAATGAACGTATTGTAAATAAGAGAGAGAACATGTAATATCACCGCAGATATTTTAGGCTAGGTTCTCATCTGCTAAGACTGGGTGGATTCTACTGGAGACAAGGAGATATTTATAAACTCATAGGTTCAAGAAGTCCAAGACTATTTTTTAAATTATGCATTGAATTGTTAGCATGCACTTCAGTCCCGTGAAGACTACTCTTCAGACTGATATCTTTCATTCATTGTTATTACTGCTGTATTTTTTGTCATCCAGTTCATCCCCATAGTTTTGTACTGATGGGAAATAAACGCTAACCATCTTTTGAATACCAGAAAACTCAGCAAAATCTGTTTTATGCATTTTTAGGTTCCTTTCCAAGTGTTTTGAGGTACAATCACCAATGAATTCTGCCAGCCAATGTTCCATGTGCAATCCCTGCTAGTTACCTCCAAACAGAAGAAATTCTTGTGCTTCTTGGGTCACAATAATGTGTAAAAAACTCTGCTGAATCCTGATACTTTCACTTGTTCCACTCATCTTCCTTTCTTCCTTCTCCTGGTTTGATTTAATCTTCTTGTTTAACCATATACATCTAAGCATTTAGAATTTCCCCTTGTAGTGCATATTTGTAAATATGCATGCACACACACACATATGGGTGCTGCCCAGTTTCCACAGAGGCCATTAACATTTATGAGTTGCTTTTCCAGTCAGACTTAGAGCTGCCCTAGTATTATTTTTCACTATTAATTATTTCAGAACCATGGTGGGTGATGTTCACACACTACTTCATTATTCCGCCTCTGTTTCTTTCCAACATTTTGCACATATAGTCCCGTTTCCTCAGTGTCATTTTTAGCAGTATTGGGACTTTTCACCTTTAAAATGCATCAGTGTTTCCCTCAATATAACCTTTCTCACAGTGCCTTAATGCCATCCGTTTAAACAAAGCCCCCCCTCTGTGTTACAATGAGAATGTGCAAAAACCAAAATATTACAAAATAAGGAAGAAAAGGCATTTCCAGGTTTCAGAGCGATGCTTTGGGTTGTGAGATTTTATCAAGTTTCATTGGTCATGTCATGTTTCGTATCTTGTGTAGCATCAGATGCTGTAGGCTCAAGCAGCCTGATGTGTGGAACATCAAAACGTAGTGTACTGTGTGTCATCCAAGAAATCTTTGACAATATTGTTAGCAAAAAGCACTGGATTCACTCAAGAAAAAAAACAACTAAGAGTGAAGTAGAGGAAAAATAAAATGTTTCTTCACTTTACTAAGAGTTAGGTCAGATTAAAAAATAAATATACGGGCCTGGATTTATTCTGGTGAACTAAAAAAATAAATTCACTCTGAAAACATTCACTTTTCAGTACTCCCACAGGGACACGTACAGAGACGTACTCACATCATATCTTTTCTTATCTAGCAGGCATGCTTCTTACAATATATGTCTTAATTTGGCTCCAGGAATTTCTCTGAAGACACAAAAGATCCTAATTTTCAGATAAGTTGCGCAACAATTAATCTTTTAAATGTGAAAAGGAGATGAAAGGTATTTAAAGTGTGGCTTCAGAATTCCCACTAGAAACACTATCTGAAAAGAGAAATCTGCTGGAAATAATTCTAATTGCTTCTTTTGATCTCTACTAGGGAAACTAACAACACTGACAGAAGAACTCTGGTGGGTCCTGTTGAGGCAAAAAACAGCATCACCCCAGCTGCTCGCCTTGTTTCTCTCCTTGAGTTTTCTATTTCCACTGCAAAGCTGTCAGAAGGGAACACCCGCCTACATATCCAGTAGGTGTCTTGACTTGAATGTGGGGCCTTGGCTTAAAATTACAGTTCAACTGGGTTTGCATTAAGATGCCAGACCCTACACGGAGGCACATGCATTATGGGCACATGTTCTCTTTGGCTAATTCTTCCTTGGAAGTACTAAAACCATCACAAGTATCCTAAATCTCACAGTCTGAATACTGAAGAAGAAAAGATTTACATATCTTCCTCTGTTAGCATAACAAACCATTTAAATCTCAGATAGATAACTTCCTCACGATGCTATCTGGAAAACAATTTTCAGGTAATTCATTATTTCTCATTTTCTCTGCATATCTTACATGTTTCTGCAACATTCGGGCTCCTATCTGAAGGACAACAGAAAGTAATTGAAGAAATTTTGAAGAGTTTCTTTCATAAATGTAGATTTGCAACTTTATTTGTAGAATTGTCTCAAAGTTTTGTGGAAACCTGATTTAAATTATTTAACTAAATCTAAGCAAGCCACAAAGTGAAGAATTTAAAAGAAAGAGTTTTTTAAGAAATAAAGGTGTTTGCAGAAAGAGTAATTTTCAGAATTAATAACTTTTTTTTTTTTTTTTTTATAAAAGCCTTTAGTTAAAAGCCGAAGTCTATGCACTGTGTATATAGCAAATGGCTTTATTATTATTTTACCTCCTGCATAGGAATGGCGGTCATGAAAATCAACTGTGTTATCAGCCATACAGGTCCCTGGTGTCTGGAAAGAGTTTCTATCAGTGAATAATACCAAGCTCTAGGAAATCTCTTTATCTAATTCTCTCTTTTCAAACATGTAACAGTTCCCTGAATGAATTTCTTAATAAACAATGAAGTATTTATGTAAGCCTCTATTTAATAAAATACACTGGACAAATTCATTTGGAGAAATGTCAAAATTGCTGTAGCTTCCAAGAAGTCACACACTTTTATGATTTCTAATAGTGAAAAAGGAAGTGGATACTTTCATAAGAGATGAAGCTTTTATTTCAACTACTTTAGAAAATATATATACGTATATATTACTCTAATCACATTTCCTTTCAAAATCTTTTCTTTTTCAAAGGAAGTGTAACAATACTGGCGAAAAATATTTGAGCAAAAAGAATTATTTTTTTGTTTCATTTTAACTGTCAGATTGAAAAATTAAGTGTTCACATTATTAATAGTAGTGACGGATACTGCATTTCTCATGTTGCCCTGTTTTGAGTTGTGTGCTGATTTCTGCAAAGGTCAGGAGACACGTTTCCTTCCACCTTTTAGCCCAGTCTGCAGCATTTAATGCTTGGCTGGAGGCATTCACTGGGACTTTTGCCTTTCTCTTAAACATCAACTATTAGTTACTGCCAATGGCAAGATGCTTTCTTATCTTGCATGGCAAATCATAAGTTCTTTTTCTCCCCTCACAGGCAAACAGATCCGGATGAACAGATAGATAGTCCTTGAAACGAAATGCCATTTACAAAACGTTTTTTCTGTCATAAAAAAAATATTCTGTCTTTCCTCTGAGGGTGAAGGAACACTGAAATAGGCTGCCCAGGGAGGTGGTCAAGGTTCCTTTCCCTGGAGATATTCAAGGTAAGGCTTGATGAGGCCCTGGGCAACCTGGTCTAGTTGGGGAGGTGGGACTAGATGACCTTTGGAGGTCCCTTCCAGCCTGGATGATTCTATGATTCTATGAAACTTTGAGAATAATGTTGAAAGAATGGATTGTATGGGAGCTGTTCATTACATTTTGGTGTTAATGGGAAAGGATGAACAGTTTGCAAACAAATGGAAGGGGAAGAACATGGGAAAACACAGTACAAGGCAGAAAAGTAAAGCAAGTGGTACTTTGGGATAAAGAAAGGAGAAGTTCTAGCAAATAGCTGATCTGACCAAACCAAGGAAAGTCTACCCAAAACTGTGGGATGCTGAGACTCTGTTTCCCTGTGCTTTGGTGTTGATCTCAAATGCCTTTAGCGATAACTCATACTACTGATCAAAACAATGAAAGATAAGTGGACATCATGAAGTTTCAGTATAAAATTCAGCCTCATCAAATGTCTAGTTACTGGAAGATATGTCCTGGACACAATTTTTTATTACTAAATAATTGAAGTAGTTTCAAACTCAGTCCATCCATGTCTGCAAATTCCCTATTTCACACTGCATAAGACTTTCAACTACAGCACTGTTCAATTTGATATGGGTAGATCAGAAGATTTGCGGTGGAAAGCGAGTGCTTCGGTCCAAAGCCTAAATCTCAGTGGACTGGAACTTAGGTGTCTATCTCCTTTGAATACTGTCAATAAAGTTATCATAGGCATGAAAATTCATGAGCATCAAAATGCAACTGCATCCTCAATATTTGAAAGAAGCATTAACCTAAGTATTTCAAAGAGCATATAAACCATCCTTTTTTTAAAAAAAACAAAAAAACCAAAAAAAAACAGATTATATCCATTACATTCTCTTTAGGTATCATTTTACATATTTCATGAGCTCTTTTGGATTTACAAATTTGTAGTTCTGAAAATTAAATGCTGCTATTGATTAAATGTAAGCTTTGTTCGAAGGCGCGAATCGGGTTTTACGTTTATCAATAATTTGTTATTTCACATTTGTGCCACTACTGATTTTTTCCACATGCACGCAAGATTATCGTTTCACTAAACAACTCCATTTTGAACACCTGACACTTTCCTTTTAGAACTTCTTACTGCTTCTTTGAGGCTGTGTATTTCCACTACCAATGAATGCCTTGAATAATACAGTTGCAAAATCAGTAAATTGCACCCTGCAACACAGAAATCCAAGCGTTGTATAATTGTGACATGAAGCTTCAATCTGCAGGTTTGAGAAAATAATTCACAAAGTCCCCACACGTGATAATAAGAGGAATTGCTAGTACTTTTAACCTTTTTGATACACAGTTCAAAACACCATACAAGTTACTGTATATGTGTTACTGCATGTTATTGGGCAAATTGTGTTCCAGATCCTTTGAAATAGGTTGGTTCCATCCTCTCCTTAATATATTATATTTGATAACACAGCTCAGTGAGGAGTGGAAAAGCTCCCATCATTTCAAAGCAGAACCAAAAAAAGTCTTGAAGAAATGTTCATTAACGTTGGAAAGGTTCCCGGATGTGAATGCCGTCGTTCAAGCATTAAGCAGCTGAACGCGAAGAGTTCTGCTTGCCATGAATTAATTTTGAAGTGCTACATGGTACACACATATATGTGCACAGTCATGCATTTTTTCAGTTTTTCATCATTTATGTTACATTTAGCTTGCAAGAGAAAGTATTTTATACGTAGATATGTGTATCTGTTTTTTCCTTTGATATTGTCCAAGATATTGTCATCCTCTCTTACTGAAGAAAACAAAGGGAATTATTTCGAGTTAAGGCACTCATCCATACTGGTTTCATCCACATCAGATCAATCTGCCGTACTTTTGCAGGTGCAAACTACTGTCTCATATATGAGACAAAGAACGAGAGCACGTTTTCTCAAAAAGAGACTTTCTGAGGAAAAGGCTAGAGGACAGACAGGTGGCTCTGCTCAAGCCAGGATCAGTGACTCAGCCCTGAATTATGTCACTCTACACAACAATAGCATGTATTTAATTTTAAAACTTTAGTCTTGAGGTAACGGGACTTCAAAGAGATTGAAACATGTAATTAAAGTGCTTTGCTAAAAGCACTATCTATATCAACAAAACTTCTTCTTCTGTAACCAGTTTATATCATGGGAAATGTCCAATGACTTGAAATATATTTTGAATGCTATGTTCTGTATTGCAAAGCAAAGCATTGTTCCTTAGTAACTTTATGGCTAACAAAAGTTTTTAATATACTTTCTCACTTCAGTAATAGAGCTATTATAATTTTTCCAGTATCTCAGAAAATGCAACTTGAATTGTTCTTTAATTTATCTGTGGTAGACACCTTCTGCAATCTTTGCTGGAAAAATATGAGAACTTCTAAATGGTACTTCAGATGCTTAGATAGCAGCAAAGCAATTTAAACTCTAAAATATCTCCTATTCCTACCCAGAAATATTTTTGAGAAAAAGTGTTTTTCCAGAAGAAGAAAGGTATTTTTTTAAGTCTCCATATACTTTTACTGTATGATGCTATATTATTTTACATCAAATTATATATTCTAACAGAAAAGCTACTCAAGGTTAGAAAACTTCAGGATGGGAGAAAAATAATATATATATATATATAATATACATACATGTATATATAATATACATCTATGTATATATGCATACATATGTAAGATATGTGTATATATATATTTGAAGAGCCATAAATGCTGCTTCTACATCTACTGCACATTCTCATGAATTTCAGTCCCAGAAGCAAAGTACTTACTCACTTCTCACTCTTGCTAATATCAACATGTTTTTGTTACCACTAATATAAATCATCAAGGCTTATTTTGGCTTCACAGGTAATTTTCTTCCGTCTCATTTAATAATTTACAATAATCAGTAGTGTTTAAAAAATCTTCGCAATTTTGAAGTTGGGTTACAATCAAAACGCATTTAGATTGCTGTGCAATTCAACCTTACAAATCACCAGCCAATCAGCACCCCCGATGCTGTGAAGCACTCTTGTTTTGCTCTAAGTGTTGTCTCATGCTGCTCTTAACACATTTGGAAATTGAGAACATTGACTGCCTTTGGTGCCTGCCTCTGTTCAGCATTTAATGTCTAAGACTTTGCTACTGTTCTCTTCAATTTGGTACGGCATTTCAGCTGTTGCTATCGATGCAGAAGTCCTTTTCGATTCAATAAATGTATATTCAACTGCACATTATAGAGAAATAAAGTATGAAATGAATACATTTTGAAATGTGGGAACTCTACTTAGTGCCTATTTGACTCCAAGGAAATGATGGACTTCAGGATAGTTTTACATCTATTTAGATTTCAATGGCATCATCACTGTGCTGCCTGGGAAGCTGTAGATGGATATGGCCTGCATTTTACATTCCAACGTAAGCACGGGAACAGCAGGAATTAATTCTTCAGCCTTCAGAATGGCTCCTCATTCCCATTTTTTTGATCCTTGGAGGATCTAGACAGTTTTTGTTTATGTTGTTTTGATAGACCTATCATAGAATCACAGAATTGCCTGGGTTGGAAGGGACCTTTCAGATCACTGGGCCCGACTATCAATCTAACACTGACAAAAACTATCACTAAACCACGTCTCTAAACACTACATCTACCCATCATTTAAATACCTCCAGCGATAGTGACTCCACCATTTCCCTGGGCAGCCTGTTCCTATGCTCGATAACTCTTTCAGTGTAAATTTTTTTCCTAATATCCAATCTGAACCTCCTTGAGGATGTTTCCTCTTGTTCTATCACCTGCTACTTGGAAGAAGAGACGGTCCCCCACCTGGCTACAACCTACTTTGTAGTTGTGGAGAGCAATAAGTTCTCGAAGACAAATTTCTAACCATCTTTTGACAGTAATATTATTTCTATTTCTCTTTTTTTGAGTACATTCATTAAAAACTCTAGTGCTTCTATTAAAAAAAAATCAGAAAAATCTAATTGCTGATATTTGCTTTTGTATGCAAAATAATACTTCATTTTTATCAGGAATCTAATTGTTTGATTTGGGGAAGCCTACAATCATGTGAAAAAATAAGTCTGTAAGTTGTAGCTAGCAGTACTGTATTTACTCAACTTATTAACATTGTTTATTTTAGTTAGATTACTAACATCACTAATGCAATTTGCTTAAAAGATATTTTGCTCTGTCTAGTCTTCAGAAACTTTAATTTTTGGAAAAACAAAAATAAATATGGAAGTCCTATGCAGCCTTAAGGAGGGACATGCTCACCACATAGAAAATTTCAGAATTGCAGCTAATAAAACATTTTCAGTGAGCATTTACTAACTGTGCTGTTTTGAAGGTTTATAATTTCAGCCAAATTTAGGCAGATATTCACAAAGGGGGCAAAAGACACATCTCTAGTGAACTTCAAAATTCTCCTTCAGGGCTTTGTAGTGCTTGAGCTTGTTAAAAACAGGGGTGCGAGAATTTTGCAATATAAGTAAAACAATATACTAGTTCTTCCACTTAGTTGTCAGATAGGGTTTAACCATTTCTTACTAAAATTAAATGTATCAGCCTAAGGCACACACTTGGCACGACAAAGTTGGTTACATTCGGGCAGAACTATGAGCCATAGAAACATCACTTATCAAGGGAACTTGTACAATCTTTAAGGATGCATGCATGGATGAAATGTATGCACACATGTGCACATCCACACATAAATATGTACTCCACAAACATCTGGTGACATGGTGTAATTTCTGTGCTAATATGTTTCATATAAACTTAAAAGTGTTCTTCCTAAAACATCTGTCCACAAAAAGAAAACCAAGCTAAAACATGACAGAGAATAAATCTCTAAGTCGCATAAAACAGTTTAGAAGTCCATGAGGGATTCTCCTTGTGTAAAATCCTAATTTTAGATAAATTCTGAAGATCCACATATTATTTCTGCTGTGTGGATCACTCTCAATGTGCATGTGATTTTATTACTTACTCTGTTAAACATAGTAGCATCTGTCCTCTTTTACACCTCTAGGGAGAAAAAAAATCAGAATGGATTATTCAAAAGATTTAAATCCCTTTGAGACATGGCCCTTCCAGCAATACTATAAATTCTTTTTCCCTCCAAGGTTAGATGCTACGTTGGCCTTGACTTAAAACCCAGGATTCTGTAGAAAATGGCAACGATATCCAGCTCTGACAAATTGAATTGATCTCAAGGTATTGAAGAATGACTAATAAATCTGAGACTTGATCCTGAAACTTTTCTACACATGCATTGAGTCTCTTTCTTCTTGAGACATTTGAGATACTGTTAAATATTAAAATCATGTCATACCAGTGATCTATTTAATTGACTTAAGCCGCCACGTTTATTATTTTCCTTCAGGATAGAATTGGAAACTTTAATGAAGTTTGAGTGAATATATCTTGCCCGCATGTTAGTAACAACTATTATTTTCTTTGTGTCAGTGCTACTAAACATTTCATCCACTAAAGCATATAAGAAAGAATTTTCGTGTAGGTAAAGAGGATTACATGTGCCAGACTGTTGGCAGACTTCTACTGCTAGAGAACTTCTTGTTTCAACGTATATTCAGTCTCCAAAACAGAATCACTGGGGTTTGACTGAAGCCAGCACTTGTGAGGTTTATGCTTTGCCATCACATTTATATTCAGGCTGTAGACTTTTCTAGAAGGGCCAGCTTGTCATCCTGCAACTTAAATAAGCCATCTGAAGCCATGCAGTGAGCTGAGTTTGCAATGGAGTTAAGAACCTAAGATTCAAGGAAGTTATTTGTGAGTTTAAACCAGACAGTTAACTAAAATATCAATTAAAATTTTGAATTGGTCTATTTTCCTTTTTAATTTCAGCCTAAACTGGGCTTCCCTTAAGAGGACTCCTCCCTCCCCTAAGAACTCTCCCTTGATCAAATAATATATAGAAACTGGTGTACTAATTGTACTGGGAAACATCTAAAGATGGCCAAGAAATTACATAGCAGCCACTAGCCTTCCTGCCCATCTGCACAAAATTTCAACATATTTTTAAGTAACTAATGAAAAGACAGTTAAAGTGAGTTTTCCTACCTACTTAGCTCTGGGTAACCACAAAAAAAGCAACCTTTCCCCCCAACTCTTATCATCCTCCAAATGGTCCTTTTACCTCTTCTCATTTCTTTTCACCAAGCCTGATGTCTAATCCTTTTAATAGTGCTCTGTTCCCTGTCACCAATTTGCCACACTTACATTTTAAGGTTATAAACTGTGATTTTGTATATCTTAAAGAAATAACTAGGTTATTAACAGAGGTGGAAAAGAAGGTATATTTTTTTTCTGAATAAAAACAGAAGGAATATTATCTTGACTTTTCTTACTTCTCTTTTAAAAGGAAAAATGTCACTACCAATCAGACCTGAAATAAACTTTAGTGTGAGGAAAAAAATACAAAATAATTCTTTTGTTAACTTGTCTCAGATTATGTGCCATGCCAATCAGGTCAATGACCTTGTTTAATGAATTCAGTGAAACTTTGTCATGAAATCAGGCATCTTTTAAAAAATAGAAAAGAAATTGCCCATTCTTAAGTCACCTGTACAAAAAAAAAAAAAAAAAGGTCACTGGTTGCTAAATATTAATCTCTTCTGTTAGCCACAATCAGATGTTATTTCAACAAGAGTTTTACTTTGTTACTTGCAGCATCCTCTTCTTTTCCTGTTTCGTTCCCAGTGCTTACAGCAGACTATCAATACAGCTTCAATCTTGAAACTTCAGCTTCTGTTCCCAAAAATGTGAAAGAGACTGAAGAATTGTAAAGTTATCCCATTTTTAGCACTAATAACAACAAAAGTTTAGAACCTTAGTCTGACCACTATTTGAATAAGGAAAAGCAGTTGGGAGAAGCTTTTTTTTTTTTTTTAAATCTCACTGAAGTTTTCTTTACATGCTCAAAGTAAATTAGTAAAATTCAACAACAAAAGAAAATCTTAAATATATTTAATTGCTCATCTTTTAAGTAGTTTCTTTCACTTTCATCTTCCTTTTAGGTACTATATCTTGACATCTTTTGCTCATAATATTTGTTGCCATGAGCAGTGCTTTCAGTCCTTGCACTGTGATTTAACTCTTTCTGTTCTTGACAAATCTTCTTCTCTGTCCTCAAACAACAGGCATTTTCTCAGAAATTCAATTTATGTTCCACTCAACTAGCACAACTGGTTATTTTCTGTAAGCTGAGATTCTGGTACTGTTTATGCATTGCATATTAACCTTTTCTTTCAACCCTAGAGATCCTATTTATATTCCAGCAATATGGGTGAATGAGGCACTGTACCAATGATAAGCAGAACTTAGAAGCCCATGAAGCACATGTTAGGTGCGTGCAGGTGGCATCTCTCACAGTGTTCATAACTATATTTTTTTTCTCATGATTTATACTCAGGAAGGCTTTCCCCTTTCCAAAGGGCACATTTTTTTATACGGTTTTGTTGTTGTTCAAGGGTAGGGAACAGATAAGATTGGAAGCAGGTCTCAGCAGGCAGCCTAAGGATGGAAAGTCCAGTCTAAAGAACACAGGATACAGAAATCTTTGGTTTCTCACAAACTTCTTTTGCTGACTGGCCCTTGTTAGCCTCTTCAACCCTGTGGCAAGAGCACAGGTCTAGCAACTAAAACTCTATGATCACTGACAGAAAGTTTAAGTCTGTTCTACATGGAAAAAAACATAAAGGATTCATATTCTGAAACAGAATTAACCTACTCTTGTTATCAGCCAAATATTCTTCACTACCCTGTTCACCACCATCATGCTGGAGAGCTGCTTGCTCTTGGCCAGGGGGGAAAGGGAGCAACACTAGAAGGTATTTGAATTTATGTCAGCAGAGATAGTTGTAAGAAGGACATCACTGGGTTCATTTTTTCTTATAAACTATTTCACAGCAATTACCTCAGTTGTTCTTCCGTTCTGTGGATTAACACTGTAGTTAGGGTACCTGCATTGTTTAGAGGCAGAGCAGTACAATATATTCTTGGGCACCTCTCAGAACCTTAACTTCTTGTTTTCCTACTTTGCAAACCTGTGACTTGTTGAATTTTGAGTAAGATTGCTTTGTTATGGAATTTGTTTGATTAAAGAACTACATTTGAAAAATTAAAAAAAGCTTCATTAGAAAATATGTTTTCAGGGAGAAAACTTCAGAGAATTTTACACCACAACAAAAGAAATGAAAACGTCCCCTTCCTGCCATCCCCAAAGATCTAAAGGTTTCTCATAAATTCAAAACATTCCCCCCAGGTCTTCTATGCCCAACAAAGACAGCCTCCTATTTCCTTTAACACATTGCCTAATGAAAAATAGTAAGTACTCCAACATAAAAGATTTCTAATCACCCAAAGTGGTGGCTCTGTAGTACAAATCAAGGAATTAGCAGCAACTGATTTTTCATGGGAAATAGAACAGAAGTGCCTTGGGGCAAATTGAAAGCCAATCTGTACTCCTATGAAACTGTGAGGCTGAATTTCATCCAGTGTCCAACTTAAACATGCTTTTCACAGTAATTCCATACGATTTTGGAGTTGGAATAAATTGAAACGTACCTTTTACAATGAAATATTGTGAAGAGGTTAAATTGATCACATTTTCCTATTCTAGATCCTACTTTCTACACTACACAGCTACTGTATTAAGAAAGTATTTGCTTTGAGACCAGTGATTTTTTTATTCTGTCAGAAGATCTTTTTCTCTATCAGGTACGAACAGTGAATGCAACGCTTTGCCATTTCACTGGAGTTCTGGTGGTAGCTGGTAGAGATAAATTTTGGGACATCTACAGAAGGGAAAAAGAACAGAGGAAGGAAAGGGAAAAGGGAAAGGAAAAGAAAAAAGATTTTGACATTTGCATGTATCAGGGAGGGGTGTCTGCAGTTACTACGGAATAAAACCACACATATGTTATGAGCTATAACTGCAATGGACAATGATACAACCTGATATTCAGAAATTAGAACATTGAAAAAAGTCTGTTCATGAATAAGGTATTACGAGATCAAGAAAAAAAAAAGTGAGATATGACATGGTCCTCCTCTCTCAACAAACATTTAGGGAGGATGGGGAAACATATCAGGTTGGAGGGCTAAGATTTAGTTTCCTTATTGCATTGCAACTACACTGCTGTAGAGGTTTTTTTGTGGACTGTGGACACTTAAATAAAATTCATAGAAATATATTGTTTTCCCTGTATCAACAGTCCTTTGCGTCCTGCAGGGACATAATCTTCTAGAAGCATTTTGCTTACCTGAAGCAACAAAAAAAATATTTAATTACTCCATTTTTTTATTGTGTGGAGGTTTTGTGATATATAGTTAGTTGCTGTGTAGACTTTTACGATGTAGTTTCTCATTGGCATGACGGTCCCACCAATTTAATCCTAAATTACATCTTATTTTAATTTTCTAAATTATAACTCCTGTTAATTGTAAAGGGGTAGTAAATACAAGACAGCAGGGCAAGTACTCAGCAAGTATTAAAGAGTATATCAGAGAAGTTCAAGGCCAGGCTGGATGCGGCTCTGAGCAACCTGGTCTGGTGGGAGGTGTCCCTGCCCATGGCAGAAGGGTTGGATTTTAATCTTTAAGGTACCTTCCAACTTGAAACATTCTATGGTTTTCTGATCTATAGATGCTGTGGTCTGTGCTCGGAGCAGTGAGGATCCTCTGTGTCATGCATAATTGATGACATCTGGCAACCTAAGCCCTTCTTGGATTCAGATTGTGTTCATGTCTTCTGCAATATCAGGCATTTAACTTTAGGGTCTTGAACTTAGTATTCCACAGCAGAAACCTGAGCATAGGAGTTGCTGGAGCCTCAACACTCCCACTGGTCTTTACCACGGCAATCTGTAGTTTTTTGATGCTTTGACACAGAGAGAGATGTCAACCATATAAAATTTTACAGTGGGCCATGCTCTAAAACACTCTATACGTTGTCTTCAGTGGGAGCAAAGTAAAATTAATGACAGCCACTAAAACACTTTCAATGTAATTATTCAACATCTTTTTCCTCAGACTCTCTGTGCAGTAAGTACATCATATTGTGAAGAACTTTCAGCTTGCTTATTTGCTTCTTGTGGTATCAAATATAGGAAACACATAAATAATTCCTTCAAAATAATCAGACTCAACAGAGCATTTACAAGTAATTAAGGTGAATTAAATTTCATTGTATGCTGCAGTCCTAAACAAATTTCATACTCACCTGAGTCTGTTTCACAGCAAATCAATAATACTAAAGACTTTATTTGGACAGACAATATCTAGTTTCCTATTCCTGCTCAGTGTGCATATGAAACTATCAACTTCAGTTAATGAGAAATTTTCCATAAACGTTGATGGGTGGAAATGTTTTCTTTCCTTTAAGTGACTTTGCCATCTCGCATCTGCCATCAACAAACAGGCTTGAATATTAAAAGGCACCATCCAACACCCGAGAAAGCCTTTCATGGGTTTCAGTGGTCTTTGGGCAAATATTCAACAATTCAGTAGAAACTGAACTACTGCCAAACTCTTTTCAGGTTCCATTGCACAGCTATCAGTAGGATTAAAAAGTTAAAAACACCTCCACCGTAGACATTGTTACATATTCATGTGGTACCACTGCTGAATTGAGTGAAAACATGAAATTTACAGCAAAGCTAATAGAATACTACTGCTGGAATCCACACGTCTATACTTCATATCTTTTTTGTCAGAGAACTGCCTAGGTTGGAAGGGACCTTTCAGGTAATCTAGTCCAACAATCAACCTGACTCTCATAATGACGTGGTTTAGTGATGAGCCATTATCTCAGGCTACCATTAATTTCTGCCCATCAACAAGTCTTCAGAAAGCATCAATCTTCTAAAAGATTTTCTTAATAATAAAAGGAATAAAAGAGGCATAAAATTTTCCAAATGCTACACAGTTATCACTGGCCCTGTGCTGTAAGTTGGTCATCTCCTGGACCCCTTGGATATATGCTATATCATTAGGACGGTTTGTGTCGGAAGAGACCCTAAAGACCATCCAGTTCCAAATCCCTACCCTGTGCAGGGACACCTCCCACCAGAGCAGGTTTCTCCAAGCTCCATCCAGCTTGGCCTTGAACCCCTTCAGGGATGGGGCAGCCACAGCTTCTCTGGGCAACCTGTTCCAGTGCCTCATCACCCTCACAGCAAAGAATTTCTTCCTAATATCTCAACTAAACCTCCACACTTTCAGTTTAAAGTCATTATGCCTTGTCCCATTGCTCTCCTCCCCAATCAAGAATCCCTTCTCACCTTTTCTGCAGCTCCCTTTAGGTACTACAATAGGGTTCTAAGGTCTCCCTGAAGCCTTGTCTTCTCCAGACTGAACAACCCCAACCTGTCTTGATAACACAGGTGCTCCAGCCCTCTGATCATCTTTGTGGCCCTCTACTGAAACCATTCCAACAGATCCATTTCCTTCCTGTGCTGAGGACCCTTGAGCTGGATGCAATACTCCAGGTGGGTTCTCACCTGAGCAAATGATGGACCCCATTACTAGCACCTGGCTCTGCCTGCTGTGTTCAGTCCACCTGGGACAATAGATTTTCTTTTTTTTAAAAAATGTAATAATCACATAATTGATTAATGTTACTTTTTTGCATATGACTAAAACTTAGATTTTGTGCTCCTTAGGAAAAAAAAAAGAGAATAGAAGGGGTTCAATTAAGGTCCGCTACCATCTGGTTTATTTATGCATTCTGGAAGCATTGAGAATCTTGAAAATATTTCTGATTGTAATCATTTCTGAGCTGAGTAGGAAGAAAAGTTGAATGAGAAAAATCAGTTTTTTAATGTTTTGTTTTCAATCATGTCACATTAACTGATCCAGATTGGTTATTATAAACATAATCTTGGGTTTGCAAATATATAACCCAGTGAATTTATCTTTTCCAGAATTCATTTTCATCTGCATGTGTTAGTTTTTTAACGGGTAGGCAGAAATATATTTCTATTGTGTTCTAAACAAATACAATTCAGTTTATGTCACTCATTTTCCTTCCCTTAGTAAAATCCTTATGCACCAACACCTTTTTCTGACAATGTAAGCAAGAAGCAGCCCGGCTGGAATTTGCAGCCATAAATGAAACAGAGTAAAGGTTCGTGGTGGCTGCAAAGGAGATCCCATCCTGCAGTTTATTGCATTCTGAGCCAGGGAACACAGCCTTTATAGCACTATTACCGATGAATTTTAAATCACTCCAAAGTTCAAACTTCACTGAAGCATCACATCTTATGTTGAAATCAGATGACCGTTTTGGCTGGCAAATGCCATCTATATTTCAGAAAACATCCGTGTTCTAATAAAAAATGAATTAAAAGTCATGGGAACTTCAAGCACCATTTGTCATCTGAAACTCATGTTCATTAGTATGCCTCATATCTGTAACTCGGAGAAAAGCTAAGTCAATTCCCAAATTACCATAACATTCAAAACTAAACAGTAATGCATTTTAAAATGAGTGTATTGAAAATTGAATGCCAACTGAAAATAAATGATGGTACCTTTTAAAATTAAATTACAACAGACTTTTTTCTTTCTCCTTTCCCCTGTTGTCATCTCTAGTTAGTCTAGCTGTCCAATTCTTACCATATTTACCCTATGACAAGGAGGGCTTAGAATATAAAAAGACAAAAACACTACAAAATTTTTCATAATTAAATACTTCATAACTAAATACTTCATAACAGTCTTAACTTGTTATAAAAAAACAACATTACATAGAAAAGAGTTTCTTGATTTTCTGTTTTCTCGTGGTTCTTCCATTACATTCACCCCAATGAAATTTCACACACGTAGCTGTTTTTTTTTATTTGCCCTTGTCCATAAATATCCTTGTTTGATATGTCTGTATAAAATATTTACAGGGTTTGTACAGCCTAATATATGTATTTTTTGTAAACTTTGCATATATTAAAAAAAATAAATAAGTTGTATGCTAAAAGCAAACTGGCAGAGCAATAAAATTCTTCACTATGAAAAAAAAAAATCGGGTGTGGGCAGGGAAAAGTAACTACAAAAAAAGATATCCAAACTGGATACTGATTAAATATTGAAACTGAAGATGGAGGCTTTTTTCATGTATGTTAAAAAATTTCTTTTTCACTCATGTTATTCTCAAAATTCCTCCAATCCAATATCAAAACATGGGGGGGAAAAAATAAAAAAAAATCCAACCCCTGCATATCTGACAATAAAATTTAGTAAAATGAAAATGAAGTTGTAAATTCCAGGAAAGTGGGAACTATAGGCCAAGTTTTTTAAACTCCAAATGGGAGAGAATTAAACAATAATTTATGACGTCCCAGGAAATACTTTTCTACATTTTCAGATATCTAAATTTTTTAAACTTTCCCAATAATTTATTCATTTGGTTTTTTACTTGCATAGTGCCTAGCACAGCATAACTCTCCCTATTTCTCATCCATAAAGCAACAGACTGCAAAATACGCAAAGAACGAAAATAGACTGTCTTGAGTATTATTGGCAAAATATTACTTTGGCGAATCTCATTCTTTCTGTGTTTTTTAGCCACCATTTCCACTTTAGTTACCATTCCCACTTAATGAGTAGTATCTGTTTGTTCTAGAGATGGGCAGGTGTTGTTTGCTTGGTGTCATACCCGAACAATAATAATTTCAGACTACTTTGGCAGTTTAGCAGAGAACATCTTTCTTTATTTGGCATCCTTCTGTTTTTCATTGTGGGCCACATTTTTAAATACAACCTCTAATTTTGCACTGGCAATCAATTACAGGTGCAAGTAATAGGAGTATTTAGATGTCCAAATACCTGATTGCAGGCACAAATCATGTAGTTAAACTCTAAACACTATTGATTGTGACCACAAAATGGGTGATTTAGTTGAAGTACCCTTCACATGTTTGACCTAGAAAATCAACTTGCTATTTAAAATAAAAAGAACATTACTTTTTATGTTTAGAACTTATGCCTCCATACCTATTCTTTTTTATTTTTATTTTTATTTTTTTGGCTGTTCTCACAGAATGCTTATTTGGTGTGGCTTTTTTACAGTTCTGCCTCACAGACATTTAGTTACAGAGATTTTAATGGTGGAACAATTATGATGATGATGCTTTCTTCACTTTGTCCACAAGTCACAAGGGCGCGTCAAGCAAATCATCTTCAGATAAAACTCTTTCTTTTCTCTGTGAGAATTTTATCAGAAAAAGGAATGCAAAGCTGAGACCTTCTAATAAAATCTAATTGAAGCAAGGTATATGTGAGTTAGAGAATGTTTTTCTATTCTTTTTTTCTCCCACTTCCTCCCTTTGAATATCTACTGTGCTTTAAGTGGAATTGGAATTATGTTGCTTTAGACATAAACATGTTTTTCTGTGCAGAGATTATCAATCATGTTAAAATATGTGGGTGATGTTGTCATTGTCCACAAACATCTGGTAAGAAATATGGTGAGGCCAACACATTTTCCATTTCAACTCAAACAAACAATTTGAACCCAGGTCTCCAGAAGTAAAAGATTTTAAGTGCACTAATCCACTGGTCATTGAGAGAATGAAGCAAATTTTGGTTGTTACACATTTTTACCATAAGAAATGGTAGACATTTTTTTTTTCTGCATGTATAGTGGCCATTATGAAATAAATATGCACATGGCATTTGGTAGATGAAAGATTAATGGGAGACAAGCGCTCAAGTCAGCATTTATGGGCTGGAAAAAGGTAATTGTCCAATTACAGACTTACTGAAATGGCTTTGGTCTTATGGGGCATGCCCTGGAGAAAAGTCACAGGATTGCCACAATAGATTAGATCAGTTTAGAATTTGTGTTCTGTATCTTATTCTGACAAGAAAAAAGCATTGGAAATTCTGCTGCTCTCCCAGCACGTTGCTGTACGTTCACTAATTCTGAAACAGTTGCTCTGACTCCTTTGACTCTGCTCTTATTTTAAATATAATAAAAAAGAAGACAGGGCAATGGATTTTTTTTTTCTATTTTTTTTTTGGGGGGGAGCTGTTTGGTTTAGATACAGAAAGTATTGCTTAGGAGATGTACCAGTAAACCATAACAAGAATATAAATATACAACAATAAACCTGATAAAACCAATGTTTATACCCTTAAAAATTGCTATGATTCCATAATATGGGGTTCTTTCACAGTCCTTCAAATGAGTCTTTAAAGGATGAAAATGTAACTAAATATTATCCCAACTATGAAAATTAATAAATCACACTCATTAATTGCTTGAATTTTAATTACTGCGGAAGGGCTTGCCTACTGCCTAAAACAATCTGACATTGAGGTGAAAATGCTCTTTCTAACCTAGAAAGCTCATACCGAGGGTAACAAAATCTGAAAAGCAATATGTACAAGGCCACTGGAACACCGCCCAGCTTGAAATGAGAACACTTTTTCCCTTAAAAATTTCTGCATAACTTGATAGATAATTGGAGCTGATGTAGAGGGCACATCACTAAAAACTAAACCTAGCATGGACTAGGGAAAAGAGCTCAAATGAGTGAATGTTAATTCTTTGCTAAATTTCACTGTGTAAGACCTCAGCCTTCAAAAATATGTGCACATATTTAATTGAATGCAGATTAATTTTGCTTCTAAGATTTATTAAAAAAAGAGAAAAAGCCATATCTTCTATCAAGTAGGCAATCTTTCCCTTTCACTTCTAGGCAGAATAATGACTTTTGAGTTTTATCACACAAACACTGGCCTAGAGGCTTTTTCTAGCTTGCAGTATTTTAGCTCTTAAGCACAAGATCCAACAGGTAATTTGGTCTTGGACTTCAAATACTCTAACATTAAACTTCTCTGATATTATATTATTTGCTGATGGTGCTGTCAATCGAATTACAGACATAAGGTTTTTGTTTCATCTAACTCTAGCTGCTTAAAAATCAGGACCAAAGCTTAAGCTGGTTCCAGCTGTCCTTGTGGAAATGTAGACATCCCCCTCCAACATCTCTTTTGATCCCAGACACCTCCCCACAGAAAGGAAGGATGTCCCCCTCAAGAGGAGTCTGTATCTCCTTGAAGAGGTGAGAAAACCCTAAATTTCAGGTTTAGACGAAATAAACCATTTTTAAACCATTCTCATGCAAGAATTTAAAACAAAAGGCTAAAATGCTGCTTGGTTTCCTCTGAAGAGCCTTCTCCCTGATAAGCCACACTTGCTCTGATCCTTGGTTGAGAAAATAAGTCATTAGTGCTTGTTCTTTGGACGACCTTTAAGCTAAATCTTTTGTTCTTTCTAATTGTAATTAACAAACAGATAGCTTCTGTTTATGAATGTTCCTCTGCAGTTGCTTTTTCTTGTTCTGTGTTTCAAGTGAATCTAATTAAAACACTGCCCATTTTTCATTCAGAAGCTGTTAGTGGAGATGAACTTCAAATGAAATGAATGAAATCGTACCTCACAAAAAATATGAAAATAGTCTCTGATTGTCTTTCCTGTCTCTTTAAGATATCAAGAAATCGGAACAGAAATCTTAAAATTATTTAATTCTAACTGACTCACGAAGCTATGCTTAAAAGTAAGCAATGAAACATCTCAAAAAACTGTGGGAATTAATCCTACACCACATACTAGTTGATAATGAGATGAAAGGACAAACATCTTCATTTTTAATATTTACCTCTAATTTTAGTGAACTTGTTAGTTACCACGTACCAAAGTACTAGAGTGCAATCAAGAGGAAAATAAACAGAAAGAAATTAAAAACTCCTGGTTGCAAGGAAACCTCAGGCTTTCCAAACGTAACGCTTATGTCTTTTTTCAAACTCTGAGCAGAAAAACATCAGTGTTGATGTTAAATTCCAGATAATTTTTTAGACAAGTAATTTTCATTATTCAGCTATTGAAGAAGGTCACTTAAGTAGGTAATCAGAATAATTAAATTACCTCCCCAGAAGTCTCCGCACTAGATGTTCAACAGTATTCGCTCAGGTCCTATTATCTGCATGAATATCACTGAGTACATCTCCTGAAGTATTTTTATTATTTTAATTTTTTTTTAAATACAGAAAAGACATCCATTGGTTATGAACCATGATGGCTGTGAAAACTGGTTGATTCCCTTGAATGAAATTTTGTACATGTGAAAGGTATCAGCCTCTGAGCTGTGCTCCCTGCTCACAGTTACAGTGTTTTCCTGAACTGCCCCATTCTGCTCTCTATGTTGGTTTTAATTCAAAATAACCTGGAAGAAGAGCTTATCAAGAAAATACAATTTTCACAAGCAATCCTTTGGTCCCTAATGTTTGACAAAGACAAAGACCATCTGTGGCACTACCAATGCAACTTGTTACATACCGGAACTTAGAAAGATTCCCAATTTATTCCATGTGAAAAGAGTAAAATAAAGTGGTCCATAAATGGAAAAGAAGCCACGATGTGAAAATGGATTTCCCAAATCTGAGCTCTGCATGATCCTGAAGATGCTATTTATTTCCTTTTGCGATGCCTTAAAACCTACAAATTTACTTAGGAAAAAAAAAAACAAAAACAAAAACGAAAACAACAAAAAAGAAACAAACACAAGCCCGCTGTTCATTCAACACATTTTATAAGACTTCAGGAGTATAGGTTTGGATTTTAATTTCAAGATGTAGCCCATACAACTGAGCGAGGGTAATAAATATCATGGCTTTCTGCTATGCCAGATGCCTGATTTGGTGGCTTCCTGGAATCTTGGTAGTGCCACTGCTTGTGACAGGTGCAGTGGAGGTCCTGGATTTCAGTTGAAACACTTCATATGGAAATGATAGAAATGACATATATTACGGCATTAAAAGATCGCTTTTACATTACGAGGGACAAATGACTCAAACATTACATAGAAAAGGTGGAAAAATTATTAACTTTGCAAGTTTAAGTGGAAATTTCCAAACAAATGTCAGCTTTTAAATCACCTCGTTCCTGTATGCTTATGTTCATTTGCATTGTTTTAGAATTAATAATAGTATTTTTTATTATTATCAGGCATTTTACACTTCAGAGTGCATGACACATCTGAGAGTTACGGTTTCCAGCTTTATGGGGATTCCAATTCATCATTTCTTAATTGCCTGCTTGGAAGAAAATCAAGGCAATTTCCCTTCCCATCTGACCAAAACAGCGTTCATCAGCCTTGATCTTCAGGATCCGGTGTTTGGAAGAAGAATATTGTCAGTCAAAGAACTAAACAGAAGAACATGGCAAGATACATGAAAACTGGTACTAGAGCCAGCTGATCTAAAATTCACACACACACACACACACAAAGATAAGTCAAACAGGGAATGGAGAGCAAAAAATCAATTTTATAATAAGCAAGACTATTTTTTAAGAAGAAAAACAACATGTAAATATTTTAATAATAAATATCTTAGGTTTTCAGAAAAGCAAAAGTTTGGTCTTTCAGAGCACTGACTGAACTTACTCTTTAAGAAAAAAAAAATCTAATGCACGCAATTAGTATTATTAGTGTACAACACAGATTTCTGGGGGCAAAAACTAAACCAGTAATTTCAAGGAAAGAGGACTCAGAAAGTCCATAGTCTGCAGTCATGAAGGACCAACAATGAAGAAGAAAGTTTGAGGAGAGAAAGCACTTCCCTAATAAAATGGGTAGCTCTCTGAAAGGACACATCAAAAGAATTGAAATCAGTTGGGGAAGACTAATTTTTGAAGAAACTGCAGGATGATATCCACATCAAAAGAAATACTCAGATGCTGAATGTTAAGCACGTAGCACCGTGATGCGCTGCATTACGGCTTTGAATGTCCATACCATAACAATATGGTAACGCAGAGAAGCTACATCACTGTTGGTTACGATAAAGATCGTGTTTTTACAATGCAGTGGTGCTTTCCAAATTGCTTTATGATCCAGAGGAAAACCGTGAATCTCACTGTTACATCAACACACCAGGCAGCTTCCAGATTAAACACTCTCAGCCACTTACATCTGAAAACTGGCAAGATTAAATAACCGGGCATTAACAGCAATTTTCCAGTACTGGAGAACAGCGGTCTCATTAACATGCTTGTAGTAACTTGAAAAGATTAATTATAAAAAGTTATTCATACAAATGATTTTTTTAAAAAAGGCGTGTGAATAAACTTATACATTAAATAGAAAAACTGTTGCTCTTCTGTGAGTTGCCTTCTGGAGAGCAGACATGCAGCGAGGTCTATAAACGCTGTGCATACTCGTGAAAATTACTTGTAGTGGTGCAGTATTGACAGGGAACATTTGGAAACCATGGCTACCGGCTAACTGAAGACAACCAATTTAAGAGGGATTGAAACTGTTTGAAAATATCAGTTTCTTTAACTGCAAAGTAGGGTGCAAACTTCTGCAACAGTCATCGTCTGCGAACCAAATTAACTATTAGTGAATGCTCTTAGGCTGTGGTGGACAAAAACGAACTGAGAAGTCAAGAAGAGTCTTGCAAAACCTCAGCATTTTCTTTTTAAGATCATCATCTCTTCTTCTGTATCTTCCCTATACTTCATCCAGACTTTGACCTCTTATGCTCAGGTGCCACAACATTGCAAAGGATTCTTTTTAGGAAAGAACGTGCCTGTGATATCATTTTTCTTCCTTTTTAGGTTATTTCACTTTGTTATGTTCTTTTGTGCGTGTGTTTGAGTTTGCAGGTGGTGAGCGGTTTGGGGTGGGTTTTTTTGTTTTGTTTTGTTTTGCTTTGTTTTTTTTTTTTCCCCTTGACTACCAGGTTCATTATTCTGCATTAAGCTGCATTGAACTACATTTGTCATCTATTAGTCCTGTTGCTGTCAGCATTGTTCCTCATTATTTACTGTTCTTCCTAATTTAGAATCACATGGAAATCTTGCTTTCAAAAGCATTATCCAATTCATTTATATGAATAAAAATAGTAGAAGACACAGCACTAGTGTTTGCAACACCAGCCTCCCACTAATAACTTCTGTCTGATCTAGGAAAGAACAGCTTCGACTTCTCCTTTTGTCTTCTTGCAGAAATTCACTTTACTGAATTTCTGCGCTGTATTTTTGGTGTGTTTTAGAGGTTAACCTTTGAAAGAGAACTTCTACAATTGTGTCCTAAACCAGGTCCTGCCTCTCTCTTACTCACCTGCAGAACTGTGCCATTTCACTTCTTAAAGAAAAGTGATGATTTTCAGACTCTTGAATACCTGTAATGCTAAAATTGAAGTGCAGAGGAAAAGAACTGAACAGAAAGATTTTTATTTCTTTGGGACCATAAGGTCTATTCATAACAGCAAATATTGTACTTCTTTCTTTAAAGAGCCAGCATTTTCCATCAGTTGCTCTTATGAGCTTTAAGTGCATTAACAATAGTTATTTCTCTTTGCCAGCATGGGAAAGTTGGCAAACTGTGCCTGCGTTAGATGAATGGTGTAAAATTATTTGAGCCATTTATTCATCCATTATATTATGTAGACCTGTAAATATTCCACATAGCAAATTTCCCAACCCAAATCTACTCTGACTTATTTTACAGGGTTTGAACCCCAACGCATTCTGCAGTGCCTGCCAAATGTTATGGGTTTTAAAGTGGACTTATTCATTACTAGTGGGTTTTTTGTTCCTCTTGCCTGAAGTGAACAAAAAAAATCATATTAACAAACAACTATAACAAACTTTTTGCTATGTTTTCTAGGAATTTTCTATTTTTTTGGTAGCAGAGGACTACAGGGATGGCTTCTGAGAGAAGTGGCTAGAAGCTTTCATCCAGTTATTGGATATGAAGTTCACATCCAGCTATAAAGACACAATATGTAGAATGGGAAGAGCTCATGAAATTTATTATAAAGCAGATATAACAATGCACCCACGTAAATATAAGTGTATGACATATGGTGGACAGGAAAGAAAATAGGAATTAAATAGTCAATTACCAAAGTTAATAAAGATTTAGATAAATGAAAAACCTGAGAGTGCATCAGAAGATGATTTGTAATCCATTACATAAACCAATAAAAGAGTTAAACTTTTCCGGTCACAAAAAAATGATTTTAAAAAAATAAACCCTCTGTTCAACTTTTAATGACCTCACTAGGAAGGACTCTTCCTTTGAGCTCTTTTAAGGTATGTGCAGTTGAAAGTCTTTTAAACCAGCCGGAATTCATGTTATATTAGAAACTGTCAATAAAAAAGCAGAATTCTTAGACGGGCCTTGATTTCTCTGGTTTTAATGAAGTGTGCTTCCAATGCAGCAAATTGAGATCTTTACTTCCTTTAATAACTCTTATTTACAAGCAGAGCTGTGACTGGGTGAAATAAACAAGCAAGATTTATTAGCTCAACTGTATAAACACAGCTAACAAATGAAGAGAAAAGAAGCAAAACAGAATATCAGATAAATAAGAAAAATATTTTTCTAACCTAGTAGTAAATTGGCAATCATGGATGTTGCACACAGGTCAGTCTTTCATTTTTATTGTTCCCTGTTGGAGCTGAAAGACATACTAAACTAAGCTAAAGGTAAAACTCTATCTTCTTGGCAGGGGTTAATCTCAGATAGCTTCCAAAAACATAATTGTTCGTCTCCCAATCCAATTCCTGAGTCACGAGGAAAATCTTTATCATAAGGAGAGGTTATCCTGACAAGGTGTCAGCCACCAGTGAGCTTCTTTGCCTTTGAAAACAAATAACAGAACATAAAGGAGACCTGGCTGCAGCTGCAAGAAACAGAGAAGAGCAAAAAGAATGAAAGATGTAGGTGACTCCAATTTTTGGCTCCAGACAGCAGCAAGACTGAAATCCATGAGAGGTTTTACATGACTTTCATCTCTGAAATATTAGTACCTTCAGAAGAGAGGTTTCTCCGTGCCTCAGGTTCCCAGCTGTGAAATGGGAATGCAAGTGCTTCTCTGGGCATGCCCTAGAAGTGATGCCATCCTCCTTCTTCAGTCATTGTTTTATCCAGTAAGTGGTTCCACTTGCAGTGTCCACGCACATGATCTGCTAAAAAATGCCTGCCTTTCTCTGAAACTTTTCGTGTGTGCTGTAGAACTCGATTTTTTTCTGAGGCAGCAATGGCTTTTAAATGCTTGTGGTCTTGCTTGGTATTTCTAATGAACCCAGAACTGTCATTTTTGTCGGTAACGTTACTCATTTCGTAACACAGGTCTTGGTTCATAATAAATAAAATCCTTATTTAATATCTTAAGAAAAATTGCGAACCATTTAGGACATTTTTTTGATCATGCCTGATAAAGCTTTCTATTATAGTCAGGCCATGATAATCCCCATCCTGATGTTATGCAGCTCTTTGCTTTTCTAATTCAGATCAGAAAGTTAATGTTCTGCTTTGTTTTCTCACTGGATGAGATCCATTTGGCACAAACCAAAAGTCCTGAGACAACAGGAACTGAAAGAACTGAAAAATTCAATTCAGCTTGAAAATGCCAAACACAAAATTAAGTAATCAAAATGGCATTGGAAGTAGTATCCATTTTAGCATAATTGGGATTTGGAGTTGTTTTATTTTCTTTTCATTTTAATGTTATCACAAAGTCTCATCTCCATTTCCTGAGAACGGAGAAACAAGGACAAGGATATAGAATCATAGAATCATAGAATGGTTAGAGTTGGAAAGGACCTTAAAGATCATTCAGTTCCAACCCGCCTGCCATGGGCAGGGACACCTCCCACCAGAGCAGGTTGCTCCAAGCCCCATCCAGCTTGTCCTTGAACCCCTCCAGTAATCGGGCAGCCACAGCTTCTCTGGGCAACCTGTTCCAGTGCCTCACCATCTTCACAGCAAAGAATTTCTTCCTAATATCTCATCTAAATCTCCCCTCTTCCAATTTAAAACCATTCCTCCTTGTCCTGTCACTCCACTCCCTGACAAAGAGTTCCTCTCCAGCTCTCCTGGAGCTCCCTCCAGAGCCTGGAAGGCTGCTCCAAAGTCTCCCCGGACCCTTCTCTTTAAGCTGAAATCTTCTCTGTGCCAGTCATTTGGGGTGGTTTTAATGTGGGTTTTTTATTTATTTATATGTTTCTTCCTCACATTTTACAGTTTTAGATTACGAACCTAACCCTGTACACGGAACTGTTTTAATATTTTGATCACTCTTCTCTAAAGCCCTATAGTGAGAAAGGCTGATAAACCGTCAATGGTATGGGCCACTGTTTTGACACCATCAAAGTATTTGTAAACTTCTGCAAGAAGTGATAATAAAATGCATAAAAACATCGAAATTCATACGGAAAGATATTTTTTACATAATTTGCCCTTTTGCAGCATTGTTTGACATTACTTGTCATCGTGAAATACATCAGATAAACATGGGTTTGGTTTTGCTTGTTTGGTTGTTTTCACAGGAAAGAATACTCTTGTTTTGGTTTGTTACGACTCTGTCTATAAAATCATAATGGTTACAATTTTGCTTTTAAGACCCTACAGAATGTCCTGCTTCTGAGGTCAATTTCCCTTTTCTGAAATCCCCGGCATCATGATGAACACGTCTTTTAAAGCTAGTTAATATATCTGCTGCCACGCAGTATAACAGTTTATTCACATTAAATTACATACTTTTGTCAGTATCTCAGCCACTTCATTGTCAGACAGCTCCAATAAGAAAACTATTTATTCTCTTCTTTCCTTGCTTCAATCCCTGACAGCCTCATTCTTAATACCTGAAAAGATGAAGTAGGAAGGTACTTTTCCAATGGTCTGGTTAGACGGGTACAGAGAAACTATCAGGCTTCAACTTGACAATGCCCTTATCTGATGTAACAGCGCACTCCATTCTCTGCTGTTGGACCAACAAAGCAAATAATTTTTCTGTAAGGTTTCCCTCTTTGGTACTTGAGATATCCTTTAGCTTTTTGAAGCTGAGGGCTGAGTCCGCAGCTGGTGATCGGATCCTCCAACAAAGCCCCTTTTGCAAGGTTTGAACCCTGTGCTGCTGTTATGCAGCCTGCCAGAATTTTGATCTCCCTGCCCCCAAATATTTGCATCCCCATTGCATACAGAAATTAGAATCAAACACATATTACTTATGAATGATATAATAAAATGGGCAGCTTCTCATTTCTATGGGCAAATAATTCTCCCGTTCTCAACCTAAATCGAACTGCAGAGTTACTAATAAAAATAAGTCATGACTCACAAAGTTAAGTTCTTTTGCATTAATCTTAAACTCTTTAGGAGTTATTGGAGTCTCACATCATTAAAACTAATGTCAGTGGTATAGTCTGCAGTAACTATTAAATTTACAGCTGGAAGATAAGGCTCATATAAAAGAAACGTTACTTTATAACCATATTAAAGGTGAAAATATGTAGATATTGTTTACATTGCACAATTGAGTCAGGTAAAGGTTTACAGGGATAAACTCTTCCTGCTGTAGGAAATCCATTCTGTAAATAGTCGCTATTTTTTTTGTCACATTATTTTGTCAAATATTCCTGCAAGAGGCCTAATAAAAATATAAAAAAATCTTTCTATATAGACTTACAATGTTTTTACTCGGTTTATTACCACTTCTTGCAGCAGTCAATAAATACTAAACATACTCATTTAACAGCATAGAGCATGTTTAATTGTGTTCTAGTAGACTGACCTGAACAAAATGGATTCAAATTAAAGCAAGTGTGAAATCCATCCCAGGTCCATCACAACACTACAGGCAATAAGGTATTGTCCCTAAATTTACTTTAGCTTCAGTAAAGGTTAAACAATCCGTTCAGAAGCATACTGTGGGCAAGAGGGTTGGAATGGATGATCTCCAAAGGTCCTTTCCAACCCCTACAATTCTTTGATTCTGTGAAATGTTGCCTGAGAATCTTTCAGACAGGTTAGGTCCAGAGCATCTGTAATTATTCTCTCAGTACAGTGACTAAAAAGATATTTTTAATGAGGAGAAGAGGAAAAAAAAAAAAAAAAATATATATATATAAAGAGACAAGAAGAAGCAAAAGGTTTTAGTCCAGTTCTTGATGTATGTCCCACCTCACATTGGGCTGGACTCCACATGGGCTACCTGGGAGCTACTGCTCCAAGGGTTTCTCACCTATCTCTGAATATCTTCTATCTTTTGGCCCTCATAACTCATGGAAACTCTAAGAGGGGATGGTGAAAGCTTTCAGCCTTGATTTCACTTGCAATGTCTCAACAGCCAGTGAACAGTGGCTGGGCTGTTAAACCTACACATTACGGGTGAGTTCATAAGTCTGGCACCAAGAAATCTGAGGTTAGATTCCATGTCCCCAGGTTATTTCATGAAAAATTTTGCTTTTTTTTTTTTTTTTTTCC